>OX369265.1:18746686-19296686 GCA_947284805.1 Coleophora flavipennella
AAGTATACTTTTAAAATAAGAGCAAATATTTGAAAAACTTAAACATAATCAATTAATAAAGGAATGGCACAAATCAGAGATCAAATTGCTTATTACTAGTGAGACTAAGTAAGGCACTTAGATAAATCTTTATTGTATTTAAATACCTAAATTGTACCAACAACTTATTACCAAATATACTAGAAAGGTATCAATAAATGCTATAACTAAGTATTAAGAAGTTATTAACAAAATTAGCCTCATACAATAATCAGTCATTCATACGATAACTACGAAAACAAACACGTAAAAAAGCAATGAATTAAATTCGTACTTTGACTTGGTACATACGACACTACGAACACTTTTTAGTCAAAAAATTACCTAATGGATGAAAGTAAAGACATACTCATATTATATATTGATTCCAATCAATAAAAGTGGTAACAAAATGATAGTAGCTGGTTTGTTGCCTCTATACATAGTTGATCCGATGTGCTTTTAGAAGATTCTTGTATAATAATTAAGTTTTTTTCAATACCTATATTATCACCGAAACAACTGTTTGAATGTTTGACCATATTTTCTTTTAAAGAAAGGGATGCATTATTATCGTTAGCCTCTTTCAATTTTCCGTCATGTTTTTCAATAGCGCATTTTGACTGTGATTGCACGTCTGGTAAAATTTCAAAGTCCAATGTTGACTTTTGCTTCTCTTTTAGGTTATTTTCTGTATCATCCTTGTCTATTTCATAAAGCAGCAAAAGCTCCTCTTCAGTCAAATCACGTCGCAATGGTGACTCAGCTGTAATATACAAAAAATATGGTTAGTAAAAACCCAAGTAAACATTGAACGATGTTCGGTGGTATACATTTAACTATAATTTAAGTAAATAATGTTGTCATTATTTAAATTACGCATAGTTTTCGCAGGTTTTAATTTTTAGGCAACAACAAACAATAAATTGTACTAAAGTACCAATAGCCAGCCATTGGTAATGTGTGGCAATGTTATGTAATTAGCTTAGCATTATCAATATAACAAAATACCTACACTAGCAAGAGGTTAGGTAGTACATAGAGGCAATTACATGACTATCTATTAATGCTTTGGTTAGTGGAAGTAGTTAATTGCTTGTTGACACCATAAGTGCTAGTAGAATGGAATATATTTATTGCACACAGTAACAGAAAATAAATTTCAAGGAATAAAGATTGCTTTATAAAGTTTAGTTATAGAAAATTTAAATATAGTTTGTTAAAAGTGATAACTTAATGAAATGCACAACACGCCTCTAATATTAACAATTTTAAACATCCTGTAGTAAGTTTTAATATCCTTCACCACAGAGTTAAATTGAAATCATTCGGAAAATTTTGAGGGTAGGTTCAAAACATATACATTTGAACAAAGTTTGCTAAGGAACAGGCTCAAAAAAAATTAATCCTTCCAAAGTGAAGTTAGTCAAGTCAACAGTTAATAGGGTACTTACGCTAAATAATACCATACGATAAATAATAATTGATTGTACATGTGGAAGTCAAACATTTTTACGTTTGATAATCTCATGTTTCTTATGAAAAGTTGTTCTGTATAGTTGTACCTAACACAATCCTAAAATTATTCGAATTATTTAAATTTTACATAATAGATCATCTTTTTCTAATGATTTTGATTGTTGTTAACTTCCAGTTTTGTTGATTTATTTATGTATATGTATGTATTTATGTATTTTTACATAAATCTTATACGAAAAGCAAAAAAAGAAATTACGTAATTATGTAAGTAAAATAATACATCAAAACTACCCGACGTACAACTATGTAAGTGGAGATTTACACAGTTTTGCTTCGGAGTTGTAAAATTAGGAATTCCTTTACATCATAACGAAATTTAAAAGTAATGCGCACTCTAAACAACTTTTAGTTCTAATATTTAAATAGCATGTTAACCTATTATTACGGCAAAAAAATTAAATTAGCATTATAATATGTAAAATACAAACATACCTTTTAAAATGGGCGGCTGTTTTTTCTTAATATTTTTCTTTGATCCTGCTCTTGATGCTTTTGTTTTTAAGTTTTTTATAAATCCTTTACGTTTACTTGACATTTTTTACTACTGCTACACTTTCGTTATCACTTCCACTGCAAATGACCGCTTCCGTAGCTTTCCGCCGGACAACTGGCCAAAAGGCAAATACACAGCGTATACGCAGCGCGCGGGGGAGGGGAGTCGTGTATAGGTGTGTAAGTGGGAAATAAATAGATATACGCGGTGCGTTTTGTCGTTTTAATCAGTTGAATAGTTATACGATTTTCAAAAAACTACCTTCGGATAAGTTTTTTTATTTTTTTTCAATTTGGTCTTATAGATTCCGGTACGCTGAAGTTAAATTTGCTAAAGACGTATAACTGTGTATCTACCGCTTATTCACTTATACGTAGGGTGTGTCGACTTGTAATATGATGTATGAGGGACTGAAACAAAACTTTAGTGATCTATTAAACAATAAATATAATATTATTGGATACTTATACTTACCTACAGGTGAAACACAAAGAAGTGGTGATACGGTGGGCTTGTAAGTACTTATCAAACAGAACGACTTGTGTTCTGCAACCTTGTTGAAGTTGTGATTTTTAGGGTTCCGTAGCCAGAACCCTTGTGGATTTTTTAATACAAAATCGGTCAGCTGGTTGGTGGTTGGTGGTTGGCCGGTTGTGGTAGGCAAGAAGGCAAATAGGAAGCAACCATAGCACAGTATATATAATAGTACTAACGTACAGTATGGACACTCCCTGCCGCTCTCTAAATTCGACCTCACCCCCCCGTCACTCAGATTGGATGTAGATTGGGTACCAAACGTAAAGGACGAGCTACGCAAGCGCGATAAACGTCACTTATATTCACTTTGCGCGCCGCTGTGATTTTGTACACTGGAATAAAAAGTAACTAGTTACCGAACGTAAAGGACGAACTACGCATGCGCGATTAACATCACTTATATTTACTTTGCGCGCCGCTCACCGCTCGACGCCAATAGGCGACCGCGGCGTCTCAGCATGCCTCGTATCATGATTGGCTGACCACCAATATTATACGACCAAATCTAAGAACAATCAGTTCCTATGAACCTTCATACTAGCTGTATCTTTTTTTTTTAGAAATGTAGTTCCTTTATGTTTTTCATATGTCACATGTTAGTGTTTGTTATTGTGGCTTGTGAGATATTATGTTCGTTTTATTGTTTGTAATAATTTGATTAGATGGTGTGAAAGTATGAGTTGTATAGAAATATCTAGTGGTGTGATATTATAAAATGTGATCTCGGAATTATAGATTGAGATTGACTATTATTGTAGGTTGCTAAATGAGATTGTTTCACGGACAAAAGCTCCTGTGTTTGAAGAACAAATGAATAATGTTATCCATGTAAGTTACTTAATCATGTAAGATAACTGTTGATTGTTGCTTGCAGCACAGTATATATATCTTGCAGTGTGCATGCAGTAAATAACTAACAAACATTTCGTGACCAATACCGCCGGTGTGATTCAACCCTACCTGCATTCTTGCCTATAGATACGTCAGTTATAATTATGTATATCATTTCTCGCTCGTTTGTATGGAGTGTCCGGGGTGTGACCATAGTTTTGTTGCGAATTGGGCACAGCACAGGTCTCTGGGAGAAATTTGTTCAATTTGAGGAGTGGAAGCGCACCTCTAAGTAATACCACACGTTTATGTTACAACCTGTTCTAAAGTACCGCCGTACAATACACCGCACCTAGTCACAGATTACTAATTAGTTACTACGTAACAGATACTTCACTCAGTAGTAAATTTCCAATACCTACTGCTATAATAGCCTACTCCATCGCGTCAGCAACCGCAGTGCTTGCTTCACAACGCGCGATTGCAGGGCTGCCTCTTCGATAAAATTAAATTAACATAACTTTTTGTGTCTATGTTATTGAGAACTGTGAATATGTTTTGACTTATAGGTGGTAGTTTAAAATTGTATCATTTATCTATCTATATAAGGTCTAACAAAATTAGCTGAAACTATTTAAACTGGTGCTTCTACCCATGAAACTGAACAACTTTCCCCATGCAACCCATAGTCAAATCGCAAAAAAAAATTGGCTCTCCCATACTAACTCGATCACCTGATCAGCCAACTTAGTATGGGAAGTTCAATTTTTTTTTGAGATTTCACTATGGGTTTCATGGGGAAAGTTGTTCAGTTTCATGAGTAGAAGCACCAGTTAAAATAGTTTCAGCTAATTTTGTTAGACCTTATATATATATATATATATTATTTTCGTGTCACAGTGTTAGTAATCATACTTCTCCGAAACGGCTGGACCGATTTTTATGAAATTTTGTGTGCATATCGGGTAGGCCTGAGAATAGGTTCTTATCTATTTTTCATACCGCTACGCGGGCGAAGCCGCGGGCAACATATTTTTTTTTTATAAATTGGTTTTTATATTTTTTTTATCATTTGAAAATCGGTCTGTCAGTTCCGTTTCCACATACTATTTAAAACGTTTATTTCAACAACTTCTAGCAACTTAAGACCTACGGTCTCCGTAAAATTTTTAGTTTTATACAATCGAAATAACAAAAAAATTTTTTTTTAAGAAAAAGTCATATCTCCGGAGTACATACTCCAGGACCTATCATTTTTTTAATTTTTTAACACGCAATTTTTATTTTCTCTAAAATTGAGATCACGGTTCTTAAGAGCGCTTTGCTCTATCTCTTATAATTTAGAAATTCCTCATAGAAAAAATTCACCATGTATATTTTTTACAAATCGCATAAAACCGAATCACAAGCACAGATTACTAAATAGTTATGTCAAAAGTTTTTGTGTGCGCTAACAGCACGCACGACAAGTTGAGACAGGTCGCCGCGCCTGCGACTCACTTAATATCACAATTTTATTTTAATCAAAATAGCTTTTTAAACGTTGTTAAAATAGTGTTTAAGGTAAGTATGACGTTTCTATGTAACAAAAAAATGAAAATCTGTGTCTGAAAGGCAAGCTAATGCCACAGTGTAATAAAGAGTACTAGCTATTGCTTAGTATACCTAGTATTAAAAATAATTTTAAAACGACAAAAAATAGTAATAGTTTATCACTTACCTTTCTTCATTGACAGGTAAATGGAAAAATTTTAGGTGTTTATCTCTTCTTTTGCTTGATTTGCACCCATCTACAGCACATAAGGCACCAGACGGCATCGTAGGTACGCGTACGAACGAACAAAACGATTTAAATTAAACTACGTGCGTGCGCTTCGTTTGTGAAAACCGCACTGAATTGGGTCCGCAAACGGCCCGAGAACGCTCAGCCGGGCGGTAGGTTATTATAGCGCGCAAGTACATGGAGTGACGGAGGCCTGACCTAGTTCCGTACCTAGACAGGAAAAACGAAACTTAAAAAAAAGAGTGTGTGTTGTATTGTGCTACTTACTATATAGGTATTTATTTTATTGAAAGCTTTCTTCTACGAGTATTATACAAGCATGAGGTTTTTTTCTGGACAACTTTTCCGAAGGATCCCATAGTCAATTCTTAAAAAAACCGGCCAAGTTCGAGTCAGAACCGCACACATAGGGTTCCGTACCATCATACTAGATGGCGCTAGTTTTTTCATGTTTAAAAAAAACTCGTTTTTTGTATTGAGACTTTCACTTTTTCTAATTTTTTGTATTTGTTGTTATAGCGGCAACAGAAATACATTATCTGTGAAAATTGTATCTGTCTAGCGATCACGGTTGTTGAAATACAGCCTGATGACAGACGGACGGACAGCGAAGTCTTAGTAAAAGGGTACGGACGGAACCCTAAAAATAAATTATATTGGGCTCTTCATAGAAAAATGCATTTTTATTCAAATTGGCAGAAGTTTTGCTTGGCATGGTATTAATATTAACCCACATTTCAAGTTAATGGCGATCGACTTAGGTTCTTTAATACCTAATAATAATAATAATTTCAACTCATTTATTCAAGTACCTACCTAACAGAATGTTAGCAACAATGTTCAATGTTAGTATTTCCTAATTATAGAACCTTGCAATCAAGTGTTACAACAACACAACACACAAGTACGTCATTGAATATGTGACACCCTGCTACAAGATCACCATTCACCACTGCAACTTGCAGCAGGTGCAGCGCTGCAGTGGTTGCAAACAGCCAAGCATTTGAGTCCTGCGTTTCTGCAACCACAACTGCTGGTACAACCTCTTTTTGCACTTGCAGGATGTTTAGCAGGGGTTGTGGAGCTGGTAATTTCATTATCAGTTGAGAAATGAGTCCTCAATTGCTCCAGCAGTTGTGGTTGCAGAAAAGCAGGACTCAAATGCTCGGCTGTTTGCAACCACTGCAGCGGCCAATCTTGCGAGAACAAACCAGAGCTGATGTGTGACGACATTGACGAACTATCCATCGATGACCCGCCGTCAGATGACAATGTCGACCTGCCTGAGCTGGTGGATGACGAAATGCTACCGAAGCAAGCTGCCAAAAGGTATACTGTGGATTCGGAGTATCTAGCCTGCTCCGTCAAAGATGTACAAGAAAAACTAATAAAAATACTCCCATACACAATGAGGTGATTCATAATATTACCTGTGACATACTCTCTTAATTTTTATTACTACTGTGTATGTTTTTTTATAAATTATAATGTTTTTTTTTTCATAGGTCGTATATTTCATTTTGTTTACTCACCTCGGCAAGTTTGAACACCTGTAGCACACCCCGGACACTGCATACAAATAATCGTGAAATGACATTTCTAAAAACAAATGAATGACGGAGCAAACAAAATCACTGCAAAATCCCATACGTTCGAGAACCAAACTGTAACCAATCTATATCAATCTGGGTGACGAGGGGGTGAGTTTGCAATCTAGAGAGCAGCAGGGAGTGTCCATACTGTATGTTAGTACTAATATATATACTTTGCCAGTAGCTAGGGAACTATCAGATCTTAATAGACCAAATTGTTCTCGTTTTGTTGGAAAATTTGTGTTCTTTATTAACGAATATAACTTAATATCTTATACCGTAAAATAAGTCGACCAAATTTACAAGAACTTGAAAAGTTTCTAAAATTTTTTTATTTTTTTTGAAGTTTTCCAAACATTTGAACAGCTGTATTTTAGAAACTATAGAGTTAATGGCGACACAATTATTCTTATTTTGTTGATAATTTTGTCTACTTTAAACGAATTCGTAGTGACTTCTACCGTAGTACAGGTCCTTGGTAAAAAATGCCAAAAACTGGAAAAGGTTCGTAAAGGGGTTTGAAAGTTATTGACATACTGAGGATTCGCTATTTTGATTTTCTTTTTACAAAATTGCGTCGCACAATCTAACCTGTGTTTTTGGATGGAGGACCTATAGAAGAACAAAATATGTCATATAACATTATGGCCTAAATTGTCACGTTTCTGAGATAATATTATAGAAGTTAAAAATAATCAAAATTACTATGGAATATATATATTCAATTATCTCCGTAACGTGACGTTGTGTTGTTGTATTATTTGTTATTGCATAAAATGCAAACCATTTTAATATTTCCTGGAGATCTGTCGTATATACGGAGTAAATCAATGTTAAAGTTTGAATTAAAAAATTACGCGCCAAAACGCAATTTTCGCCATGGCGCCTGGTTGCCCTGACAGATGACGTCACACATAAGTAAACAACAAACTGCTGTCATAGTAATAGCACGTACTTAAAATAATGTTTACTTCTGTGTGACGTCATCAGAGTTGCAACCAATCACAGAGCGTTTTCAAACACGTGATCAAACCACAAACAAAATTAAATTTCATTTATGTTTTTTATACAGAAAATGACCTTATTTTTTCGGAAAATTAATAAAATATGCTTTTTACATTACACTTCATTAGGATGACAAATTGTTACATATTTTAAACATAGTCAAAATGCCTATTGCCGCATGTGATGGTGATAGGCAGGTAGACCAGCTGACCAGCTGCACACCCGGGAGGCCCCCTTGTGTTGGGCACACCAACCTACAAGAAGTCCTTATCAAAATACTACGACTAGTACTGATAATGTACGTAGGTACTCGTAACCACAGTATATATAAGCGTATCTTAACTGAGAACTCATTGCACGACGGAGAACCCGGTTGGGCTAATTATTGTACTCACGTGCATCGCTCATTAAAAATAAATATAATAGGTATTATGAGCTCAACCTTAGTACTCGTATTGTCCAGTTAGGGTTATGTTTTTCGAGTGTATGTATGTATGTAGATTTTTGTGTTCCCTGCTACAGCCTGAACGGCTTGAAGGATTTTAATATATGAGGTATCGTTAGATTTGTGTTGATCCCGTGAGTGACATAGGACACATTTACACCCGACTAGTCAAAAAGAGGGGATACCTTTTTACGCAGTCGGGTTTTTAACTTTTAATGAATTCCTAAAGTTATATATGATTGAATATTTAAAGGACAAATAGTCAGATATGAAGAGATACATCGGCCGCGCGTGATAGAACTTGAGCTAGATCCGGTTTCTAGTTCTCAGCGCAGTTCCGGTTCCGGTTCAGGCTAAATACTGGATCCACTGTAGCTCCGGGACCTACCTGGACAGTAGGTAGTGGTTCTCTTCCACAAGGCACTCGCCTTGCAGAGTACCCGGACAAGCGTCTTGGCGGCAAGACCAACCGTAACTGGTCCTTGTCTTCACCTTATGGTGTTGGCAGGAATAGCGGCCCCCACTGTTATGCCCTTAGGGTAGGTAAGTGGGGACGCTATATCATAAACCTGGTAGTCTAGCGTATCTGGTAGATATACGAGAGGGAATGTTGCCACTTGCCACCCACTGGCCACTGAGGAACTGGTGACCGTTGCTATATTGCTTTATCAAGAAACTCAACAACATTTTTCGCAACGGAATCCGAACTTCGATATTCCTTGTACAGAGGCCAGCACATCAAGCTGTACGCGATTCTATTCCATACGCACTCGGCATAAGAACGATACAACGTGTATAGCTTGATGTGCTGGCCTGTGTACGTCGTCAAATTATTGTTAGGTAGGTAGAATATACTTAATTGTAATGAAAATCACCAAACATATAACTTTAATCTGATCAATTCATTGGGGCGAAGGTCGTCAGAAAACCCGCATAACTCACGAACATGGCACAGTGTTGCAATATCTATTCAATGTTATTGTCGTGCCTGGTACTGGTACTGGTGTGCCGGTGGGGAATCCTCACCCGCGCGCGCCAGGGTCTTAGCTCTGAATCACTTCGCGGTTAACATTAAATTATGGAAACACCCACAAACAAAATAAAATAACTCGTTTGGATATCGGAGCAGACTGAGCGGAGCTTCCGTGCTAATATTGTAATACTAGCTTTTGGCCGCGGCTTCGCCCTCATGGACATCGTTTTTGTGACTGTCTATGAGGGTGCGCGGTGGACATTTTCTCCATATCCCTCGGGAACTATGTCACGATATGCTTATTAGTAAATCGTGTCATTTTCCACCCCCTTAACCATCTCTTTGCAAAAAATCACACATTGTTCCGTTGCGATGTAAAGAAATTGACCAAAAAAGAGTACCTATATTTTCATTTCCCTCAGGAACTGCATTGGTCTATGCTATATTCATGGGATAAAAAGTAGCCTATGTCCTTCTTCGCGATACAGGCTACCCGCATACCAAATGTCATTAAGATTGGTCAAGGCGTTGAAGCGTGAAAAGGTATCAAACAAACAAACACAGTTTCACATTTATAATATTAGTATAAGGATGTTATTAGGGATCCTGTTGCTAAGCCTACGTCGTCCGTCCGTCTGTTTATCTGTCCGTCTCTTTTTTAGAGTAGTCCAATTTAGATTTTTTTTATCATATAAATTTGGTAGCCCTAATGGTAGAAAAATAGGCGATGATTGATTGTTGACCCACAGAATTTTCATCTGTGATCCGATTTTGATGAAACTTGGCACACACATAATTAGTTCTATGAAGTTAGGTATACATTTCGTTTGGGCTTATTCATTCGTCTCCATGAGAACTTTGTACCTAACTTCAGACAAAAATTATATATATGTATATTATTATTATTTTTGATAAAAAATAAATTATTATTTTTGATAAAAAATAAATTATTTTTTATCTGAGTACCTAACTTACATAATATGATTTATGGGTACCTGATGACTGCTATCAAAGGTCTGATGATGGAGCCGGAAGGTAGTTAACGTAATAACTAATTTGCTTGTTTGTTTGGCGCGACTCAAAATTGTTTCGGTATTTTTATTTAGGTAGTGTAGGAGCTTAGTTAGACTCAAAATGTTCTTTTAATTTTTCATTTGCTTTCTTTTTTCGTCGGTCTAATTTATTGTTTTGTTTTTAAATCAAAAAAAAAGTGTGCGTGTCAGCTCCGTCCGACGCGCGACTGGAGTTTACACATCGTCGTGAAATCTGCTGCCTCGCGGTTAGGCTGTGTGGCCAGGGAGTCTTAGCCTTCCTGATTGAAGACATGACTGACATAAGACACGAGCACAACACGTGAGATGACGTTAGTTAACAAAGTGAACACTCGATTTCACTCCCTACATAATGTTATAAAATCGTTTGTTAAGGAGTAAACTCTAAAAGTAATAAAAACCGGTCAAGTGTGAGTCGTACTCACGTTAGTAAGAATGAAACAAAACGCCGGGCCAAGCGCGACTCGGATCACACAAACAGGGTTCCGCACCAAACCTTAAACTTCCAACACAACGAGACCTCTCGGTACACAATTTTCTCGAGTTAAATAGGGCTACATCGACTTTGGAAATTTTATTTTTCCTGTGGAAACGGAAGGACTATGGGGTTTCTCATAGGTTTTCCTGTAATCTATGCATTCAACCTCATATAGGTAAGTACTGTGATTTTTTTAAGATTTTAGGCCTGGGTAGTAGTTTCGAAGATAAGTAGGAGAATGGTAAATTTTCGCCTTTTTTCTTGAATAACTCAAAATATATTTTTTTTAATTATAGAAATGTTTATTAGAGATTCTTACAACAAGCCTTTTTATATACGTCACACAACGATTGCAAAACTTTTTTTTATTTTCGAATTTATTCTTTAAAAGTGGCCCCATGTTTAAAATTCATTTATTTACATTACACGCCCGTGTTTGGGTCACCGACTTACATATGTATACCAAATTTAAAATCACTCGATCCAGTAGTTGGCTGTGACAGACGGACGGACAGACACACGAATGATCCTATAATGGTTCCGTTTTTACCTTTCGCGGTACGGAACACTAAAAATTATATTAAATATACAATACCAATGTAATATTGCATGATGGTACGCAACCCTCGGTGCGCCAGCCCGACTCGCGATTGTCCGCTTTTTAATAACTGTGGCACATTGTATCCCTAATAAAGTCCAAACACAAAGATTACATCAACAAAAATACCCTACCTAATCCAACCAAAGTGCATGAGGAAAGTAATTTAGATAATTATCTGCGGGCGTGTACTGTTCTGCTCCTATATCATATAAATACGTAACTTCGTTTGAGGAAAACCAGTCTGCGATCGAACTTCCGAGAAAATGCACGCTTTGATCCTTATTGCGGCGTGCCTTTGCGGCGGATCCTGCCTGCCAGCGGCCGGTCGGCGACTGGGCGTGCCAGAACAACATCAGCTGGAAATTGGCCACAAACTTGTACTTCAAAAAAGGAATTCCAACGGCCCGAGCAATAGTTTCGTGGCAGAGCCAAAAGTTGCAAAGCCTGATAAATGGAGCGCGAGGCCCAAATTCGAAAGCAACCTTGCACGTCCACAAAGGAACTCCAGCGGCTCAAGCAGTGACTCGATGGAAGCGGCTCTGGCTGCACAGCACGAGGAGTGGAAACTCCATGCGGAAACCAACACAAAGAAATACGTAAAACGCATGGGATGCGCGGGCGCGGAGCTGCCGTGCGCACAGCCTGAGGTGTACCAGTTCGTGCTGCTGGGGCCCTAGGGCGCTTGCAGTGCCAGCGACCAGTAGCTGGCAATGTCACCATCAGGCCGTGTTGGTCGACGTATACATCTGTGGGCGACGCGCGACGTTGGACAAAGGCCTCAGCCCACCGCCACAGTATATATAGGTATATTAGTACCCACCGCAGCAGTACCACTTCCTGCTCAATTACCCTCGGCCCTGCGATAGTTGAGTGAGTGAGTGAGTGGCAGTGTTGTCGTATGGGCGATGGTGAGGCGACGGACGCATTTTAGAAAGGGAACCAGATCAGAAGACGAAGCTTATCAACTTTTCATAAGAAACCAGTGGTTAATTCTAAAAAAACACTTCATACAAATCGACTGACTCGGTAGCTCAGTGGTTAGTGCTCTTAACTACTAATCCGAGAGTCGTGGGTTCGATCCCCACCCAGGGCAAATATTTATGTGATGAGCAGATTTGTTTGCTCTGTGTCTGGGTGTTAAATATCTATAAATGTATGTATTTAAACGTATGTACATCAGTCTCTGGTCCCATAACACAGGGAATCCTACTTTGGGGCCAGATGACCACGTGTGATTGATTTGTCACAGAATATTTATTTATAAAAATCGGTCAGCTCGTTCGCCAACTTTGTATGAGAAGTCAATTTTTTTTTGCGAATGAACCATTGGTTCCCTGGGGAAAGTCGTTCAGCGTCGTGCCCTCATTCACCTCCTCACATGCACCCTTCGCCTTACCGTTAACCTGTACACATAGATAAGTATAAGCACCAAATATGAATGCCAAAGATTGGAGGTTTGGTTGGGAGTGGCTGACTGAGTCGAGGAGTTTTGTCCACCTCCACAGGTGGTGGAGTGCCACAGCGGTCCTCTACCAGCTACCAGCTACCTACTGCAACTCTGTGGTTTCGAGCAACGTTGTGAGTGAAAGAGATCGATATAAGTAAATATGTTTCGTGTTAGATCGGTAGAAAAGTACAGTGAGATGACTAGGTTTAATTTATAAGATAAGATGTGTTTTTGAGAGTTTTGTATCTTGAAGCCTTAAGAGTGGACAAGACAATCTAAACTCAAAGTCCCCAGGAGGCTCGAGTTTCCATACAAACGTAGTTTCGCTTTAATACAAAAACTACATGCCGGATTGAATCCAAACTTTGCAAATATATTGAGTAGACACATATCGATGTTTGTAATTAGTTTTCGATATTAAAATAATAATAAAGAAAAAAAAGATTTAAAAAAAAATACCTTTGTTTAGTTATGTTTCAAACTACGATGAAAACTAATTACAAACTATGTGTCTACTCAATATATTCGCGAAGTTTGGATTTTAGCATGCAGTTTTTGTATTAAAGCGAAACTACGTTTGTATGGAAACTCGAGCCTCCTGGGGACTTTGAGTTTAGATTGTCGTAATATCATACGTGTCACGTGTCACGTGTAGGATGTGTTGTTATTGACATGTTAATGTAAGTATTTAGTGTTAATAACGTGTTTATAGGTGCCGCGTTTATTCCTAACTACTTAGATGCTAATAAACTAGAGATCAACAGTTAATTTGTTTAGTACTTAACTAAATAAAAATAAGCACTTACTTATTTTTTTCATTTTGTACGTTCGTGTCCTTCAATAGGTGACCCCTCTAACTTCAATGCCAGGTAGGTGTCTTAGTATGTAATTTTCAAATCCAAGCCCTGCAGGTTTTTAAAGTGAAACTTTTATTACATCGTTTCAAATTTTTTCGTCTGTGTGTCGACCGTAGCTCCAAAACGAGAGCAGCCATGATCGTTTCATGCTCTGTAAATGTCTATAATGTGAAAAAAAGTTTCACTTTTACCGTGGTTATATAAAACCACACACTCTTTTTAACATAATTCCGCTGGTGTCCCGCTCTGACGAAAAAAATAAACACGTTACCCCTGAGGTGAGAAGTTCAAACTCGAAGATCTAAAACAACATATAATAATAGCTATCTATACCAATTCAAAATCAGCAGACTCTCTCGAGTCTCTTATCTTATCTTATCTTATCATTGTAAGTGGGGGCTGCAGTTACAGCGACACTTCGACCCAATGGGATCTTTTGTGTCTACCCCTATAACCTTTGCACCCCAACCTAATCGAAGATGTGCTGCATTAATGCAGCAATTCCGCTGATTGGAAGGTGCTTGTAGTCCTCCGGTTTTGGGTAGCCATCACCTAGGAGGTACATACGCTTGCTAGCCAGGACATCGCAGTGACACAGTAAGTGTTCCATTGATTCTATATCTTCACCACAGGCCCTGCAGGTCGGGTCGTGCGTCAGGCCGATTTTTTGCAGGTGTGCGTTTGTGGCAAAGTGGCCCGTCAACGCTCCTGTTATCGCCCTGACTCGCGTCCTGCTGTTACTCCAAATGTACTTGGTTGCCCCTGTGGTGACCTCACCGATGAAGAGCTTAGAGTGTTTATGTCCGTCTCTGGATAGCCATGTCAATCTGTGTCTTCCCTCGGCCTGTTCCTTTAATGCCCTTCTAATAGTGCTCCTTGGTAGCCCTATCCTCAGTTCTGGACCACACATTGTTGTTTTTGATCCCATTCTAGCCAGTTTTTCTGCTTCTTCATTGCCTTCCACTCCTACGTGTCCAGGGACCCAGACCAGTTGCAGTTTGTTGTGTCGGCCCACCTTATTAAGGACCTTTACACAATTTAGCACTAGCCCGGAGTCAACCTTGAAGGAGTCAAGAGCTTTAAGAACAGCTTGGCTATCGCTGAGAATATAGATGGTTTTGTCTTTGACTTCCTTGTCTATAATCTCATGTGCGCATGCAATGATAGCATAAGTCTCCGCCTGGAAGACTGTTGCATATTGCCCTAGACTAATACTCGCTGAGTAATCCTTAGCATAAACGCCTGCACCAGCACCAGACTCCATTTTCGATCCGTCTGTATACCATGTAAGAGTGTTTGGTCCTTGTTGTTTAAGTCCTTTACTCCATTCTTCCCTCGTAGGAACATAGATTTTATATTCTTTTTTGAATATGTGCACAGTCTGTATTTTGTCACATCCCATGCGCATAAGCCTTTCCATAGTTCATAGTTCATAGTTCATTTATTCATAAACAATTTACAAATTGCGTTTGAAATAACCTAAGCTAACATTAAAACAAGTTAAAGTCAATTATAAAATTTATAACACAAAATAACAACAATAATAAAAAAAAAAAAAATACCTGTGTCTAGGTGTAGATCTCACTCAGAGGTACAGAACAACACTACCATGCAGCAACATCAACGTTTAAGAATTGAAGGTACACAATATTGTCATGGGAACTGTTGGGGTCTCTGTGTCCGTTGAGATGTTAAATAAATTAACCAAGAGTACTTTTTCAGTTCCCTCAGGAACTGCATCGGGCTTTGCTATTTTTACGGAATAAAAAGTAGCCTATGTCCTTCCCCGTGACACAGGTACCTGCATGCCATATTTCATCAAGACTGGAGGTGTTGAAGCGTGAAAAAGTAACAAGCAAACACATTTTCACTAATAATATCCTATCCTACTAATGTTATAAACGCAAATGTTTGTATGTATGGAGGATTAAATACAGGCTACTGTTTTCGACGCTTGCGAGCCGCTTGCGGCTCGCGCACTGCGCAGCCTCGAAGACAGTCATAGAAACTATGTTTACGCGAGCGAAGCAAAACATTTTTCATTTCATCATCATCGTATCAGCCGAAGGACGTCCGCTGCTGAACATAATGCCTTCCCCAAGGATTTCCACGACGACCGGTTCTGCGCTACCCGCATCCAACGGCTTTACGCGACCTTCACCAGGTTATCGGTCCACCGAGTCCACCGAGTGGGACGCCTGCCTACGCTACGTTTTCCGGTGCGCGGTCGCCACTCGAGAACTTTACTACCACAGCGGCCATCTGTTCTCCGAGCAATGTGCCCCGCCCACTGCCACTTAACTTTAACAATTCTGAGAGCTATGTCGGTTACTTTGGTTCTTCTACGGATCTCCTCGTTTCTGATTCGATCACGCAGAGAAACTCCGAGCATAGCACGCTCCATTGCCCTTTGGGTGACCTTGAGCCTTCTTATGCGGCCCTTGGTAAGCGACCATGTCTCAGTTCCGTATGTCATCACTGGCAACACACACTGGTCGCAGACACTGCGGTATTTGGGACGTGAAGATATTGCGAAGCTTCCCGAACGCTGCCCAGCCGAGTTGGATTCGACGATTGATCTCTTTCTTGAAGTTGGACCTACCTAACTGGACTGTTTGTCCCAGGTATACATATTCGGTAACAACTTCGAGTGTAGACTAAAAAGTATATGTAGACTTCAGACTAAAAAGTTAAAATAGAGTTTAAAAAAACTAAAAAACACGCTTTTAAAGCACTTCGAACTAAAAAGTTAAAAATATTTTTTAAAATAACCTTAAAACAATAATGAATAAAAAATACTAGAATTATTGTGAAAAAGCGTGGGGCGCTCTGTGCCATATTTTTCGTCTATCGAGCAACCCACACTTTTTCACAATAATACTAGTAATTTGTTAATTATTATTTTCAACTTATATTAAGAATTATTTTTTACTTTTTAGTCTGATGTACTATAAAAGCGTGTTTTTTAGTTTTTTTTAACTCTATTAATTTTTTATTTTTAAGTTCAAACTTGAAATTGTTATATTGTCGCTGATTCTTGATAAGTCTACAAAGTTTGAATTAAATCTGTCCGTTTAAAGTGGGTCAAAATCGAGTCCAAAGGAGTCGGTTACATACAAACATACAGGTGAAGCTAATAAAAGCGTGATAACAAAGTTGTTTTTGCAGTTAGTATAGAACATTTTGTATGGAAAATTAATACACTTGTTACAAATCTAGCTGCATATCTTAAGTGTGTCGATTAGGTATATTACTCTTAAACTAAGAAAGCCTAACTTAATAATTTTTCCTTTTAAATTAATAATACTATGCCCCATTTTTTTTTATTGGTAAGTGACGATGATGCCGAAGATAGAAGCGGGCTTACCAAGAATCCCCAACGCAATGGGGAACTGACTATCTTATCTTTAAGCCGGAACACTTCATTGTGGATAACATTGATGTTTGGCGGCAAAAGTTAGATAAGATGGTGGTAGCTATATAGCCAGGCGGGCTTCAGAAATGCCCTTCCACCAAACAAATTCGAGTCTTACAAAGTTAGATAAGATGGTGGTAGCTAGCCAGGCGGGCTTCAGAAATGCCCTTCCACCAAACAAATTCGAGTCTTACAAAGTTAGATAAGATGGTGGTAGCTAGCCAGGCGGGCTTCAGAAATGCCCTTCCACCAAACAAACCCGAGTCTTACAAAGTTAGATAAGATGGTGGTAGCTAGCCAGGCGGGCTTCAGAAATGCCCTTCCACCAAACAAATTCGAGTCTTACAAAGTTAGATAAGATGGTGGTAGCTAGCCAGGCGGGCTTCAGAAATGCCCTTCCACCAAACAAATTCGAGTCTTACAAAGTTAGATAAGATGGTGGTAGCTAGCCAGGCGGGCTTCAGAAATGCCCGTCCACCAAACAAACCCGAGTCTTACAAAGTTAGATAAGATGGTGGTAGCTAGCCAGGCGGGCTTCAGAAATGCCCTTCCACCAAACAAATTCGAGTCTTACAAAGTTAGATAAGATGGTGGTAGCTAGCCAGGCGGGCTTCAGAAATGCCCTTCCACCAAACAAATTCGAGTCTTACAAAGTTAGATAAGATGGTGGTAGCTAGCCAGGCGGGCTTCAGAAATGCCCTTCCACCAAACAAATTCGAATCTTACAAAGTTAGATAAGATGGTGGTAGCTAGCCAGGCGGGCTTCAGAAATGCCCTTCCACCAAACAAATTCGAGTCTTACAAAGTTAGATAAGATGGTGGTAGCTAGCCAGGCGGGCTTCAGAAATGCCCTTCCACCAAACAAATTCGAGTCTTACAAAGTTAGATAAGATGGTGGTAGCTAGCCAGGCGGGCTTCAGAAATGCCCTTCCACCAAACAAACCCGAGTCTTACAAAGTTAGATAAGATGGTGGTAGCTAGCCAGGCGGGCTTCAGAAATGCCCTTCCACCAAACAAATTCGAGTCTTACAAAGTTAGATAAGATGGTGGTAGCTAGCCAGGCGGGCTTCAGAAATGCCCTTCCACCAAACAAATTCGAGTCTTACAAAGTTAGATAAGATGGTGGTAGCTAGCCAGGCGGGCTTCAGAAATGCCCTTCCACCAAACAAACCCGAGTCTTACAAAGTTAGATAAGATGGTGGTAGCTAGCCAGGCGGGCTTCAGAAATGCCCTTCCACCAAACAAATTCGAGTCTTACAAAGTTAGATAAGATGGTGGTAGCTAGCCAGGCGGGCTTCAGAAATGCCCTTCCACCAAACAAATTCGAGTCTTACAAAGTTAGATAAGATGGTGGTAGCTAGCCAGGCGGGCTTCAGAAATGCCCTTCCACCAAACAAATTCGAATCTTACAAAGTTAGATAAGATGGTGGTAGCTAGCCAGGCGGGCTTCAGAAATGCCCTTCCACCAAACAAATTCGAGTCTTACAAAGTTAGATAAGATGGTGGTAGCTAGCCAGGCGGGCTTCAGAAATGCCCTTCCACCAAACAAATTCGAGTCTTACAAAGTTAGATAAGATGGTGGTAGCTAGCCAGGCGGGCTTCAGAAATGCCCTTCCACCAAACAAACCCGAGTCTTACAAAGTTAGATAAGATGGTGGTAGCTAGCCAGGCGGGCTTCAGAAATGCCCTTCCACCAAACAAATTCGAGTCTTACAAAGTTAGATAAGATGGTGGTAGCTAGCCAGGCGGGCTTCAGAAATGCCCTTCCACCAAACAAATTCGAGTCTTACAAAGTTAGATAAGATGGTGGTAGCTAGCCAGGCGGGCTTCAGAAATGCCCTTCCACCAAACAAATTCGAGTCTTACAAAGTTAGATAAGATGGTGGTAGCTAGCGGCTAGCCAGGCGGGCTTCAGTAATGCCCTTCCACCAAACGAACCCGAGTCTTACAAAGTTAAATAAGATGGTGGTAGCTAGCCAGGCGGGCTTCAGAAATGCCCTTCCACCAAACAAACCCGAGTCTTACAAAGTTAGATAAGATGGTGGTAGCTAGCCAGGCGGGCTTCAGAAATGCCCTTCCACCAAACAAACCCGAGTCTTACAAAGTTAGATAAGATGGTGGTAGCTAGCGGCTAGCCAGGCGGGCTTCAGAAATGCCCTTCCACCAAACAAACCCGAGTCTTACAAAGTTAGATAAGATGGTGGTAGCTAGCCAGGCGGGCTTCAGAAATGCCCTTCCACCAAACAAACCCGAGTCTTACAAAGTTAGATAAGATGGTGGTAGCTAGCCAGGCGGGCTTCAGAAATGCCCTTCCACCAAACAAACCCGAGTCTTACAAAGTTAGATAAGATGGTGGTAGCTAGCCAGGCGGGCTTCAGAAATGCCCTTCCACCAAAAAAACCCGAGTCTTACAAAGTTAGATAAGATGGTGGTAGCTAGCCAGGCGGGCTTCAGAAATGCCCTTCCACCAAACAAACCCGAGTCTTACAAAGTTAGATAAGATGGTGGTAGCTAGCCAGGCGGGCTTCAGAAATGCCCTTCCACCAAACAAACCCGAGTCTTACAAAGTTAGATAAGATGGTGGTAGCTAGCCAGGCGGGCTTCAGAAATGCCCTTCCACCAAACAAACCCGAGTCTTACAAAGTTAGATAAGATGGTGGTAGCTAGCCAGGCGGGCTTCAGAAATGCCCTTCCACCAAACAAACCCGAGTCTTACAAAGTTAGATAAGATGGTGGTAGCTAGCCAGGCGGGCTTCAGAAATGCCCTTCCACCAAACAAACCCGAGTCTTACAAAGTTAGATAAGATGGTGGTAGTTAGCCAGGCGGGCTTCAGAAATGCCCTTCCACCAAACAAACCCGAGTCTTACAAAGTTAGATAAGATGGTGGTAGCTAGCCAGGCGGGCTTCAGAAATGCCCTTCCACCAAACAAACCCGAGTCTTACAAAGTTAGATAAGATGGTGGTAGCTAGCCAGGCGGGCTTCAGAAATGCCCTTCCACCAAACAAACCCGAGTCTTACAAAGTTAGATAAGATGGTGGTAGCTAGCCAGGCGGGCTTCAGAAATGCCCTTCCACCAAACAAACCCGAGTCTTACAAAGTTAGATAAGATGGTGGTAGCTAGCCAGGCGGGCTTCAGAAATGCCCTTCCACCAAACAAACCCGAGTCTTACAAAGTTAGATAAGATGGTGGTAGCTAGCCAGGCGGGCTTCAGAAATGCCCTTCCACCAAACAAACCCGAGTCTTACAAAGTTAGATAAGATGGTGGTAGCTAGCCAGGCGGGCTTCAGAAATGCCCTTCCACCAAACAAACCCGAGTCTTACAAAGTTAGATAAGATGGTGGTAGCTAGCCAGGCGGGCTTCAGAAATGCCCTTCCACCAAACAAACCCGAGTCTTACAAAGTTAGATAAGATGGTGGTAGCTAGCCAGGCGGGCTTCAGAAATGCCCTTCCACCAAACAAACCCGAGTCTTACAAAGTTAGATAAGATGGTGGTAGCTAGCCAGGCGGGCTTCAGAAATGCCCTTCCACCAAACAAACCCGAGTCTTACAAAGTTAGATAAGATGGTGGTAGTTAGCCAGGCGGGCTTCAGAAATGCCCTTCCACCAAACAAACCCGAGTCTTACAAAGTTAGATAAGATGGTGGTAGCTAGCCAGGCGGGCTTCAGAAATGCCCTTCCACCAAACAAACCCGAGTCTTACAAAGTTAGATAAGATGGTGGTAGCTAGCCAGGCGGGCTTCAGAAATGCCCTTCCACCAAACAAACCCGAGTCTTACAAAGTTAGATAAGATGGTGGTAGCTAGCCAGGCGGGCTTCAGAAATGCCCTTCCACCAAACAAACCCGAGTCTTACAAAGTTAGATAAGATGGTGGTAGCTAGCCAGGCGGGCTTCAGAAATGCCCTTCCACCAAACAAACCCGAGTCTTACAAAGTTAGATAAGATGGTGGTAGCTAGCCAGGCGGGCTTCAGAAATGCCCTTCCACCAAACAAACCCGAGTCTTACAAAGTTAGATAAGATGGTGGTAGCTAGCCAGGCGGGCTTCAGAAATGCCCTTCCACCAAACAAACCCGAGTCTTACAAAGTTAGATAAGATGGTGGTAGCTAGCCAGGCGGGCTTCAGAAATGCCCTTCCACCAAACAAACCCGAGTCTTACAAAGTTAGATAAGATGGTGGTAGCTAGCCAGGCGGGCTTCAGAAATGCCCTTCCACCAAACAAACCCGAGTCTTACAAAGTTAGATAAGATGGTGGTAGCTAGCCAGGCGGGCTTCAGAAATGCCCTTCCACCAAACAAACCCGAGTCTTACAAAGTTAGATAAGATGGTGGTAGCTAGCCAGGCGGGCTTCAGAAATGCCCTTCCACCAAACAAACCCGAGTCTTACAAAGTTAGATAAGATGGTGGTAGCTAGCCAGGCGGGCTTCAGAAATGCCCTTCCACCAAACAAACCCGAGTCTTACAAAGTTAGATAAGATGGTGGTAGCTAGCGGCTAGCCAGGCGGGCTTCAGAAATGCCCTTCCACCAAACAAACCCGAGTCTTACAAAGTTAGATAAGATGGTGGTAGCTAGCCAGGCGGGCTTCAGAAATGCCCTTCCACCAAACAAACCCGAGTCTTACAAAGTTAGATAAGATGGTGGTAGCTAGCCAGGCGGGCTTCAGAAATGCCCTTCCACCAAACAAACCCGAGTCTTACAAAGTTAGATAAGATGGTGGTAGCTAGCCAGGCGGGCTTCAGAAATGCCCTTCCACCAAACAAACCCGAGTCTTACAAAGTTAGATAAGATGGTGGTAGCTAGCCAGGCGGGCTTCAGAAATGCCCTTCCACCAAACAAACCCGAGTCTTACAAAGTTAGATAAGATGGTGGTAGCTAGCCAGGCGGGCTTCAGAAATGCCCTTCCACCAAACAAACCCGAGTCTTACAAAGTTAGATAAGATGGTGGTAGCTAGCGGCTAGCCAGGCGGGCTTCAGAAATGCCCTTCCACCAAACAAACCCGAGTCTTACAAAGTTAGATAAGATGGTGGTAGCTAGCCAGGCGGGCTTCAGAAATGCCCTTCCACCAAACAAACCCGAGTCTTACAAAGTTAGATAAGATGGTGGTAGCTAGCCAGGCGGGCTTCAGAAATGCCCTTCCACCAAACAAACCCGAGTCTTACAAAGTTAGATAAGATGGTGGTAGCTAGCCAGGCGGGCTTCAGAAATGCCCTTCCACCAAAAAAAACCCGAGTCTTACAAAGTTAGATAAGATGGTGGTAGCTAGCCAGGCGGGCTTCAGAAATGCCCTTCCACCAAACAAACCCGAGTCTTACAAAGTTAGATAAGATGGTGGTAGCTAGCCAGGCGGGCTTCAGAAATGCCCTTCCACCAAACAAACCCGAGTCTTACAAAGTTAGATAAGATGGTGGTAGCTAGCCAGGCGGGCTTCAGAAATGCCCTTCCACCAAACAAACCCGAGTCTTACAAAGTTAGATAAGATGGTGGTAGCTAGCCAGGCGGGCTTCAGAAATGCCCTTCCACCAAACAAACCCGAGTCTTACAAAGTTAGATAAGATGGTGGTAGTTAGCCAGGCGGGCTTCAGAAATGCCCTTCCACCAAACAAACCCGAGTCTTACAAAGTTAGATAAGATGGTGGTAGCTAGCCAGGCGGGCTTCAGAAATGCCCTTCCACCAAACAAACCCGAGTCTTACAAAGTTAGATAAGATGGTGGTAGCTAGCCAGGCGGGCTTCAGAAATGCCCTTCCACCAAACAAACCCGAGTCTTACAAAGTTAGATAAGATGGTGGTAGCTAGCCAGGCGGGCTTCAGAAATGCCCTTCCACCAAACAAACCCGAGTCTTACAAAGTTAGATAAGATGGTGGTAGCTAGCCAGGCGGGCTTCAGAAATGCCCTTCCACCAAACAAACCCGAGTCTTACAAAGTTAGATAAGATGGTGGTAGCTAGCCAGGCGGGCTTCAGAAATGCCCTTCCACCAAACAAACCCGAGTCTTACAAAGTTAGATAAGATGGTGGTAGCTAGCCAGGCGGGCTTCAGAAATGCCCTTCCACCAAACAAACCCGAGTCTTACAAAGTTAGATAAGATGGTGGTAGCTAGCCAGGCGGGCTTCAGAAATGCCCTTCCACCAAACAAACCCGAGTCTTACAAAGTTAGATAAGATGGTGGTAGCTAGCCAGGCGGGCTTCAGAAATGCCCTTCCACCAAACAAACCCGAGTCTTACAAAGTTAGATAAGATGGTGGTAGCTAGCCAGGCGGGCTTCAGAAATGCCCTTCCACCAAACAAACCCGAGTCTTACAAAGTTAGATAAGATGGTGGTAGCTAGCCAGGCGGGCTTCAGAAATGCCCTTCCACCAAACAAACCCGAGTCTTACAAAGTTAGATAAGATGGTGGTAGCTAGCCAGGCGGGCTTCAGAAATGCCCTTCCACCAAACAAACCCGAGTCTTACAAAGTTAGATAAGATGGTGGTAGCTAGCCAGGCGGGCTTCAGAAATGCCCTTCCACCAAACAAACCCGAGTCTTACAAAGTTAGATAAGATGGTGGTAGCTAGCCAGGCGGGCTTCAGAAATGCCCTTCCACCAAACAAACCCGAGTCTTACAAAGTTAGATAAGATGGTGGTAGCTAGCCAGGCGGGCTTCAGAAATGCCCTTCCACCAAACAAACCCGAGTCTTACAAAGTTAGATAAGATGGTGGTAGCTAGCCAGGCGGGCTTTAGAAATGCCCTTCCACCAAACAAACCCGAGTCTTACAAAGTTAGATAAGATGGTGGTAGCTAGCCAGGCGGGCTTCAGAAATGCCCTTCCACCAAACAAACCCGAGTCTTACAAAGTTAGATAAGATGGTGGTAGCTAGCCAGGCGGGCTTCAGAAATGCCCTTCCACCAAACAAACCCGAGTCTTACAAAGTTAGATAAGATGGTGGTAGCTAGCCAGGCGGGCTTCAGAAATGCCCTTCCACCAAACAAACCCGAGTCTTACAAAGTTAGATAAGATGGTGGTAGCTAGCCAGGCGGGCTTCAGAAATGCCCTTCCACCAAACAAACCCGAGTCTTACAAAGTTAGATAAGATGGTGGTAGTTAGCCAGGCGGGCTTCAGAAATGCCCTTCCACCAAACAAACCCGAGTCTTACAAAGTTAGATAAGATGGTGGTAGCTAGCCAGGCGGGCTTCAGAAATGCCCTTCCACCAAACAAACCCGAGTCTTACAAAGTTAGATAAGATGGTGGTAGCTAGCCAGGCGGGCTTCAGAAATGCCCTTCCACCAAACAAACCCGAGTCTTACAAAGTTAGATAAGATGGTGGTAGCTAGCCAGGCGGGCTTCAGAAATGCCCTTCCACCAAACAAACCCGAGTCTTACAAAGTTAGATAAGATGGTGGTAGCTAGCCAGGCGGGCTTCAGAAATGCCCTTCCACCAAACAAACCCGAGTCTTACAAAGTTAGATAAGATGGTGGTAGCTAGCCAGGCGGGCTTCAGAAATGCCCTTCCACCAAACAAACCCGAGTCTTACAAAGTTAGATAAGATGGTGGTAGCTAGCCAGGCGGGCTTCAGAAATGCCCTTCCACCAAACAAACCCGAGTCTTACAAAGTTAGATAAGATGGTGGTAGCTAGCGGCTAGCCAGGCGGGCTTCAGAAATGCCCTTCCACCAAACAAACCCGAGTCTTACAAAGTTAGATAAGATGGTGGTAGCTAGCCAGGCGGGCTTCAGAAATGCCCTTCCACCAAACAAACCCGAGTCTTACAAAGTTTGACAGTTGACTCCGCCGGGAATCGAACCCACGACCTCTTGATATGTAGCTAATGGACTTAACCATTACGCCAAGGAGGTGGTTGCACCACGCCTACTAAACCAAACTAAACTTCAGTTATATACAGGATGTAACAAAATTGGTGTAGGTCCCGTTAACTGGGGCTTCTACTCGTCATACTGATCAACTTTCTCCAAGGAACCCATAATCAATTTTACTTGCAATACTTAATGCACAAAATCGGTCGATTAGCTGATCAATTTGTATGAAGAGTAAAAAATTTTTACGTTTTCAGCAAAGTCGTAGAACAAAAGTTGTTCAGTATGACGAGTAGAAGCCCCAGTTAACGGGACCTCCACCAATTTTGTTACACCCTGTATAACTGCGATAGTCGTGACTTATATATTACTGGCGTAAATCTGTGGCGATAGTATAAATAAAACGGCTGTGACGTACCGCGTACCGTCGGACAGACCGACACAAGGCGAAACTCTTAGGGTTCCCAGTTTGCTACAAAGATACAAAAAGTAAAAAACTATTTCTTTATTTCTTGTTTTTGATTTCTGAGGGTTGTGTATAAAACACATTATATATACCTCTTGAACAATTTTCCCAGATTCGTCCGTTATACGAAGTGAAACTCGTTTTTATAAAATGTTTTTCACAAACTTGTTTTGAAGTTAAACAAAACGCTTGTAGTAGTGAAACTAAATACACTTAACACTAACACGACCGCTTACTTCGTTTACTAATCCACCAACAGATGACTGTAAAAAAATAACTTACCTAAAAATAAATTGTCATCAAAGAACTGCCATCTATTACAATTCGTTACTAATTAAAAATAAAATATATGCATTAGGTATGAGTATTTCATACACGTATACACGTCAAAAAGAATGCAAACATATATATCAAATGAAAGGCCTTGTTGTGAGAATTTTAAATATATCTTATTTATAATTTTAGGATAAATAGTTTTGTAGTTATTTTACCCATTCCCCTGCCTTATTCCCGAAAAATATGAGACCTATGTGAAAATCTAAAGTGGTCCCACAGGAAAAATAAAATAGCAATGACATACCGACGCCGACGGCTAGAAAGACGAACATGGTGAAACTACAAGGGTTGGTTTCTATCCTAGTTTGACAATGAAACCCTAAAAACGGGTTTTTATTTATATAACGACGGAAAGACAGACGAACATAGTGTAACTATAATGGTTTCTATATACTAGTTTGACAATGGAACTTTAAAAACGGGGTTTTCTTATTTATTCTCGTGTTGCCATAACATGGTTTCATTATATTCTTATTCTTACTTTCAAACCACAAGTTGTACTACTAGCGTACTAAGGGTCTCGAGACAAGTTACCGACACCCAAAGCCGTACCCAGCTTTTGACACGACTTGAGCGCTTGTTTTACTCTACAAGCGCAATACACTACACAACACTACACGAGGACATCCATAGGTGTATGTACATGTAGTGTGTAGTATAGACTTGTCTTCGATCATTGTTTATCCCATTCATGTTTTTACGCTTCTGAGTGTACTGAAATCTGTATACAAAAGAAACCCTTGACTGACCTATCAACGCACAGATCAAACCACTGGACGGATTGGGTTAAAATTTGGCATACAAATAGCAATTTTGAAGTACGTATCCGCTAAGAAAGGATTTTGGAAAATTCGCAAGGGGAAGAATGGTAAAAAACTGGATCTGCGGGGGCGAAGCCGCAGGCAACAGCTAGTATTTAGTAAAGTTATTTATGACACAAGGGTGGTAAAAAGGTAAACAATAAACGAGTGACATTTGTAAGCCAAGCTTACCATAGTTACGAGTTTGTCATTTACCTTTTACACCCATATATCATACTCCGTTTTTTTAATAAAGTTATGAGAAAAAGGTAAAAAACCGGACAAGTGCGAGTCGGACTCGCCCACCGAGGGTTCCCGTACAAATGTGTAGCTACATAATATCAATCATAACAGTGCAAACTGTTAGGTACTACATACACCAAAATTATAAGTAACCTACCACCTATACATACAAAAAAGGGAAAAAGATACTTTTTTCATTCTTCGTTATAAATTGAAAACTACACATCATAAAAATAATTAAAAATCTGTTTAAGCTTGTGCCAATGAAGCCCTTTCACATGACACGGTTAACTCAATTCAAAATTTGACCGCCGTTCCTTGCATAATTTATTACGTACTTTAGACTATATTTTTTTATGATTTAATTACAAATGTACGGTTTTCAGATTTTTCTCTATACTTGTAGTTTAAGACGATATTACATGCCAAATTTCATAGTTCTAGGTCAACGTAAAAAACCTATGAATGTTGGTTCCCTTGAGAGTGTCGAAATAAACATTCTTTACGGCCTCATATACGGCCATACCTTTTTTTACGTTAATTCAGAAGTTTGATTTTTTCACAGCTGCATGCAAGGGACTATAGATCTAAGTATATGGTTTTAGTATCAACTTCTTACCTCTACGCGTTTCCAAGATAAACGGTCTTGACAGACAGATGGACGGACAACTAAGTGATCTTTTAATGGTTCCGTTTTTTCCTTTTGAGGTACGGAACCCTTACAAAAAACGAGCGTATAAGAAAAACAAAATACATGGGTACATACACGGACATACATGGCTGCCAAAAAGCTTGGTATCCTCTCGAAGTCGAGACTTTACTTCACACCAGAGCAGCTTCTATTATTATACCAAGCTCAAGTTCGGTCATGTATGGAGTACTGCTCTCACTTATGGGACGGATCGGCTCGTTACCAGCTAGATGCCTTGGATTCTATCGACCGACGCGCTAGGAGACTCATTGGCGACGAGGAACTTGTATCAAACAGGCTCCAAAGCCTCGAGCATCGCCGCAAAGTCGCCTGTCTATCAGTGTTCTACAGGATTCATTTCGGAGAGTGTGCCCTGGAACTTCACGACCTCATTCCCCCCTCTCCATTTCATCATCGGACGAGCGGTTCCACCCCTTTGTCGTCAATGTTCCACCTTTTCGCACGAAGCGTTTTGCTTCTTCCTTCATCATGCGAACGGCCAAGGAGTGGAATTCCCTTCCGGCATCTGTATATTCCCCGATTCGTATAATTTAGGAATCTTCAAGACGAGAGTGAATAGGCACTATTTGAGCTTGCGTGTTACATCCTCGGCTGCATCAGCACTTACCATCAGGTGAGGTGCAGCCCAACGCACTCAATTTTTTAATAAAAAAAAAATATATAGGGTAAACACACCAGTTTGCGACCAATTAGTAGAAGTTTTGAGTTTGGAATTAAATTCTACCACCTAACTGACAACTGAGATGTTCCGTAAATTTTATGTGTTATCGGAAATTAACTTAGTTTTATTTGTAATAATGTTATTTTAGATATACTTGTTGGATAAGTAATAAATAAATAAAGTGTGGAAAGAGAACGAAATCACCAATTTTCGGCCACTTTGCCTATTTTCCGACCACTAAGAGACCAGTTTACGGCCACCGACTTTGAATTAGCAACATGAGTTTTATGCATACTTAGCCTAAAGTCTATTTTATAATTCAAGTGAAACCACTGACTATGTTGATTAATTTTGTATTAAATCTTCAAAATTACAAAGGTTTTACCAAAGTGTCCATAATAAAAAATAAGATTAATGTATTTTATGAATAAGTTAACAAAATTTTAGGATCACCCTCCGATCATTTTATTTTTTAAAAGCCAAGGTGTCAATAAAGTTTAAAAATCAAGTTTTTTCAAATCAAATTAAGAAAAAGTTAAAAAAACAAGACAAAAAATGTTGTTCACTCCCTAAATAACAGTATAAAAAACAAGATAACGAATAACTTATAGTATATCTCAATGATTTGGTATATTATCAAACTAAACCTCCCAGTAATTAAAACAAATGACAAATATCTATAAGTTTAAAAGCTTCATAAATTGGTATTTTATCAAATCTACTTTAATAAAACAATATTATAAAAAGTGTCAAAAGTAACTAAGTATTTATCAATCCTTTATTATATTTTATATTATAAATATTTACTTATTCATATCCATTGATTTTAAAATTTCTTCTCTTATAAGTTTAGACATACGGCATATTTCACATTTGTAAGCAACACAAGCTGCATCGTTATAATTTAAATTATTAAGTTTCGTGCACTTCAAATGGTACCAGCGAATGCAATTGTCACATCCTATATTTTTTTCTCCTCCTTCCACAGAGGAATAAAATGATCGGAGGGTGATTCTAAAATTTTGTTAACTTATTCATAAAATACATTAATCTTATTTTTTTATTATGGACACTTTGGTAAAACCTTTGTCATTTTGAAGATTTAATACAAAATTAATCAACATAGTCAGTGGTTTCACTTGAATTATAAAATGGACCTTAGGCTAAGTATGCATAAAACTCATGTTGCTGATTCAAAGTCGGTGGCCGAAAACTGGTATGATTTTATCCAGTTTACGGTCGCCTAGTAACGTTGATGACCGACAACTGGTAAAGGTTCAACTAATTTTCGGCCACCAAGGTAAGTGGTAGGCCGCCAATTGGTAACATTTCAGCTATTTTACGGCCGCTAAAAACCAGACAATTCAAGAAGCCATACTTTTTTTAATACCAATAATTTGGTGGCCGTAAATTAGCTTGTTAATCATAAAAATTCTAAGCAATCCATCAGTACAGAAATCTTTCATATCGAATTTACGGTTTCAGAATAAATTACTTAGAGATACATTGAAAATAAAACCAGTAGGCGGCCACATGGCCGAGAACTAGATTTCTATAGAAATCAGCTACCAGTTTGGCGACCAGCATAGATTTGATACCAAAAATATTTGTTTGATTGTTTTTTGCTTTTTAAAATAAAATCTAACTAGTTTCTCACGTACACGTGATGCTACGTAAGCAATAAACGCAAAAAATCACTTGAAACTTGCCTTTGAAGAGACTCCATTCCACTATTTTTTTCGTAAATTTTAGCACACATCCGCACACCAGTTTTTAAAATGACGACTGACTGCGATCAACGACAGCCTATAGGTTTGAACTGTCAAATGTCATATGGAAACGTCTTGCGGCTCGGTGGCGCGTAATTTCAAACTCAGAATTCGGAAACACATCTTACTTTTTGGATAAATGTGCCTCGTGGTCGCAAACTGGGGGTGGTCGCGTAATTGGTGTGTTGACCCTATATATACCTATTAAGATTTCGGCAACCAAAGTTCATTTTACCCTAGTTGTGGCTAATTTTCAATGTCCGGGCTGTGGTCCGGGGGAGTAATACCACTTTATTTTTTGCTGGAGATACCTACACATAAGCATATTTATTATTTTATTAATATTCACAACTAAAACAACTCAATTTAGTTTTACGAAAATTGCGCCATTTTTTAGCTAGCCACGCACGCATATACGTAACTTTTTTTAATATTACCATTAATAGGTTACAGTAAAGCTTGGAATAATATTATTGTAAGCATTAAAACCTCATTGGAAAAGATGACCTATTCCTCGGTGTTACCAGTGCGCTTCATTCATATTTATTATCCTTTCTTCACAAAGATATAACACAAAGAGAATCTAATCAGTTAGCATTATGTACTAAACTCTAGGAGGAACAACCTATCTCTTTTAAAATTCTCCTTTCAAAAGTCTTAAAGAAGATTCTGTATCTTTTGTTACTATATTTTTTATTTGCTAGAAACGTCTTGAGATGTGGAAATTTTAAATGTGGCAAAGTAAAAAGCACGTGTGCGGTAAAATAAATTTTTCGCACAGTGAATTAGCATACAAAGTATCACTTTACGAGACACTGTATTGAAAAATATATTTTCAAGCTTCTGGTCTGGGGTGGATCCGGCATCAATATCAACGGCAACTTTCGATTCGTTAATGATTTCGTGGTCATGGCCTGACCCTGGAAGACCTAGGCTCAATGCTCAATGGCCTTTGTTCGAAACCAACGTTTAATTCCGTGAATGACCCTTAACCGGAGCGGTCCGGTTGACTACGGCGATCGAGCTAGCTGCGTCGGAGTGGTGCGAGCGCGGGGACACGCGACGGCTCCAAGCACGATGCTCGGCGGCGGCCCCAGCAGTCACGTATACAGTGCTTGATGCGACACGTGTGTCGCCGGCCGTGAACTCGTAAGCCCTAAGAATCTTAGCGTGGCCTGCGGGGCTTCCCTTTATTCGTTGTGGGTCCTTAGCATGTAGCGCGGTGCGCTGTTATTCGTTCTCTTATTTCATCCGATCTTCTTTTCATTCCATCTTTTTCTTTTTCACGCATGCGCTCTCATCCATCTGACAATTTCATTCAAAAATCAAAATATTTTCATTATCCTTCATATTTCTTAATAAATTAAATTAAATAACTAAGTAATTCTCTCTTATAAAAGAACAATTTTGGGTCTTTTACTCTAATGTTTTTACCAATAAACTAAATTGTTCACGAACTTCTTTTTAAACCAACGCCCACTACCTATGAAGTCGTGCTACAAGCAGCGTGCAATAAGGGCCGCGGACCCAGGAAGTGTGTTCTGATAAAGCGTCCCCGACAGACTATTGTAAGCGACGTGCGTGCCCCGCTCGGTCAAGTAATTTCGATTCACCGTCAATGTGTGAGCCACAAATTGTACTACACAATAGCCAGAACTCCAGGCACACACCCCTTGAGTGATTAGGGAAGTGTCTGAAACCTACCTTTCATGTTAAAACAACAGTTTTGTGTAGGCGTGTCGTGTTCTGACGGACTCTGGAATTCACCATACCACGCAAAGCAGTAGTGATATCGGAAACGCGTTACAGCGCTCAGTTTCAAGCCTCGTGAATCGATGTGATTTAGTACTTTATTAGCACACACGACTTGTGGCTAGGATTAACCACGTTGTGAATTTAACTGTATTAAATCGAGGATTTCCCCGACGACCGGTTCTGCGCTGCCCGCATCCATCTTCACCAGGTCGTCGATCCACCGCGTGAGAGGCCTGCCTACGCTACGTTTTCCCGTGCGCGGTCGCCACTCGCGAACTTTACTGTCATCGGCCATCTGTTCTACGAGCTATGTGCCCTTTCCACTGCCAATTCAGTTTAGCAATTCTGTGAGCTATGACGGTTACTTTGGTTCTCTTGCGGATATCCTCGTTTCTGATTCGATCACGCAGAGAATCTCCGAGCATAGCACTCTCCATTGCAATTTGGGTGTCCTGGAGCCTTCGTATGAGGCCCAATAGTAAGCGACCATGTCTCAGTTCCGTAAGTCATCACTGGAGGATCCTACTACTTTAGTAGGATATATAGGACCTGTGGTATTTTTTCATACAATACACTGTAAATATAGTTACATTTAACTGTCACATATTACACTAGTACACCTAGTTAAGTACTTATCTCCCCTACCCCATCAAGATCACGGAGTACTGGATAGCTGGACATGGGTAAGTGCTAGGTTTTACTTGTTAATATATTGTATTTTGTTTGGAGTTTAACACCTCGACTGCTTGTGGGCATTGTAGATCCCGATTATCATCTCAGGTACAAGTTACAGGTCATATCAGGTACAAATGCAGGTAGGGTTGAATCACACAGGCGGCATTGGTCACGAAATGTTTGTTAGATATTTAGATAGATAGATAGATAAACCGTTTATTCACCGACAAGGCACAAAAAAACAATAAGTAAAACTTTGGTAACAATAAAGTAAAAAAAAATAAGAAAACACCACTAAGACTAACTTATAGCTACTTACTAATAAAAACAATAAAATACAATGAAATTGCAGTTAGTGCCAGGCCAGTGAAAAGGCCCTGACTCAGCATATGTTGTAGGTGAATTCCCATAACGCTGATATTCTGCCAGGGCCTACTACTGCATGTAACAATCAACAGTGGCTACTTGGTAAGTAACTTACATGAATAAAATTGTTTTTCAAACATAGCTAAATAGGTGCGCATGCAACTAACCAGCATGTAATAGTTCAATGATCCCCGCACGGTTAGTCCCCTTTTCCGCGCAAAATTGAAAAAAAAACACATAAGCTTTGACGTGACCTGGAGAGCATTGATCTCGTGGTACCGACCGTTGATAATAAATATCAAAGCTAATGTGATTAACTTTAAAAAATAAAGACGTAATCAAGTCACGTAACCTTTAACGTGAACCCAGAGAGAATTGACCTCGAGTTACCGAGCGTAGAATGGACCGAGTCTTATAAAGTCAACCTCGTCGGGAATCAAACCCGCGACCTCCTGATGTGAAGTGAATGGACTAACCATACCAGGTGGTTAAAAATCAATCGTTAGTCCATTCGCTTCACACCAGGAGGTCGCGGGTTCGATTCCCGGCGGGGTCTGCTTTGTAAAACTCGGTGCGGTTGGTGGTAGGGCATTTTCATAGCCAGCCTAGATTGCTGCCACAATCTTATCTTAGATATCAGTATTATCAGCATTGGGGAATCTTGGTAAGCCCGCTTCCATCTCCAGCATCATCGTCACCTACCATCAGTTGAGATGATGCCAAGGACTTATTAACTGTGGATTAAAAAAAAAGAGGTTTTAAACTTAAGAAAATACTTTTTTTTTATTATTAAAAATATGAGTGCGTTTGACTGCAACTCACCTGATGGTAAGTGATGATGCAGTCGAGGATGGTACACGCAAACTCAAATAATTCCCATTCACTCTTGCCTTGAAGATCCCCAAATTATAGGAATTGGGACACACTGACGCAGGTAAGGAGTTCCACTCCTGCGCTGTACGCATAATAAATGAAGAAGCGTAACGATTCGTGCAAAAAGGTGGAACAACAACAACAGTAGGTTAAAAGTAGGTTACCTACAATAACAGTCGATATTTTTTTCGAATGCGATAATTAAATCTTATGCGATGGTACGGAATTCAACGTCTGCAAGTCAGACTTGCACTTGGCCGGTTTTATTTCTACACTAGCAAATCATCATATGATTTGTAATTTATTTTAGACGCTTCACAAAAAAAAGCAAGTTTAATGCGTTTTCTCCAGATACTAAGTGTGACAAAATACGAAATAATGAACTGACCTTTTGTGCTTTTTATCCAAAGACTATCTGTAAATGCTTTGTTTTATTGCGTTTATCACTATATGAATTAAAACATCAGTAAAATGAACAGTTTACCTTTGGATTTAATAATTCTCAAACGAAATTCCAGCGGTCGGGGCGCGGTAACGTAGCTCATCCTTTTCGTTCGATAACCAAACTGTAACCAATTTGCGTGATTGGGGTAAGGTCGAATCTAGAGAGTGGTAGGGAGTGCCCATACTGTACGTTAGTACTAATATATATGTCGCAGGCATACAGTATAATTCGTCATCATACATACGGTCAGGCAAATTATAATAATGGCGAGAATGTCGCTCGATTCGCGAGCTCATTTACAATCTGCCATACGACAATTTGCCTGACTCGGCATTGACCGTTTATATACGGATGATTTATTACAATTTGCCTGAATCGGTGTACAACATTTTATATTTTGCCTGACCGTTTACATACGGACGAATTATATAATTTGCCTGACCGTATGTAAAATGACTATAATTAATTATACATGAATCACCTGCCTCATATACTTTTAAGTCGAGACTCAGGTGGTGTCAAAATAACGAACAACAAATTAAAATGGACATTATCGCTCAGCAACATTCTAAGAAAGAATTTTCGAAATTCTGGAAAAATACAAAGAAATTTAATCCTAAGCCGAGTTTGCCCGTGAGTGTAGCGGGTGAGCCCAATGACATAGCGAATACATTTCGTCAGTATTTTAAAGTGGAGTCACCATTGGGCCCGGCGGCGGAGTCGGGGCCCGAGGCTGAGCGGGGGACCAGCCCAGCTCCGGAGCGCAGTGTTAAGATCACAGCTAAAGAAATAATCTCCATAATCAAGCGTATGGTCACAGATTACTTATTAGTTACGTATGGTGAGGGGAAGGTCACCCGGTCACGACAGGCTTAGCATCGAGCACCTGCAGCACGCGGGCCCCCATCTGCCCAGGGTTCTTGCCATGTTTTATTCGCTGTGTCTTAGTCATTCTTACTTGCCTAAAAATCTTATGTATACTGTGGTTGTGCCTATTATTAAGAATAAGACTGGTGATTCTTCTGATTTGTCAAACTATAGACCGATTTCCTTAGCTACAATAATCGCCAAGGTGCTGGACAGTCTGCTTGGCAAACATCTGGAAGAACACCTGCATTTAAACGACGCGCAGTTTGGCTTTAGGCAGGGTCTTTCAACGGAAAGTGCTATCCTGTGTCTCAAGCAGACTGTTCAGTACTATGCCTCCAGGAAAACACCAGTGTATGCGTGTTTCCTGGATTTGTCAAAGGCATTTGACACTGTGTCATATGACATACTATGGAAAAAGCTGCAACTAGAGACGAGTTTGCCTAATGAAATCACGGTGCTGTTTAAGTACTGGTACAGTCACCAAAAGAACCGTGTAAGATGGTCAGGCGCTCTTTCTGATGAGTACAGGCTACAGTGCGGGGTGAGGCAGGGGGGCTTGACCTCGCCCCGACTCTTTAACCTGTACATGAACCACCTCATTGATGAGCTTAGCAGAGCCATATTGACATCTGGAAGAACACCTGCATTTAAACGACGCGCAGTTTGGCTTTAGGCAGGGTCTTCATATTATATTATATATATTATTATATTCTTTATATTATTTATTTATATTCCATATTATCGGTTGTCATATTGACGGAGTAGCTGTTAATAATTTGAGCTAGGCTGATGACATGGTTCTGCTGAGCCCATCGATTGGGGCAATGAGAAAATTGCTAAAAATTTGTGAATCCTATGCAGAGACCCAGGGGCTCAAATACAATGCAATGAAGAGCGAGTTCATGGTATTTAAGGCGGGTACCAAGACTTACGTAACTGTACCGCCAGTTACACTTAATGGAACTCCGCTGAAGCGTACAGAGCATTTTAAGTATTTGGGCCACTGGGTCACCGAGGATCTTAATGACAACAAGGACATAGAAAGGGAACGCAGGTCGTTGGCTGTCCGATGCAATATGTTGGCCCACAGATTCGCCCGGTGTACTAAACAAGTCAAAGTAACGCTTTTTAAAGCTTTTTGTCAATGTTTTTACACTGGCAGCCTGTCGGTACGTTTTACGCAAAGGGCATACAACGACTTGCGTGTCCAGTATAATAATGCGTTCAGGGTGCTGTTGGGGCTGCCGCGGTTCTGCAGTACATCAGGCATGCTGGCTGAGGCGGAAACCGACAGCTTTCATGCTATAATAAGAAAGCGGTGCGCGTTACTGCTGGGCCGCGTTCATGCCAGCTCCAACAGAATCCTGAGCGTATTTGTAGACCGGTGGGACTCTCCAATGGATCCAGCAGATTGTTGTATTAAAGTCTTTGTTTTTATACGTTTTGCTTTTGTATTTTACTAACTCTAGAATTAAGATCTATGTTACTAACAAAACTATGGACTAAGTTGTCTGTAATAAATGTCTAATATATATATATATATATATATATATATATATATATATATATATATATATATATATATACTTTGATATAACTAATATAGAGATAGGTACTAATCTGAAATACCTATAGTGATTCTAACAGGGTAGATAATTCATATACTCGAAGGAGTCGAGCCAGCCAGTGATCTTTGCTTGTGTTGTGACTTGTTTGGTTGTAATGTTAACGTCGCGTCGTCGTCCGTATTATTCTAGTTGGCTTTTGTTATTTTGCAGCAAAGTTCGTACTTTTGAGCAAAGTGATTATACCAAACTAACGTTTTTACTTTTGAGTACAAAAACATGAAAAAAATGGCAACATTAAAGTGAGCTGTCATTCACCCAGCCAGCGTGCTGTCACCTCACTGGTCTGTCACTCACTCAGTCAAGTTATCAATTTCGCATAACGTAGTGTATTATATTCTCTTTGAATTTCGCAACAAAGTTTTTTGGTTGTTGTGCTGTCCGTCGATAAAATTAATTTTTAAACGAGTTATTCACAGTAATCATGTTGATTTGCTGACTGAGATTGCTCATGCAGCCGGCGCCATGGCCTACGACATCAGTTGGATCATCCCCCGGCTGCGCAACCCCGGGAAACTGTGGTCGTGCGCCAGCTCCATCACAGTGGCAGTGGTCGGACTCTTCAGCAAGCTGCTCTTAGGTGGGTATAAACTGTGAGCCACCCCGGGGTGGTGGACATGCAGGCTGTATGTCGTGACTCGTGCGTGCCCACCGTGGGCCCAAACTCATCAGAAACCTGACTCGCGCGTGCGACCTAGTTTACTGTCTGCATAAGCAGTTATTACCTTTAAACCAGCTACACTAGTTTTAGTAAGCTTGATAGACAGGTACTTTGTTGCCCGTTCTGTACCTGAGGCAGGTTAAGTAGGTTTAACAAAAAACATACTGTTTACATCACTTTAGTGCTAATTGTCAATAAATGTTTTACTGAACTTCTCTGGCTATTTGAATTCATGTAGGTAATTTTCAAATTTTAGTGAAATTGGTAAACTTTTTATTTATTACTGAATAAACACCTACTTGTAATAAGTAATTACATTACTACTCAAAGATAGTATTTTTAGTCATTCCAATAATGGTCCTTTTATGTTTTTATAGACAAACTTTTATACACTAATGTGAGCTGATACACATACATATTTATTATCCTGGGTTAATTAGAAGCCAAATTCATTGATTAAAAAGCAAAACCGACAAAAACATTCTGTAACAACCTGCCAAGTCTCGATTAAGATAACTTGGATGTAACTGCATGTGAATATTTTAAAGTGCTATTGTTTTTTTTAAAAAAAATTGAGTGCGTTTGACTGCTACTCACCTGATGGGAAGTGACGATACAGTCGAGGATGGTACGCGCAAATTAAAATAATGCCTATTTACTATTGCATTCTTCTTCTTCTTAGTCGTATCCTCATGACTGAGGGACGTGACCATCGTGACTATTGCATTAAAGATCTCCAAATTAGAGAAATGGGAAAACTGACGCAGGCAAGGAGTTCCACTCCTTTGCTGTCCGCATGTAATGAGCTTTGTGCGAAAAGGTGGAACATCAACAACAAAGGCTTGCAAACCCTCCCTATACGTCTTGTTGACCGACTTTGGATTGGAGCTCGGGGAATGAGGTTGTGAAGTTCTTGTTCACACTCTCTGAAACTAATTCAATAGAATAGCGATAGACAGGAGACTTTGTGGTGAAGCTCAAGGCTTTGGAGCTTGTTTTTGTTTAGCTTGTCATCAACAATGAGTCTCCAGGCGCGTTTGTCGACTGCCACCAAGGCAGGGTGCAAAATTATTTACTTTGATACTTATTGGCAATGATTGTTATTTTTGGCTCTTTAATGTTTACTAAAAATTACATTTAATTGTTTGTTGTCATTTAATTGAGGTACCCCAGCATCAATAGCCAATAGGTCTGATGTTATAGTATAAGCCGCTAGTAACTTTAAAAATCAAATATTAAAAAAGTAGTGAGATGAAATAAAGAGCCAAGTGTAAGTGATTAAAAGATTAATGAGTGGCATGGCCATTAAACATTTTGTAAGAGTAGCAAGTCTGTAGATGCTTATTATTGAAACCATATTTGTTCTGCAAAAAAGGACGGTTCGCGTGATTTATGGAATGCATTCTCGTGAGTTGCTCTAAGATAAGTTCAAAGATATTAATATAATGACCTTCCACTTATGAAAATATAATGTATGTTTGCAAAAATCAGCATCAGTCATAATCTCCGAAACAAAAAGTCTTTTTGTCATGATAACATTTTTTAAAAACTGGCCAAGTGCGAGTCAGAACCGCACACAAAGGGTTTCGTAACATCATACTAGATGGCGCTAGTACAAAGGGTTCCGTATCATCATACTAGATGGCATAAGTTTCTTCACGTTTAAAAAACACGTTTTTTGTATGGAGACTCACTTTTTCTAATTTTTAGTATTTGTTGTAATAGCGGCAACAGAAACACATCATCTGTGAAAATTTCAATTCCCAACTATTGCGGTTCATAAAAAACAGCCTGGTGACAGACAGACAGACGGACGGACAGCGGAGTCTTAGTACTATTACTAACAATTAGTCTATTACTTATTACTATTAATATGGGACCCTATGGTCCCATTTTTACCCTTTGGGTACAGAACCCTAAAAATTGTTTTAAAAGAACTGTTTGTAAAAAAGGTTATTATAAGACTTCCGAATATATAAATGAATAAAATGTTTGGGTAAACATTGTTTCTTCTATCAATGCAAATCATGTTTAATAATCATAAAATGACGACCTTTTAATGTAAATCCAAGAATTGACGTGGAAGCAAAAAGAAATGACAAGTCTAGTATTTTTTTAAATATATACTTTTATTTTTTATTGTAGCATTGACATGAGTGGTGCATGCTCGCTTTAATGTTCGTGCGGATGGTGGCGCATCGGGAGCCAGGTCGTTCCTTTCCCTCTAATATGTTTGAGGGGAGCGATGACTGACTCGCGTTATGTTCATGTGAACTGCCCTACTCTTATAAAAGGCTAATGCCTTTTTTATGCCTATTCTTTCTTTCTTTATCTCTTTCCATCACCAGAAAAAAAGAGAAAGAGATCAATATCTTATAACTATCAGAAAGAGTGTAATTTGCACCTATTTTGAATAAACATTAAATCTTGAAACAATTTATAACATTAACTTTTTCTGACATCTACCGAGATATACTACACATATTTTTTTTATTTTTTTTTTATTCTCAATTGGTAAACCCTTATAAAACGTTTAACCGCCAAGTCACTTGTTTTCTTTTATTTACTTAGACTTAACCCTTTATTTCATCTTACCTTTTTTTACAGCCAAGCATGTGGCTATCATACCCGAGCCATCTTTAAAAGTTGTCTATTTTTTCAAGTATTGATCTTGCAACACTTGCCTCTCCAATGGAGTGTAGGGTGTGCCGTAAAGGATAGTGGCATGATGGCAGTGATTCCAGTCATCCTGGTTGAAAAAAAAACGGTTCTTAAAAAAAATAATAATAATTATCTTAATACAAAAATTAATATTTGTACAAAATATAATTAATTTTTAGATTTTTGAAAAGAAACATCTTTAAAATTACATACAGGGTAACAAGTCCAAAACCTGGACTGTAACGGAAGTGACGAAATTGGCAAAACAATTTGTTCGCTCCATAGCAACTAAGTAACAAAACCGTCAGTCACCTTTTATATCAGGAAGGCTAAGGCTCCATGGCCATACAGCCTAAACTGTTAGGCTGCATAGGGTGAACCCCGTTGCCCTCTCTGTAATGTAGGAGGCTGAGCTCCTCATAGGACCCTGACACTCTGTCCTCCAAATGAGCACTACCGGCCGGACAGGAGGGGGCCCTGGCCGTTACGCCGCCGACGTCCTTCTGTCACCAGGCTGTATTTCATGAACCGTGATAGCTAGACAGTTGAAATTTTCACAGATGATGTATTTCTGTTGCCGCTATAACAACAAATACTAAAAATTTGAAAAAGAGAGTCTCCATACAAAAATGATGGCATGGAACCCTAAGTAAATTATGATACTTTCCACCCCTAAACCATTGCTGTGCAAAAAATCACAACAACCCATTGTGTTGTTGCGATGTTAAAGAAGTTAACCAAAAAAGAGTATTTTGCATCGAACTATGCTGTTTTCACGGGATAAAAAGTAGCCTATGTCCTTCCCACTCTTCCCAGTGACACAGGCTACTTGCATGCAATACTTCATCAAAATTGGTTAAGGTAATGAAGTGTGAAAAGGTAACAAACAAACACATTTATAATAATAAGTAAGGATACTACAATACAACATAAATACGAAGCAGTTACAAAAGGAGAAATTTACAGTACACAACACAACTAGAAGATTAGAAGTACTCTTATTTACAGTTTCTTTATATCTAATTTCCTCAGTTATGCCAAAGTATACATATTAGTACTAACATACAGTATGGACACTCGACTGCCGCTCTCTAGATTGCGACCTCACCCCCTCCTCACCCAGATTGATATAGTTTGGTTGTCGAACGTATAGGATTTCTCCGCCATTTTGTTTGTTCCGTCATTCCTTTTTTGAAATGTCATTTCTGGTCCGTTGTATGAAGTATCCAGGGTGTGGTTATGCATCCCCCGCCGCGCCCAAATCCGACCCGAAATGATGAGCTCAACTCGGTTTTGTCGGTCACAACACAATCCAGAGAATCCGTAAATTACAGTCATATGTTACTTATTAATAGGAGTTTTCTGCTCAAACTAATTGTTTTTTTTTATTTAAAAAAACTGGATAGTACATACTAATATTATAAACTAGCTTTGCCCGCGGCTTCGCCCGCGTGGACATCTTTGTGACTGTGTACCAAATTGCAATATATTTATTTTAAATATGTGTTTACACACACTTTTAAATATTTTCATTTTTTTTATTCACAATTGGTAAACCCTTAAAATAAAAAAAATGTTAAATTGTCAAAACACCTTAATGTCTATTGCAAATAATGTAATAATTTTGATTACAGTCTCAGGTTATGGTATTGTCTGGACATAAGACATAAAAGACATAAGACATAAAATTTTTATTTACGAAGTTATCTTATCTAATTTATACAAGTTAACTGTGACCCCACACTAGGCTAGGCCTGTCTCGTGTCTCGTGGCGGTGAAAAGAACATTAACATAAAACAAATTTAACAGGTGGCGGCCAAGCAACTTTACAGAAACTAAGTGATTACTACAAGAAGTGGAATACAACAAAAAGATTAAAGAAAAATAATATAAACAAAGAACATATAACAGAACATTGTGTGTGTGTGTGTGTGTGTGTGTGTGTGTGTGTGTGTATGGTGTGTGAGTATGTGACAGGAGGCTGATACTTATTCATATGTGTTGGTCATTTAGATAATCTATTATTTTATAATATCCTCGAGAGCACAGGCATTTTTTGACATGAGTCTTGAATTTATTCAACCTAAAACGGATCGTGCGGGTGGTGGCGCATCGGGAGCCGGCTCGTTCCTTTCCCTCTAATATGGTTGAGGGGAGTGATGGCTGACTCTCGCGTTATACTCGTGACCAGGTGCTGTCCGTGGGAACTGGCCTACTCTTGTCAACGGCATTCATGACATTCAATGATTTAATGTATAACTTCTCGTGTCATATTGTTTTCATGTTCTAATGACATAATTTGTTTTTTTATCACGGATTGGATTTTGTCATTATTAACTAATGTATATTTATTTCTTGATTTTTTACAAATGCAATTATGTAATCACAATTTTATGACTATCAGAAAGAGTGTAATTTGCACCTATTTTGAATAAATATCTTGAATCATGAAAGTTAATATATATAGTTTGCCTAAAGTAAACTAGTCTCGCAGCTCCTACTGCATCGGGCTATGCTATGTAGCCTGATACCTTCTTTTAGGGTCGGAAGTTCGCTTCTTCTCTCTGAAAAGGTAACAAACAAACAAACACATTTTCACATCCGTATACATATTATTAAAATAAAACTGTATCGGGGCCGTGTTTGTACATGAAATATTTTGGAAAATAATAATTGTGGTGGACATAACTAACCATTTAGAGGCCAAAACAACAACTTTTGGAATTTTTGTCTGTCTGTCTGTCAGTATGTTCGCGTATCACGCAAAAACTACCAGGCCGATTTTAATAAAATTTTGTATGGTGGTACCTTATTCCCCGGGTTAACATATAGTATACTTTTTATCCCGGAAAATTCAAAAGCTCCCGTGGGAAAATTCAAACCTCCACGCGGGACGAAGTCGCGGGTACAGCCAGTTTATAATATTAGTAAGGATCTATCGGACTATGCTATACTCACAGGTTAAAAAGTAGCCTATGTCCATCTCCATGACACAGGCTACGTGCGCGCCAAGTGTCTTCAAGATTGGTTGAGGTGTTGAAGCGTGAAAAGGTATCAAACAAACGCATTTTCAGATCCTTACTAACATTATAAAATTGTAAAAATGTATATTTTGTTTGTTTGTTACCTTTTCAAGCTTCGACACCTTGTATAGCCAAAACAAAGGTGTCGCTTCTTTATTTTGAGTCTTTGTCGACGTGACGCAAATTGACTTGACAAAATTTTAATTCGGATTGATTAATGCACTCGCTCGCATTTTGTGAATGATTAGTGCAATATCTGAGCACACACACCGCCATAATTATGCAATTTATTTTGACACGGTTGTATTTAAAAGTGTCTGCCCTACTGATAAACCTCACTGTGAAATAATTGAAAACGCTAAACACGTTAAAAAACCGACTTCCATCGCAACAACTTAGTACATTTTTGCATTATTATTTTTGGTTTTTGTTAATTTTCTAATAAAGTACTACACCGATTTTGATAAAATTTATATGGGACCACACGGGAAGCACCAGCTTTCAAATAAAAAAAGAATCATAAAAATCGATTCACCCAGTCAAAAGTTATGAGGTAACACACATAAAAAAACACAGACGAATTGAGAACCTCGTCCTTTTTGGAAGTCGCTTGAAAAGTCTTTTTTTAGTTGATTCATTTAACGTTACAAAGGAGCATTAGATTGTTGTGATTTTTTACACCGAGATGGTTGAGCGGGTGGCAAATGAAATAGACAACTAATTAGCATAGCCCGCAATAGTTCCTAAGGGATCTGGGGAAAACTCGTTTTTAGCCTCGCGCACGTCGGCGTCGCGACGGAGCAACGGATTGACGTGATATATTTCCCGAGGTATCTGAAAGAAACTCCTGTCGCGCATTACTCACTCTCAAAGACAGTCATAAAAACTATGCCCGCGCGAGCGAAGCCGGCAGGCAAAAGCTATTTGGGAATGTTTTGCGTGTTGAGTCATTTTGGGAAATTGAAGACAGTGCACCTGAACCCCTTGTGACGTGATACTGAAGATAACAATTATTGTTATCCGCTGTTTGATAGTTTATCAATAGTCACGTGCTGCGGCCGGCGCGGGCGCAGGCGTTATCTGTCAAACGTTGCCATTGGTTTTTCTTTGTTTCGATGTTCGATGCAAACTAAACAAATAACCTTACTGCCTAATTGTAAGTAGAAACCATTACCGAGGATAATAACAGCCCAGAAGATTGGGAACAAGGCCTTTGCCCGTGCGCATGCGTGCGATGTAGAATAGTTTACCCATCTATAACAATACTTTATCATTGGCCTGTTTAGTCCACGTCAAACGTGTTGAACAGATTTGAGCTGCATCATTTTTGGCGACTCTGCAGCCCGATATGTGTGCGGCTTGATGGCTATAGATTTTCCCGTCAAACGGCGCTTGCACTCGCCACGCAACTTGCGATCATTCCCCGCACTAGTACGCTCTCCTCTCGTATCTTCTCCCGGCGCGGCGCTCGCTGTGTTTCTAAGCGGGATGGCAAGTCAAATGCCGCGCGAGAGCGAGGAGGATAAACATTTTGCTTTATACGGCCTCAGGTGGGCGAGCAGTCTCACATACGAGTAGAAGAAGGAGACGTAAGTTTGAATTAAGCTACTTCACTCGTCTGTCGTGCAGGTCTGGCAGGGTGCCAGCTCGTCTGCCACACATGGCTGATCCTGGGTGCACCAGTCAAACGGCAGGCCTGTCGTCTTCACCATTGGCATGTTTGTACAGTGTCACACACACGGCGCCGCCTGCGTTACAGGCACAGGGGGCTGCCCAGGAGCTGCCTCACCGTCTCGCAGGAGCGACGTGCTGGGCCAGGTCGGCATGGGCTTACAGTTAGCGCGAGTAGGGTCCTTCGGCCACCTGCAGGAAGCCTGTACTACTTGTAATGTAGGATTGAATGTATGTTGCAGAGTTCCTGAACAAGACGACGGTGTACAACGGCGAGCGGCTGGCGGCGGCGATGCAGCGGCCGGCGGGCGTGCCGCTCATCACGGTCTCCAACCACCACTCCTGCTTTGACGACCCCGGCCTCTGGGGTCAGTACCACACACCACACACCACACCCATACATACATCACAATGTATTTTATTTACTATCACAATAGTACCTACGTTGCAGTCCCCATATGGAAAGGCGTTAGATGCCGTGGCTCGTGGCTCGCCCGGTTGGAATGTAGTTGACGAACAATCACAATACCTTCTTCGTCACTCGAAAGTAAATATAGGTAAAGGTTATTTGTTGGAGTTCAAAAACATTTTGCCACCACTGAGATCCGAACCCGAACCTCTGTGTCGAATCAAGCGGAGCGTTCACCCATGTCCAACCGCTACACCAACCTGTGGCTATGGAGTATGTGAAGTAGTGTATCCTGAGGTCCTCGATGATGGCGTCGTCAACAAAAGACGAAAGCAAGAGTGTCGCTATCGGACACTTCCTGACTCTCACTCGCCATGTCGCCAAGTGTCGATGTCGGGGTGTGCGAGTGCCGTGCGACAAGGAACTATACGTTCAACAAATCACGGGAGTTACAACAGTCGTAATAAACTGTGTGTGTGTATGTATGTTGATAGGTATTATGACGTCGTCTACGTGACGTCAGGAGGTTCGTAGTAGGTAGAGAAGTACCGTTTAATAAAACCACATTTGTACGAATTAAATATGGGTGAAGAGCTTTATTTATTTAATTCGTCAAATAGATATAGGCTCTGTCAGCTGACTTATTATTGGTTCTTTAAATGAAACTACTTGAAATACTTTCTTGTCATGAAAAATAGATAAATGGGGATCTCTGCCCTGGCGCGCGGACTTCAATTTATCACACACTTGATATTGGACCTCTGTCCTAGCTCGCGGTCCAACATGGAATGAATCTCAACTGTTTTGGAAAACTTTCGAACGACTTAGTAATTTGAATTTGAACTTAGATTTTTAATACGATTCGCGCTGGCAAGGAAGTATAAAAGGAGTCGCGAGTGCGCAGACGTAGAGATATACGATCTCTACAGTATCTATTCTTATATAGGTGGTCATAAAAAATAAGTGGGACCAAATTTGCTCTAGTAAAAAAACAAAATGGCGGCCATTTTAACATGAGGTCGTTGTTTTTTGCTATAAAATAACTCAAAAACTGAAAGGGTTAGAGAAAATATCAATTAATGCTAAAAATGTTTTACTAATATATTTTTGTAACACTTAGTATTTTTGAGTTTATAACTCATAAATGTAATATACTAGTTTTGTCCCGCAGCTTCGCCCGCGTGGACATCGCTTTTGCCCGCGACTTCGTTCCCCCGCTTCATTTCCTATCCCGTGGATATTTAAAAAATCTTACTTTGACCTCCTCAATCCCCGTGGAATAAATCTTATTATTCCATTTATTTAATATTTTAAATCAGAATAACTTCGAGGGATCTAGGAGAAGCTCATTTCCAGGCTCGCGCACGTCGGCCGGCGTCGCAACGGAGCAACCGATTGACGTGTTTTTTTTGCATAGAAATAGATGATGGGGTGAAAAGTGCTACTGCTGATCAGAATAGCCAGATATAGTCCCCGAGGGATCTGAAGTAAACTGCCTACGCTCGCAAGCCGCAACGCGCACCGCTCAGACTAAAAAATTCAAAGTTTAAAAAAACTAAAACCCGACTTCAAAAAGAAATTCACTCAAAATTATGAAATAATATTTTTATATTTAAAAACACGAAATTAACAACGAAAGTGGTACCAACCAAACATATAAGGGGCCTACAATGTTTTTGAGGTCGGTGCCAGCAAGCAAAGCCATCGAATTTAAAACATTTTATAGACAAGTATACTTTTCTCAAGTGCTGGTTTAACTTCACAATAAATAATTGTAATAACGATATGTCAACGATGAACGGTTACAGAGATACAAGCATCCACGTAGTGGATCCCCGAGAGCGCCTGGATCTGGTCGAGACAAATCATATGAGTCCAAACACGAGGGGTCTACGATGGATAGTTACAGAGATACAAGCATCCACGTAGTGGATCCCCGAGCGCCTGGATCTGGTCGAGACAAATCATATGAGTCCAAACACGAGGGGTCTACGATGGATAGTTACAGAGATACAAGCATCCACGTAGTGGATCCCCGAGCGCCTGGATCTGGTGATCTGGAGCGCCTGACGGAGACTTTGATTTCGGATTGTTCATTCTTTTGACGGGTTGCAGACCAATCCCAACGAGGCCCATCCCCAAAATATGACACTGTTCTTAGACGGGTTGCAGACCAATGCCAACGAGGCCCATCCTCGCAATATGACACTGTTCTTAGACGGGTTGCAGACCAATGCCAACGAGGCCCATCCTCGCAATATGACACTGTTCTTAGACGGGTTGCAGACCAATGCCAACGAGGCCCATCCTCGCAATATGACACTGTTCTTAGACGGGTTGCAGACCAATGCCAACGAGGCCCATCCTCGCAATATGACACTGTTCTTAGACGGGTTGCAGACCAATGCCAACGAGGCCCATCCTCGCAATATGACACTGTTCTTAGACGGGTTGCAGACCAATGCCAACGAGGCCCATCCTCGCAATATGACACTATTATAAGACGAGTTGCAGTCTAATCCCAACGAGGCCCATCCCTGCAATGTGACACTGTTCTTAGACGGGTTGCAGACCAATGCCAACGAGGCCCATCCTCGCAATATGACACTGTTCTTAGACGGGTTGCAGACCAATGCCAACGAGGCCCATCCTCGCAATATGACACTATTATAAGACGAGTTGCAGTCTAATCCCAACGAGGCCCATCCCTGCAATGTGACACTGTTCTTAGACGGGTTGCAGACCAATGCCAACGAGGCCCATCCTCGCAATATGACACTGTTCTTAGACGGGTTGCAGACCAATGCCAACGAGGCCCATCCTCGCAATATGACACTATTATAAGACGAGTTGCAGTCTAATCCCAACGAGGCCCGTCCTCGCAATATGACACTATTATAAGACGAGTTGCAGTCTAATCCCAACGAGGCCCATCCCTGCAATGTGACACTGTTCTTAGACGGGTTGCAGACCAATGCCAACGAGGCCCATCCTCGCAATATGACACTGTTCTTAGACGGGTTGCAGACCAATGCCAACGAGGCCCATCCTCGCAATATGACACTATTATAAGACGAGTTGCAGTCTAATCCCAACGAGGCCCATCCCTGCAATGTGACACTGTTCTTAGACGGGTTGCAGACCAATGCCAACGAGGCCCATCCTCGCAATATGACACTGTTCTTAGACGGGTTGCAGACCAATGCCAACGAGGCCCATCCTCGCAATATGACACTATTATAAGACGAGTTGCAGTCTAATCCCAACGAGGCCCGTCCTCGCAATATGACACTATTATAAGACGAGTTGCAGTCTAATCCCAACGAGGCCCATCCTCGCAATATGACACTGTTCTTAGACGGGTTGCAGACCAATGCCAACGAGGCCCATCCTCGCAATATGACACTATTATAAGACGAGTTGCAGTCTAATCCCAACGAGGCCCATCCCTGCAATGTGACACTGTTCTTAGACGGGTTGCAGACCAATGCCAACGAGGCCCATCCTCGCAATATGACACTGTTCTTAGACGGGTTGCAGACCAATGCCAACGAGGCCCATCCTCGCAATATGACACTATTATAAGACGAGTTGCAGTCTAATCCCAACGAGGCCCATCCCTGCAATGTGACACTTTTCTTTCGGTGTGTAAATGGAATTCTACAAACTCCCTGATCAGTCACATTACATTCATGTTGCCATTCTAGAACTAACAGTTAACGAAGTGCTATGACGTCACGGAGCCTAATTGACGTCTGCATTAACCCCTTGACCTCGTCCACTAGAAAGCCGCTCGTAGCGGTGCACGGTGTGACACGGTCTGACACGTGTGGCACGGCGGCGGTGTGCGAAGAACAATGGCTCCGTTCGCTATCGTTACGATGCGCTCTACATTTCACTAGGAATACATGTTATCGCCTTGATTGAAGGTCGCTCGTATTTACAAGTGTAGGTGTGTCAAGTTCAACTGACGCATCTTCGTTTTATATCTTAGGTCACAGCACAGATGAGATACTAGTTACTTCGCCTCAATGCTAAGGCATTTTATTTGTTTATTTAGTGACCAAAACATTAACTTTACTCAAACAACAGTTTCCTAACAATAATCACTTATGTAAGCGCGACGGTCTTGGCGTCATGTACGTAATGAGTTCAAGTACTCGGAGTAATTTGTGAAGGAATTATTCTGGCTATACAATATACATAACTTTGTTTCCATTTCCAACATATTGTACTTTTAATAAAAGCAATCGAATTAAAACTGTGTGGCAAGTACGTATTGCTCCTTTAGTTCTTTATGGTGCTAGAACTAGATGATATTTTTTTTTTGTATTTTGTTTTAAAATTGGTATAAATAAAAAAAATAAAAAATGTATAAATATTTTTGGTAGTATGTACGAGTAGGAATACTCGTAGTTTCTCAGTCCATGGAAGTTTTGGTATTGTCGAGTTGTCTTAAATTTTGGCATTGTCGAGTTGTCTTAAATTTTGGCCTTGTCGAGTTGTCTTAAATATTGGCATTGTCGAGTTGTCTTAAATTTTGGCATTGTCGAGTTGTCTTAAATTTTGGTCTTTTAGGTACATTAAATTTTGTAGCATTGTAGGTTTTTTCTTCTTAATTTAAAGTATCGCATTAAACCAGGCATGTGATTTTTTATCATGCTTTTATTATCTTCACCTGTATGTAGGTATGTTTGTAACCGAAACCTTTGCACTCGATTTTGACCCACTTTAAGCGGACAGATTTAATTCAAACTTTGTACATTCATCAATAATCAGTGACAATACAATAATTTCATAAGTTTATCTCATTATCGTGAACTAAAAATTGAAAAATAAATATAGTTTAAAAAACTAAAAAACACGCTTTTAAAGCACATCAAACTACAAAAATGAGAAAAATAATTCTTAATATAAGCTGAAAACAATAATGAACGATAAATATTAGTATTATTGTGAAAAAGCGTGGGGCGCTTTGTGCCATATTTTTCGTATATGGAGCATCCCACGCCTTTTCACAATAATGCTAGTATTCAGATTATATTAAGGATTATTTTTCACTTTTTAGTTTGATGTGCTATAAAAGCGTGTTTTTTAGTTTTTTTTAACTATATTTTTATTATGAAATCGATAAAATTACAAGCTATGGAGCTTCAAGCATAGAAGGTGTACAGCCTTATTATGCTGAAGTATTGAAAGTGTATTATATTGGAAGTACAAGAATTTATGTTGGCAACCTTGAATTTCTGAATCCTCATTTGCAAAATATGATCGAATGTTACCTGTGTATTTAAAAACGAACCGTCCTCATATGTTTTCAAGATTTTGGACAGAATGTATGGTGTCTTACAGGTAGTTATATGTCACCCAATACGAAGTATAATTATGTAAGTTTAACAGTTAACCCGTGACAATCATTAAGCGTACATAATTCAACTATAATGAGATCCAGTAATGAGTGAGTATTTGAAACACTGCTGGTTAAATGTTTCTTTAGAGTAGGAACTACTTTTCAGTCTTAAGTATTTCAAACGGTCCCCTGCCTTCAGCACCCGACAACATGCGCCTGCACACGTGTGGGGCGCGATCATTTACACACACGCACACACTCATTCTTACACACAGCTAATTTGAATTTATGTCAAATGAGTGAGCTTCCTCGCGCATGATTTCTTGCTTTGTCGTTGAAGACATGGAAGAAAAAAATTGTTTGCGACGCGCTAACAATTATATTTCTTCACGGCTGATTCGGTCATTAAGTGTATGTAACTGAGTAAACTGATTGTATTTCCCAGTTGGGGTCGAGCCGCGAGCTCGACACTGACCTCTCGATAAGAAAAGGTGCTTAGAGTATTTACTCAAACTCAAAGCCTCAAAGATCGCGGGAAGCCGATGGATGCGGGCAGCGCAGGACCGGTCGTCGTGGAAATCCTTGGGGGGGGGCTTTGTCCAGCAAAGGACGATTTTCGGCTGATATGATGATGATGATGAAAGCCTTTATTTGCTAGAACTCTGTAGGTACGGGACCTTAATAATTATTTAAGTACTAAAGTAACTAGTATCTCATCTGTGGTAATAGTATTCACCCTTAAACTGTACAGGCACGCTGTGATAATTTCTCGCGAAGTTTCACCGTCTGTCGTAGTCGGGCATTGCGCACAAATCAACAGTAAACATTACACTTACCTACTAAGTAGCAAAGAATAAAGCTACGTATACCAGACTTGAAGAAAATTTAACAAATAAATTGGGTTTGTATGGGAGGTAACTTACTCACATTTTTCTGAAATAATGAAGTACCCAGTGTAGTAGGCCTTATTAAGTCCTAATTATTTACAAAGTTTTGTTATAAATCGTTAGAGCCATTGTGGAGAAAAAGTAACAAACAACCTGGGTTAGTATAGTTAGTTTTCCTCTATCGTCATTATCCAGGAAGGAAACCGGGGACTACGTTTGTATGAAAAAAATGGCGTCCGCGTTTTCTCTTAAGCAACAACATTCACACCCCGATGTACTTCGTCTAGGGAGGGTATTTATTGGCTTCTAATTAATATTTTTATCTTAGCATTGACATGAGTGGTGCATGCTCGCTTAAATGTTCGTGCGGATGGTGGCGGGTCGTTCCTTTCCCTCTAATATGGTTGGGAGGAGTGATGGGTGGCTCTCGCGTTATACTCGTGACCGGGTGCTGTCCGTGTGAACTGGCCTACACTTGTCAAAGTCGTTCATGGCATTCAATAATTTTAATGTATAACTTCTCGTGTCATATTGTTTTTATGTTCAAATTACATTATTTTTTCTTTTTATATCACGGATTGGATTTTGACGTTATTAACTAATGATTGTGTATTTCTTGATGTTTTACAAATGAAATTATGTAATCACTATTTTATGACTATCAGAAAGAGTGTAATTTGCACCTATTTTGAATAAATATCTTGAATCTTCTGATTTGATTTGAATGAGCACACAAACTCACATTGGTGTGACTCCGCATCGATGTGTGTAGCCAGTGTGCGGTGCGGGCGCTACAACTACAAGAGACTGGCGGGTTCTCGGTGCCAGCCGGAGTGGTGACACGTTTCCTTCCATACTGCAGCCTCACGGTGCAATGTCTTTTCAACTTTTACCCGCCTCCGTGGCGTAATGGTTAGTCCATTCGCTTTACACCAGCAGGTCGCGGGTTCGATTCCCGGTGGGGTCAACTTGTAAGACTCGGTTAGGTTGATGGTAGGGCATTTTCTAAGCCCGCCCGGCTAGCTACCACCATCTTATCTAAGTCTTGCCGCCAAACATCAGTGTTAACAACATTGATGTGTTCCGGCTTGAAGATAAGATAGCCAGTTCTCCATTACGTTGAGGAATCTTGGAAGCACGCTTCCATCTTAACTTACCATCAGGTAAGATGATGCCAAGGGCTTACCAATTGTGAATAAAAAAAAAACTGCTGGGCATAGTCTCATTCACGCCATCCTTTTATTTCGGTGTGGGCACGCCATTGACTGATATGGCGAGCGTGGAACACTCCGTGGTCCTCTGTGCTACTTTCGCCGTGGACACGTGTTTGTCTTCGATCCTCCCTGCGCTCACGTCATCACCATCGGTCTCTGTCTCCGTGTCCACGTAACACTAGCGGCTGTATCTGAGATACAGTCTGCAACCAGAGAGATATTATTTTGTGCATATTTTCCTTTGTGCGGGAGCGCCCATGATCCAACATACCTGGTGGAAACAGCCTGGTTCAACACCTGCCCGTGCTTGCCGTATCCAACGAGAAACCTTCGACTAAACTCGGGAAACCTCGTGTGACTTGCAGGCGTGCTGGACACGTCGGTGCTGGTGTCGCGCGCACGCATGCGCTGGTCGCTGGCGGCGCACGACATCTGCTTCACGCGCGCGCTGCACTCGTGCTTCTTCGCGCTCGGCAAGTGCGTGCCCGTCGTGCGCGGCGCCGGCGTCTATCAGGTAACGCATCCACCTCAAGCAATGCGTGTTTTTGTTGTACAAGAGATTTCGGTAACCTAATAAATAAAGTAAAATGAGATTCACTTCACTCCATATAAAAAGTTTATCAAGCGGGATGTGGTCTATCTATAGTCTCTATTAATAACAACCAGCCAAGCGCGAGTCGGAGTCCCGCACTGAGGATCCGTTACCACCACACCACCACATCTCCACACAAGTGCAAAGTGTAACAATTAATTACTCGTACATTCTAATGTGTTCTTTACAAACTGAAGACATCAACACTAGCGACGGAAAATGATTGTTGTTTTTTTACTTTTATTTAGTTTCACCTTTACTTTTATTTAGTTTCACCTGTCGCGGTGTCGGTGATGATGTCTCGCTAGTTCATTTGGTCTCCTTTGCGTAAGCTCGATTCACAATAGGCCGGTTTTTATGACGTGCTTGTATGTATTACCGTCTTTGCGCTAGAGCAAAACTTTAAAAAAACACATTTCTTATATGCTATACTCTTGTTTTTTATTTTTTGTTGGTAAATCCTCACACATATTCTGTGCTACCTGTCACGGTTCCGAAAGTACAGCCTTTGAAGGTCGGACAGACAGACGGCCTAGTGATGGGGTCCCGTTACCTGGTACGGAAAAGTCCAAGAAAAAGTGTCGCAAAAATAAATAAATAAATGAATCTTTATTTCAGGCACACTAGTACATAATATTACGCACAAAGTTTTACTCATAGAAGGATTAATATCAAAATATAATAAAATAAAAATGTCAAACTAAAATTAAAAAAAAATCAAAAATAATTATTATGATAATAGTTTAACAGCACAATGTCAGGTTGAAATGATTCATATTCATATAAATGGTGCGGAACTCAGGAACAATTATACTGTTCGTACATTTGATCAGTCTTATGTGGAATGATGCTTTAGACCGGCGCAACACGGCATAGAAATCGTCAACCCTATTCTCCGCGAACGAAAACGAAAAAACGAAAATCTCAAAAACACAAAACAGTGGTCCTCTAGCTGTGCCAAGAATAAGCTAGCTGTCCAATAATAAGTATCGCAAAAACTTTTATTTGTCGACTGTAGTTTGTTTGAGTAGGGTGGCCGTCACAATGACTGTTAAAAGTAGGAGATTGACAGATTTAAGTACTATAAAATATTCATTATCATCATATCAGCCGAAAGACGTCCACCGCTGGTGAAAGGCCTCCCCCAGATATCCACGACGACCGGTCTTGCGCTGCCCGCCTCTAGTGGTTTCCCGCGACGTTCACCAGGTCGTCGGTTCACCGTGTTGGAGGCCTGCCTACGCCACGCCTTCCGGTACGCGGTCGCCACTCTAGAACTTTGTTGCCCCAATGGCCATCTGTTCTGTCAAACTTCAAGCAAGCAAAGCTCGCTCCGGTCGTGATTTGGCGAGTTTTCGACTGTCCGCTGCGCGCTGGTGACTCTCATGTTTTGCAATGTTGGTCCGCAGCCGGCGCTGGACTTCTGCGTGGAGCGGCTGGCGCGCGGCGAGTGGGTGCACATCTTCCCGGAGGGGCGCGTCAACGTGGAGAAGGAGCCCATCCGGTTCAAGTGGGGAGTGGGCCGGCTTGTGCGTCACATTTTTTTTTATTCTCAATTGGTAAGCCCTTGGCATCATCTCACCTGATGGTAAGTGACGATGATGCCGAAGATGGAAGCGTGCTTACCAAGATTCCTCAACGTAATGGAGAACTGGCTATCTTATCTTCAAGCCGGAACACATCAATGTTGTTAACACTGATGTTTGGCGGCAAGACTTAGATAAGATGGTGGTAGCTAGCCAAGCAGACTTAGAAAATGCCCTACCACCAACCAAACCGAGTCTTACAAGTTGACTCCGCCGGGAATCGAACCCGCGACCCCAGGTGTGAAGCGAATGGACTAACCATTACGCCACGGAGGCGGTTAAATTAATTACCTATTACCCTTAATTGTTTATTTTTATGTTACCTATATGAAGTTACTTTTGCGTGGAGTGGCTGTGCCTACCAGTACTAACAATAAGTAGTGTTACCATTGAGCTCTAATTACATCTAAATAAGTGTTTTTAATCCACCTGTCGCACTGATCTGATTTCCGTCAGAAACTCTTAATCGAATAATTTTCTTGTTTCTGTGCCTTGCCCGACACGCCATAGGGCCGACACGCCAACCGCCATAGGCTAACTCGCGAAACCTTTCATTAAATCAATCAACTTGGGCGTGTTGGCGTTTATCCTTTGTGAAAGGATGAAATACCTCGGTAGTGACTGTTCTCCGGGCCGAAGGAGGTAGACGAAGTGTTGATTAGTCACGCCCCAGGCGGAATGATGCTCTAATAAAGTGTTGGTTGTCCTGCTCACCCTAATACGAACTCATGCTCTAACAAAGTGTTGGTTGTCCTGCTCACCCTAATACGAACTCATGCTCTAACAAAGTGTTGGTTGTCCTGCTCACCCTAATACGAACTCATGCTCTAACAAAGTGTTGGTTGTCCTGCTCACCCTAATACGAACTCATGCTCTAACAAAGTGTTGGTTGTCCTGCTCACCCTAATACGAACTCATGCTCTAACAAAGTGTTGGTTGTCCTGCTCACCCTAATACGAACTCATGCTCTAACAAAGTGTTGGTTGTCCTGCTCACCCTAATACGAACTCATGCTCTAACAAAGTGTTGGTTGTCCTGCTCACCCTAATACGAACTCATGCTCTAACAAAGTGTTGGTTGTCCTGCTCACCCTAATTCGAACTCATGCTCTAACAAAGTGTTGGTTGTCCTGCTCACCCTAATACGAACTCATGCTCTAACAAAGTGTTGGTTGTCCTGCTCACCCTAATACGAACTCATGCTCTAACAAAGTGTTGGTTGTCCTGCTCACCCTAATACGAACTCATGCTCTAACAAAGTGTTGGTTGTCCTGCTCACCCTAATACGAACTCATGCTCTAACAAAGTGTTGGTTGTCCTGCTCACCCTAATACGAACTCATGCTCTAACAAAGTGTTGGTTGTCCTGCTCACCCTAATACGAACTCATGCTCTAACAAAGTGTTGGTTGTCCTGCTCACCCTAATACGAACTCATGCTCTAACAAAGTGTTGGTTATCCTGCTCACCCTAATACGAACTCATGCTCTAACAAAGTGTTGGTTGTCCTGCTCACCCTAATACGAACTCATGCTCTAACAAAGTGTTGGTTGTCCTGCTCACCCTAATACGAACTCATGCTCTAACAAAGTGTTGGTTGTCCTGCTCACCCTAATACGAACTAGTGCTCTAACAAAGTGTTGGTTGTCCTGCTCACCCTAATACGAACTCATGCTCTAACAAAGTGTTGGTTGTCCTGCTCACCCTAATACGAACTCATGCTCTAACAAAGTGTTGGTTGTCCTGCTCACCCTAATACGAACTAGTGCTCTAACAAAGTGTTGGTTGTCCTGCTCACCCTAATACGATCTCATGCTCTAACAAAGTGTTGGTTGTCCCGCCCACCCCCAGGCGGATTGATGCTCTGACGAAGCTACTGGATGCACTTGGCTCAGGATGGGGGTCAGCGGGAGAGGTCTGTGTTTGGAATAGGCGACGTCGTTGTTGGGCTGAAAGTAACTGATGGTCCGTGTGTGTGGCAGGTGGCGGAGACGCCGGCGCCGCTGGTGCTGCCGGTGTGGCACGAGGGCATGGACGCCGTGCTGCCCAACAAGGAGCCCTACCTGCTCAACGTGCGCCGGCGCGTCTTCCTCAACGTGGGCGAGCCCATACAGATCGCGCATTTAGTCGAAAGGTGTGTGGCGTTATGTGCCCAGCAACGAGCCTCTAACAGCTCAACATATATTTTAATATTTATTTCACTAATTATGTTAGTAATACAAATGTAGACATTACGTCAGCGCCCCGGCGCTCGCCCACATCTACCGCAAAACATAGCTACGCCGCGCCGCGCCGCGCCGCCGCCGCCGCCGACCGCGCGAGCACACAACAGATAAGTACAGAAGTAAATCACATGTATGTACTTCACTTGTTATACCTACGCTCGGCAGTCGCGCAAGGGTTGTCAACTTTGGCTTATGCACAAAAAACGATCGTGGTAGCGGCACTCGAATCTAGTTGTATGATTTATTGGAGAGTGAAACAGGAAGAACGGAAATGTAAACCAATAACAACTAAAAAAATCAATTTTAATGTTATTGTTGTATTACAAAGTCACATAAATATCTTGCGACGACTTGCTTACCTACCTACCGAACCGTTCTGTATAAAACGAACCATCGAAATGCAAGCAAATATCTGCTTACCTCTCTGAAACAACTGGTAGCTTAAAAAACGTCAATTTACAGTTTAATGTTGAATTAAAACAACCGTCCACGGAACAGTTATAATATATTTTTTGTTGCTCCATTTTTCCAAACAAGCGGACGGCACTCGCGCTCGGAGTGTTCTCAGTGTGTTCCGAGATATCGTGTCCTCTCTGAAACAACTGGTAGCTTAAAAAACGTCAATTTACAGTTTAATGTTGAATTAAAACAACCGTCCACGGAACAGTTATAATATATTTTTTGTTGCTCCATTTTTCCAAACAAGCGGACGGCACTCGCGCTCGGAGTGTTCTCAGTGTGTTCCGAGATATCGTGTCCGTGAGCGGTGTCTATGTGTGCGTTGCTCGAGCGCACTTTGTACGTAGATTGAGTTCTGTACTTATCTGTTGTGTGAGTGGAGCGAGCCGCGCGCGCGCCGCGGGCACGGCCCCGTCGTCGCATGACACTGCTAAGTTGTGTATGTACTCGTATTGCACGCAAAAGAGAAAAGGTAAATACAATCTTAGGTCATTACGTGTAGGTAATCACTACCTATTTATTTCAACTAAAAAAATGATCAAATAAAATTGGCTAAGTTCGTGTCGGATCATGTAAAAAGTAGGGTTCCATAGTTATTTAAAAAAATGTAAATTAAAAAAAAGAAAGTTAATTTTTAGGGTTTCGTACCCAAAGCGTAAAAACGGGACCCTATTACTAAGACTTCGCTGTCCGTCCGTCTGTCACCAGGCTGTATTTTATGAACCGTGTCAGCTAGACAGTTGAAATTTTCACAGACGATGTATTTCTGTTGCCGCTATAACAACAAAGACTAAAAATTGGAAAAGTGAAAGTCTCCATACAAAAAACGTGTTTTTTTTAAACGTGAAGAAACTAGCGCCATCTAGTATAATGGTAGGGAACCCTTTGTGTGCGGTTCTGACTCGCACTTGGCCGGTTTTCCTATTTGGTTTTAAACATTTTGTATGGAGTTGAACTTTTTGCAAATATAAATGCACGTGTAACTATCACTCTGAAACCAAAGTATATATATTAGTACTAACATACAGTATGGACACTCCCTGTCGCTAACTGTTACCTGTTGGTAACAGTTTGGTTGTCGAACGTATAGCATTTTGCCGCCATTTTGTTTGTTTCGTTACTCCTTTTTTGAAATGTCATTTCTGGCCCGTTGTATGAAGTGTCCAGGGTGTGCTTAAACTAAGAAAGCCCCTTAGGTTGATATTTTTTATAAACTCATTATATTATGTGGCCTACTGTTCCCAGTACTTTCAGATTTCCTGAAATAGCGGTTGCGTTACTCTAACAAAATCAGGACTTTAAAAATTAATATTTCGTAAGTAATCATTTATCGGCGGACATGGCGAAGCTGTAAAGGTTCTTAGTTTTACTTCAAAACTTTAAAAATCACGACGTATCGATGAAAAAATCTAATTACATAGCATACTATCCAATCCAATCAGTCGTTCCCCCAATGCTGGGGATCGTGACCGTCATGTCATCGAGGGGGCGCAGATTGCTCTCCACCGGGCTCTGTCACTCGCTGCGTGCACTGCTTCGTGTAGCTGCAGAGCAGTGGTGCTGGTGACTTGGGTGCACCACTTGGCAGGAGGTCTTCCTCATACTATGGGCACAGTATAATAAAGAGTACTACGTACAGTGTGGTCACTCCCTGCCTCCCGTTGAAAGTGCCGCCCACCCCCTCTCAGATATGTCACAGCAATCCTAGCACGTCTTATCTCACTCACACAAGCATTGTACGCGTTCACCTACACGAGCTTAGACTGTGTGCGTAGGAACGCGTTTGTTTCACACATTTGATCGCCAGTGACCGAGGTGTGATACGGGGTCGCAATCAGAACACGTGCGTTCACCAGCACCAGCTGTGCATGCAACTCGACCGCACACATTGCAAACAATTGTATCCAATATTAACGAAGTGTAACACCTAACACTTATTAGATACCTATTTTATTTTATCTGAAGTTCACATCGACAATGAAAGGTGAAGTGACTAATACTTAAATATATCAATTTTTTTAATTAAATAAGAAATATCACCTTGGAAACACTTTTATTTTCATTTTTCTCATTTAACCGGTTCTTTGACGGCTCCCGACAAACACCGTTAAAGGTGATTGAATGTAGGGCGGCACCTTTGACAGAGTGTTTGTCGGGAGCCGTCAAAGTTACGGTTCAATGAACGAACGAACGAACTTTACGCAGTTATAGCCGCTAAGTCGAGCGCCCCAATGCCCATGTTTCCGTGTATTGTCTGACAGTGGGAAGGAGTGGGTAGATAAACGCGTAGGTATTTACGTTTTATAAGGAAGTGCTGTATCTGTTAAGAAGTAACTAGTATTTTATCTGTGCTTACGTACTAAAATTAGTATCGAATCAATCTTCTATAATTATAAAATCGTTTGTCCTCAACGCACAGCTCAAACTACTAAACGAATCGGGCTAAAATTTGGCATACTAATAGCAATTATGAGGTGGGCAACTGCTAAGAAAGTATTGTGGGAAATTCTCACGGGAAGTGCAAGAAAAGAGATCTGCGCGGGCAAAGCTGCGGACATTCGCTAGTCTTCTATATAAAAAAATAAATTCGAGCGAGACCTACAGTACTCGCATATGATGTGTAACATGTGACAAAATACTTTATAAAAGGACGGCAAAGATACGGCAGACTAGGCTGTATGGTCATAGAGACCTTTGCCTTTTCCGCGCTTTCAAAGCCTGAAAAAACGCGACTCCCTGGGACACATTTCCGTCACATGAGACACTTTTCCGTCCCATTTCACGAAATCACTCCCACAAATTGCAGGAAAGCGAGAGCAAAGATGTTACACATCAAAAATTAATCGCCGAACAACGGCACCAAATTGTATAATTATTTTTTGTTGTGTTCGTTATTGTCAGGACGAGGTGTGTGTAGTGTAGTGTAGATAAAGTAGAATTTCTGAGGCGGTACGATTAACGAAGAAACATCAGTGATAACAGGCTTGAAGATAAGATTTCGTTGGGAATCTTGGTAAGCTCGCTTCCATCATCGGCATCATCGTCACTTACCATCAGGTGAGATAATGCCATAGGCTTATCAATTGTGGATTTTAAAAAAGTTCGCCGGTCAGCTAGTACGTAGTACGTCGTCAATAGCAACGTCCCTCACATCGCATACTTGCTTACATTTGACAGGGATTCAATTAAGTTGTCAAAATGAGCGACGGCTCACTCGCTCACTCGCTGACACGTGACACACGAGCAGCCTCTCTGCGGCTATAACGATCTAATGTTCAGGAGCTATATTAAGCAAACACTCTCCACTAACTGGTCAAGTTCATACAAGTGTCGCGCTGTTGTCGCAGGTTGAAGAAGGCGAACGCTAGCGAAGAAGAGACGCGCAAAGCCATCACGGACCGCATCCAGCAGGAGCTGTACCGCCTGCGGGAGCGCACGCACGCACTCATCGCGCGCGTGGGCGGCGGCACGCGCGAGAACGGGATGGCCAACGGGTGCGGCGACGCGCGCGAGAAGGACAAGGAGCTGTAAGCATGCGGCGACGTCACCCAGCGACCACGCGCGCGCGTGCGTGCAAGCGGGATGGCGCGCGAGCGCAGCGGCGTGCGCGACTAAGTCAGGGATAGGGTTGCGCCTCGGGTAGGCACGTAGGCAAGTCCTCTTTAGGCACAGGAAATGTGCGCGCTACTTTCCACAGTTAGGTCAGAATTGCGCCAATGTTGAACTCTGGCCGCCCTCAGCCAGCCTGGTTCTCCCTCCAGGGTTGCCGGCTACTTCCTGGAGCACCGTCGCGTCGGGACGCCCCCTTTGATTAATCTATGAATGCAATAGTGATCGTTAATTATGCCATTATGGTAACGCATCAACGTTTTATCTAAAAAGTAGGAATTAAACAAGTTTTAAGATAACGGGAATTGACAACAAATCAAACCTCTGTCTTTATATAAAGTTTTCAACATTTGGATTCCAAATTTAATTGTCGATGTACACTTGTACAGCGCTGTCATTAGAATTGATCGTCCATCTAAAGGACTAGTCGTGACGGTCGGGGCGTCCGGGGCGCTCCGAGCGCTTGGAACGTTACGTTTCGGGCGCTCTGTAAAATAGTATGAGTATCTACGCAACGAACTACATCAAGCGCCGCCCGCGCCGTCCATACTAATGCGTTGTACATAAACTCTAAGAGCGACCGACACGCGGCGCTCCGGGCGCCTGCCACTCCCTGACCACTCCCCCTTACACAAGATAGAACCTTGTCTAAGCTACTCCCTTATCAAAAAGATAAATATCTAAAATACAAAAATACATTATTTTTAAAATAGGCACTAATTTATTTGGACGGCCCAATCATAAAAATCACTATAAATATTTTATTCTGAAAATGCAAAAACAATCCTAGTGCTAAAAGTTATTCGGTCTATTTTAAACTGGCCCGATTTTTTTGTTGTAAGGGGCGAGACGGGGGAGGAAGAGCCCTAACTGTCAGTCAACGTTCGGGACAATTCATTGAGGGAACAAGAAGCGCCAGAGGTGACCGTGACTAGGGACACAACTAGGGTTGTCGCCAACTGGTAGTATCCTTGTACAGAACAATAGGGTCTGCGGGCGGCTGGCGGCTGGAGGCAACTCAATTAATTGTAAATTGGAGTACAGTCGGCAACACATCGATCTGTAGGGACGTGCGTGACACGTTGCGTCGTCGCTCGCCTCCGGACATGTCGATAAGTGGTCGACGTGCGGCCGTTTGTACTAAATGCGACCTGTCCGAGACAACGCGTGGCTTGAAAAGTTATTTTTGTTTAGATCTGTATGTCAAATGTACATTGATCAACTTTGTATGGGAAGTGTAACACTACGCCGAGCGTGCGCGCGGGCGCGCGGGCGAGCGGCTCCTCGGGCCAGTCGTCCAGTTTCAAACAGCCCCGTATGCCGTGTCGTGCGCGGGCGTGACGCTGCCAACCTCAGCCCCTGCCCGCGGACGACGTCTCTTTTAGAAAAGAGCTGTTTACCTAGGGGCAGTTGCTCAGCAGCTTCCATTTGATCCGCAGCTCGCCGGGTGGAGGCGACCGCGCGACCGCGCGACCGCTCCGGCGCTCCCTGATCTATAACTAAAATAACTTATTTAGTAAGCCTGTGTGAGGGTTGCTCGTGACGGGTCGGTGTAGATATGTGTGTTGCGTGCGTGTGTGTGTATGTGTGGGTGTGTGTGTGTGTCAGAGTGAGAGAGAGAGAGACAGAACAAGTTTAATGCTTCTTGTATTGACGTGTCTAGTTGTACGGTGTTACGGTGTAAGTAAAGTGTAGCCTTTTGTAATTTTATAACAGTGTGAGTGGCCCGCGCCGTGTGTGTGTGCGGCCGCTGTCACAGCTAGTGGTTACCTAAATCATATCAGTTTTGTAAAAAAAACAATAAAACATTTTTATTTTCCTTTAATAAACAATTTACGGGTTTCTTAGACCCCTTGCACACGATGTATTCTCTACGCGCAGACGACGCGCGTTTCATAAACATGCAGCACGTCAACGAAAATAAATATAATCACCCCCTCACTACACGTAGGGGGTACCCTAAATTTTTTTTATATATTTAGTTATACAACTTTGTCGGCGTGATTAATATGTATACCCATGCAAAGTAACAGCTTTCTAGTGCTAATAGTCTGAGCTAAGCCGCGGACAGGCGGACAAACAGACAGACATGGCGAAACTGTAAGGGTTCCTTGTTGACTACGGAACCCCAAAATCAGCCAAGTGCGAGTCGGACTCTCGCACTGAGAGTTTTGTACTAACACACCGTCACCATCTCCCCACACAAGTATAACAATAAATTATACGTGTACATTTCAAACAAAAGACATCAATGTGTGTGACAAAAAAATGATATTTTTTTTCATTCAATTCGAACTCCTTAGTTTGAGTACGACTCACACTTGGCCGTATTTAATTATTTTTTGTTTTTGGATCAGTACTGTGATTACACCAAGTTTCACAATACAATATATTTATTAGCTAAGAACAACACACGTTATTTAACAGATGATATCTTTATATAGATACTAGGAGGGATCAAAAAGTAGTGAGAATGAGATATAATATAATTACTATTGATAACTTAATAATTTATTTTTCTACATAGTCTCCGAGTCTCTCTACACACCGAGTCCAGCGATTTTCCAAGGCTTCAATCCCTTTCAAAAAAGAAAGTTTTGTCTTGTTCCTGCACAAAGCTCTCCACGGCATCCCTCACCTCGTTATCGTCTTCGTACCTGTTTTCCCTTAAGTATTCTTTAAATTTGGGGAACTGATAAAAATCTTTAGGCGCCAGATCTGGTGAATAAGGCGGGTGGTCAACCAATTGGAAGCCAGCTTGCTGGATGGCAGCCATCGCAACTGCCGACCTGTGCGCGGGTGCGTTGTCGTGGTGAGACAGCACGCCCCTTCGAAGTTTCCCTCTCCTTTTCTCTTTGATGGCATTCCTTAACTTGGGAATTAAAGCTGCATAATATTGGCCTGCAATAGTGGTTCCACGCTCCAGGTAATCAATCAACAATATCCCTTCTGAGTCCCAAAATATTGAGACCATACCCTTGCCAGCCGATGCCACGGCACGACACTTCTTCGGGGTCGGTGATGATAGCCGTTTCCATTGCGAAGATTGCTGTTTTGTCTCGGGATCGATATGATGGACCCATGTTTCGTGCATTGTTACGAAACGAGTCAAAAAGTTTTCAGAATTTTCTTGAAACTTGTCCAACAATATCTTCGAAATGTCAAGTCGATTTTGTTTCTGACTGTCGGTTAACATTCTCGGCACCCATCTTGCGGAGACTTTTCTCATATTCTAAGATTGTTTCAATATGGATTGAACACTTCCATATGAAATGCCCGTTTCTTGAATTAAGTATCGGATGGTAACTCTTCGATCGCTCAATACAATTTTCTCAACTTACGTAACATTTTCTTGGGTGACTGACGTCGATGGACAGCCCCAACTGTGTTCGTCTTCCGTGCTCGTTCTCCCTACTCGAAATAGAAGCCCACATTGCGACAGTGGAATACGGCGGAGCAGACTCTCCTTATGTTGCCTCCAAATCGCAAAGAATCTCTTGCGTCGTTAACTTTTTTAAACAGAGGTATTTAATAACGGCTCGCACTTCGTTTTTCTCCATTTTCGAGCACACGTTCCGACACGAATCAAACAAATGACTACATTCAGAAAAAAATAAAAGAGATTTTTTTCTTTATTAATATTTCAAATATGTACGTGAGCTGTGCCTGCCAGTATTGTTTCTCTTACCAAGGAGTATGTCGTTCTCACTACTTTTTGATCCCTCCTCGTACAATCACACTGCCGGTACACTCCGCCACACAATTTTAATTTTTTAATTTTAAATTTATTTTACAGACAACAAGATCCACGTATGTTAGTAAACAAATAAGCTTAACCTATGTTAGTACCTTATAATTAATGGAGATTTAGTCCGATTGATTAACGTCCACACAAGTGGACTGTCAAATCTATCGGCCAATGCCCGCAGGATTGTGTTGGGGCTGTCGCGCAACCTGCGAAGTAGCGAGGCAGATTTTTTGCGCCAGACGGCGTCGAACCCATCGGTGTGTGCTTCCGCGAACATCGACGAGGCGCTGCAGAAGCGCGGCAGCCGCAACAAAGCCCTAAACGAGTTATTAAACTGAATTCGCAGAGCATTGTAAGCCTTCTGGGTGTATCTGAACCACAGGGCCCCCGAGTACAGCGATGTGCAGTACGCTTTAAACAGCGTTATTTTTACTGCGGCTGTACATCGCGAGAACCTGCGGGCCAGCATGTTCGCCCGGACTGACAACGCCCTGCGTTCCCTTTCCAAATCTACATCGTCTCTCAAGTCGTCTGTTACCAAGTGTCCCAGATATTTAAATTGGTAAACCCTGTTAAGAGGGAGACCGTTAAGAAAGATAGGAGGAACGGTAGATGGGCACCTGGTACCAGCCTTGAAGACCATGTACTCGGACTTCTTAGAATTATACACAAGGCCATGTGAAGCCGCGTAAGACTCGCACACCGTGAGCAGCTCCCGGAGGGCACCGACCGAGGGAGCCAGCAGCACCATGTCGTCTGCGTAGCTAATGTTGTTGACACATACTCTGTCAATAACGCAGCCGACACGCATGCCGCTAAGCCGCTCGATCAGCGCATTCACGTACAAGCTGAAGAGCACGGGTGAACTCAAACCACCCTGTCTCACCCCGCATTCCAGCCTGGACGATTCCGACAGCTCCCCGGCCCACCGTACCCGATTTTCCTGATTGAGGTACCAGTACCTGAGCAAGGATACGAACCCTGGTGGCACCGTCGTCTCTTTCAATTTCTTCCAAAGTATATCATACGTTACTAAGTCGAAGGCCTTGGACAAGTCCAAAAAACAGGCATAAATAGGCGTTTTTCTATCTGTGTAGTACTTGACCGTGTGCTTTAAACTGAGAATGGCAGTCTCAGTTGATAGACCAGGTCGAAAACCGAACTGGCCATCATGCAATTTGATATGCCTAGTAAGATGTGAGTTAAGCACACTGTCAAGCACCTTCGCAATGATGGTAGCTAGCGAAATTGGCCTGTAGTTTGAACTGTCCGACACATCACCGTTTTTATCTTTCACTATAGGTATAACCAGGGTTCGCATCAAATCGGCAGGAAGATAAGAGTGGCTCAAGCAAAGGTTATATAAAAGGGCGAGTACGCGCGGCAAGTGAGGACCGGCATGCCGCAGATGCTCCACGCTGAGTCCATCGTGCCCCGGGGATTTTCCCTTTGTCATCTTTTTTAATGCGAGCCTGATTTCTTTCGCTAGTATAACAGAGGGAACCTCAGCACTCCGGGTTTCAGAATCGAACTCCCGGCATGGCGGTCCCAATGGCGAGTTTACAGTAAACCGGTTTCTGAAAATCTGTGCGATATCTTTTGAGCTTGAAACACTATCAACGCTCACAGGAATGCCACATTTTGAATTCAACCTACTCGTGCATTTCCAAAAGCTTTTAAAATCTAAGTTTGTATGGTGCTTTGCTATCAAATCCATTTTGATTTGTTCTTGGTGATTTTGGCACCATTTAAGTTTACCCTTGAAAATTTTTCGTGCTTTAGTCATAGACTCAAGAATAGGACCTGAAGATGGTTTTCCATTCCAAACCCAGTTCTTAAACTCTAGCCTAGCATTCCTATGAGCCTCGCTTACATGTTTGTTCCAGCCGGCTAAGGGTTTGTTACGCTTTACAGGTTTTATTACATAGGATACTTTGGCACACATACTCAAAATATTTACAACATCTCTATATAAACAATTTATAACATTTGCATGACCGCTATCATCACAGTACTTGCCACAACATTCTCGTAGCTCTACAGGCAAATCAATATGCTTTAACTTTGAATTGCACATATTTTCGTAAGAGCTACATTGATCATTATTTCTTTCGCCCCATATGATACCGTTACACACTGGCTCTTTCGCAAAAGTTTTCTGACGAATGACGTCGAGATTGCACGAAAGTACTAAAGGCAGATGGTCTGACCAATAAACGTCATACTTAACAAACACATCCGTGACGCACTGCAGGGCAGAGTTGGTAGTGACGCAGTGGTCTAGCCACCGCTTACAGCCGTGAGCCTCACTAACGAAAGTGAACGTATCTGAAGGCAATCTACTAATGTCCACACATGTCCATTCCTGCTCATTAGAAAATTCTAAAAGCTCATTACAAAATCGCTCACCTGGGTGCGCATTATAGTCTCCAAGTATGAACACGGACTCGACAGCACTTTCCTCGATTATTGCACTGATAGCGCTCAAGCAATCCGTAAATTCCGTTAGGTTTTCTGCACAATCAGTAGGCATATAAACGCTTATTACCAACACTGACCTATTATTTGTCGTAACCCGTACGGCCACTATACGCGGATTCACACAGGGTATCACAGACACTATCGGAAACACTGATTTACGCCACAGCAAGGCCACGCCACCGAACGGCCTGCCCTTGAGGATACCCGCAGACGTGTCGACCGCTGAAGTCCCCACGCTGCCGAAATCCTCGTGCACGGTTGCAAGGTACTGCAGGTCCCCCGGCAACAACCACGTTTCCTGTAGAGCAACTATGTCTGCACTGCCGCACAGCTGTCGTACGCCCTCTATGGATCGCTTTATGTTTTTACAGTTGTATGTAACAAAAGTTGTGTTAATCATATTGTAATTTTGGAGGCGACTCTGTTCTCTTCTGCACTGTCCGTCAAGGAAACCCTGTAGGGCCTGAATCGTCGGCATGTTATTCCAGCTGGCCAAAGCTCATCATTGAGGAACAAGTGTAGCTTAGTATTGGAAACCAATATTTTATACGAGTTATATTCTTTTTCAGTTTTGGTTTTAATTTTCTGCAAAATGACTTTTTCATTTGTCTTTGAAAATAAGTATTCCGAGATATCTTTTTCACCAGTTTCTTTGTGAACGTTTGACAAAAACAAGGCTATTTTTAAATTAGCGGGCTTAAACTTATCATCGGGCCTAAATGCAGCCTTACCGCGTACCGCCTCCGATTCTGAAAACCTGTTCTTGTGCCTTCTCCTCTGCACTTGAACCCATTCTTCATTAGGGCTTTCTTCTTTCCATTCACCAATTTTTGTTATATCCGCCAAATTTTTGTTTTTATTTAAATCTGCTAAGGTTGAAATAGAATCGGCTAAGGTACAAGCGGAAGCGGGTGGGCCGGCCTCGCCCAAAGTCTTATGCGTCCTCGTTATTGCAGACTGGTTTATCGGGGTAGGCATTGAACTAGCGACAGGTAAAACGCCACGGACCGGCACGCTCCCTCCACTCGCTTGGACCGCTGCCGCACCGGTGGTGGTGGTGGATGCAGTGCTAATGTCCGTCACGCCCGCGCCGAGTGCGAAGGTGACGGCACTACTACGGGCTGAGGCATCGACCGGGGGCTTATCAGGTGTCCGCGGTAATGAGTAAGACTGCCCATTCAACTGTTCCGTAATTCTATTCTCCGGTGATATGTTGGTATTGGTAGAAATATTTAAAATACCACTCGGGCCGCTATCAAGATCACAATCTAGTAAATATGCGCCCCGTTTTTGGTTAACATTAACTAAAGATGCAAATTTCATATGATTAATCTCAGCTTTCACGATCTCCAGCTGTTCGGTTGTAGCGTAGGATTCCTTCATGGTCTTCATCTCAGATTTTAACAATACGATATCTTTTAGTAACGCTGTAACATCAATGTGATCAAAGCATACTGGTGGTAACTTCTCCAGTTGTCTGGCAACGAAAATTGGAGTTTCGTCTGGTTCCGTGTTCTTCAGCACACAAATAATATCTTCGATATCCTTTTGTTCCTTGTTTTTACGCCGCGAGATATTGCGGGTAGTTGTAGAAATTGACTCGAACAAAAGATTTTTTGCATCCGTAATTTCCGATGTCGTAAAAGAACTCACGCCTAGACGAATCAAACTTTCTTCATCCATTATAGTAATTTTGTTCTGCACAAAACATAGTAACTCGTTTATAACGATATTACACTGAGTACACTTGATTTTTTCGGAGGACATCTTTTCTGCACCCGAACGCTACCGAGTTCGCGCGAGACTGGAAATATTTTGCATGTACTTTATTACCGTTTTTAAGATGGAGCAAAAACAAAAACATCTAAATAATATTTTTCTTGTATGAGACCCCTCCTTAATTTTCTGCATATTTTTTTACTGTGTTGATGCGATCTATGCTCGGAATGTCCCTACGCGATCGAATCAGAAATTAGGAGATGCGCAAGAGAACCAAAGTAACCGAAATAGCTCACAGAATCGCTAAACTAAAGTGGCAGTGGTCAGGGCACATAGCTCGTAGAACAGATGGCCGTTGGGGCAGTAAATTTCTCGAGTGGCGACCGCGCCCCGGAAAACGTAGCGTAGGAAGGCCTCCCATGCGGTGGACCGACGACCTGGTGAAGATCGCGGGAAGCCGCTGGATGCGGGTAGCGCAGTACTGGTCGTTGTGGAAATCCTTGGGGGAGATTTTTGTCCAGCAGTGGACGTTTCTCAGCTGATATGATGATAAGTTTGTTCGCTCATTTCTTTGATAAATGCCTCGAGTCGGCAGCGGCGACAGTCAAACACACCGACAAAGGGGTTGCGCTGAGTTCAAAAGCGACGCCGACAGCGTCGGCGACGGGCGTCGCGATTGTACTCAAGGCGGCCTCTTTGACAAAGTGTTTGTCGCAATCCGTCAAAGCTGCAGTTAATTCAGCAAACGAACTTTAAACCTCCCATAATAACACATGTCCTGTGAAATTTTTCGCCTGCAAGGTTGGTACCACGGTTTAAAATATAAAGCCTTTAGACCCTTGCACAGCTTTGAACGCTCTTCTTACGCGCTCTTGTATCTCTGTGTGTACGCGCGTTCGAAGCGATGCAACAATCTGCTTTTTGGTCATCTAGAGCGCATGATCGCGCGTTCTTGAAACGTGTCATCGGCGCGTTAAAAATACGCCGTGTGCAAGGGCCCTTATGATACGCACTTTTGTAGCGGTTCAAACGCAAGACTTAATTTCTGGACGTGTATAAAGGTATATATAGATACTGACTGCGACTGAATCTCATATACGGTGCGTAAGCGCGCGTCGTCTGCGCGCATGCAATACATCGTGTGCAAGGACTTTAGTAATAAATTTTATACGAGTCTATATTTATAGGATAGGAGTGATAATGAAATGAACACAGACTATATTTACACTTCGTGCGCGGACGCAGAGTTTCAAGTTTGGCCAGATTTGTACCAGAAATTAAATGAGTCAGGATATTTGTGATACCAATTGTTGAAATGCACAAAAATGACCATTACATTAACTACACATTTGAGATTGATTCGTTAATCACCGAAGTACCTCGACATTGTTAATAATTATATAATGATGTTTCGCGACACCCGACGGAGCGCTCGCCGCGAGCCATGCAGCAGGTGAGTAGTGCGACTAGTAAACACTGCTTTGTCTTCAAAATCACCAACTATTTTATACATTTTTTATATTTTTATCGCTTTTAAATCTAAGTCCCGAAGTCTATTTTAATTACCTATACAGGGTGTAAAAAATTGGTGGAGGTCCCGTTAACTGGGGCTTCTACTCGTCATACTGAACAACTTTTGTTCTATAACTTTGCTGAAATCGCAAAAAAAATATTTTACTCTTCATACAAATCGATCAGCTGATCGACCAATGTTGTGCAATTTAGTATGGAGGGTCCAAATTTTTTTTTTGAGAATTGACTGGGTTTTTTAGGGAAAGTTGTTCAGTATGACGAGTAGAACCCCCAGTTAACGGGACCTGCACCAATTTTGGTACACCCTGTATACTATTTTGTAAGCCCGAATGCGAAAATACGATGTACTTACGCAATGTCCAGTATGTAAGTGGCGCCCGTCGGCAGGAGCGCGTGCGCCCCGTGCGAGGGAGCGCACGCGCACGCCGCGTGCCTGTCGCACAGGCGCCCTGAGGGCCTGCCGCCGGGCGGCGGCGGCGGCGGTGACGTCAAGGCACATATACAAAGGTGCGGGGCGCGGGGCGCGGAGCTCCCTTGTAAATATTATATTTTTGATCCCTGTTACATCTGTCCCCCTCATACTCGCGCCCCCGCCCCCCGCCCCCCGCCCCCCGACGCTATTGCACCAACCAAAGACTGCACTTGTGAAGTGTTTTTAATCAACGTATTTTTACTAAATGTATTTCAAAGTAATAATAAAATAGTAAGTGTACCTACTGTAAGGATTGCATATTGTTTGGCACTAAGTATTGTAACGTGTTGTTTAAAAGCCCTGCTCCTGGCTCCTGCAATATATATGAGTTACGCTGTAGCCAGCCACTGTTGACGTTGTACAGATTTGTAAAGCCATGCGTTTGTATTAGTAAGTTAGTTGGGAGTCAGTGCGTGGTGTGACCAGTGTCGATCTAATGTATTAGCGTATTCCTCAGCGAGCGCACTGCTGCACGCCGAGTGCCGAGTGCCGACCACACGAATTTGGGACCTTTTGCACTAAAGTATCAGCTGACTTGTTTGCGCATCCGCCATATTGCGCAGTCAGCGAAGTGTCGGGGCGTGTTGAAACACTCCGCGTACAAGTTGTAACAACAGTCCGCTCCAGCCAGGTGCGGGGAGGGCGAGCTGTGCAGTTTACACTCTGTATATACCTACACCTATATGTAATACTGCTTTTGAAATAGTATGGGAAACTTATATTACAAGAAGTGTGCACTGTGCAGATCTCAAGTGGTCGGCATTCGGCACTCGGCAGTGCGCGGCGCGAGTTGTTACCAATCTAGACTATATTTTAACTGTTGTGGGTATTTGGTAATGTGTCGGTATTAGTGTAGGCGCAGGCCGCGTGGGCGTGCGCTCGTCGCGGATGGCGCGCGCGCACGCGCATGGCGCACGGCCTGCGGACGATGTAGTATGATATTGACTGTCGTAACGTCACAATGTCAAATCGGTATTATTGTCTTCCATAAGTTCGCTGCTTTTTTATTTTTGTATATTAGTGAGTTCAGTGGAATTTCCTTGAACGTCTTCCCGTCGACTCGCTGAGATTACGACAAGCGTTATTTATTATCATAATAATTAGGCACTTTTTATTTGTGATTAGATTAATGCAAGTCCCTGCCCGGAGCATAAACTTCACTCTCTAATGTAACATTTACTTTTGATGTATTTATTCATTTTATTATACAATCAGATCTTATGCAGTATACCTACTAGTTTTGCTTGTACCTACCTATATGCAAATGTTAGCGTTTTGTTCCCGCTCTGCACCGTGTCACGTGTCACGTATCACGCGTGTGCCGGCCGGGTGCATACCATCTAGATTCTAGAAAAATAACTCTCGATCATACACCAGACACCACCCCATTGAAAAAGTGGAATTCAATTTGAAGTAAACTACTCAGCATCATCGACTAGCGGTGAACGTCCGCACTGATTCAGAAGTGCCGTCTCATAACTTAATTATCCAAGCGAGGCGCTCCACAAGGATATACCTTCCTATAAGTAGTAACGCTGTGGAAAGCCGTTTTATACGTAATTGGCCAAAAAATCGAAGGGATTCGACGATTAGGCCTTTAAAGTAACGTCGCCATTATCGAATCCGTTAGACTATTTTTGTCGATTACCTACTACATGTAACTTATCGAGCTCGGAGCTTTCAATAAATCAGGGGACAAAAAGACTCTTTGTACGGAATAAATATTTAAATACCTAGGTCCTCGCGTCGTCGGTCTGGTTCAGCGACGCCTACCTACCTGCAGCAGCGTCACATTGTCGCATTATCGGGTCAGGCGATAATGTTAACGAGCCATACCCGTGACCAGAGATAAGTACCTACACGTTTGCATGTGTGCCTAAATTCACTGTAGGGCTGTCATCCGTGAAGGGATAACGGCGCGGCGTAGGCGCAGCAGTGCACGATAGTCACCTGTCTTGCTCGGACAGGCGAGTTTGTCTAAAGTCAACAACTGTGTTCAGTTGTGCTGTTCAGTGTTACGGACTAACGGAAAGATCACGGAGAACAGTTTATTAGGGACGCGACGGCGCGGTCATATTGTCGGGCCTTCACATTTGTACCTACCAAGGCAGGTATACGAGTATACGATAAGGAATTTGGTCCTCGCATAAAGAAACGGTACTTACGGAAGTGAAAAATAACTATACCTACGGGGCAAGTTTTGTGTTTTAGTGTAAAACCAATAGATACGGATCCCTTCGGCCGTCTACGAAACCGGAGTTTCGAAACTGGCATTGATACAATAAGTGACACAGAAGTGTGGTCGTGCTTTTCTTCAAAAAGGGCGACAATACCCTGCTGAAAACTACAGACCCATCTCACTTCTGAGCCATGTCTACAAACTGTTTTCAAGAGTCATTACGAATCGTCTCGCACGCAGGTTTGACGACTTCCAGCCTCCTGAACAAGCCGGTTTCCGAAGAGGACTTAGTACCATAGACCACATACATACGCTGCGGCAGATTATACAGAAGACCGAAGAGTATAATCAGCCACTATGCTTGGCGTTCGTGGACTATGAGAAAGCCTTCGATTCGGTCGACACTTGGGCTGTGTTACAGTCTCTCCAGAGGTGCCAAATTGACTATCGATATATCGAAGTACTGAAGTGTTTGTATAAAAACGCCACCATGTCGGTTTGCCTCCAGGATCAAAACTCGGAACCTATCCAGCTGCAGCGAGGAGTGAGACAGGGAGACGTTATATCTCCGAAACTGTTCACCGCCACCCTGGAAGATGTTTTTAAGCTTTTGGACTGGGGTGGACTCGGCATGAATATCAACGGCGAGTACATCACCCACCTTCGATTCGCTGACGATATGCAGTCTCTCCAGCGGTGCCAAATTGACCATCGATACATCGAGGTGTTGAAGTGTTAGTATGAAAACGCCAATATGTCGGATTAGAACTCGAAACCTAACTCGGCATCAATATCAACTGCGAGTATATAACCCACCTACGATTCGCTGACGATATCGTGGTCATGGCTGAGACTATGGACGACTTAGGCACAATGCTCGATGGCCTCAGTAGAGCCTCTCAACAAGTGGGTCTTAGAATGAACATGGACGAGACGAAAATTATGTCAAACGTCCGTGTCATACCTACTCCTCTGAAAGTTGGTGGCTCTACACTCGAAGTTGTTACCGAATATGTATACCTGGGACAAACAGTCCAGTTAGGTAGGTCCAACTTCGAGAAAGAGATCAATCGTCGAATCCAACTCGGCTGGGCAGCGTTCGGGAAGCTTCACAATATCTTTACGTCCAAGATACCGCGGTGTCTTAAGACCAAAGTCTTCGACCAGTGTGTGTTGCCAGTGATGACATACGGAACTGAGACATGGTCGCTTACTATGGGCCTCATAAGGCTCCAGGTCACCCAAAGGGCAATGGAGCGTGCTATGCTCGGAGTTTCTCTGCGTTATCGAATCAGAAACGAGGAGATCCGTATGAGAACCAAAGTAACCGACATAGCTCTCAGAATTGGTAAACTTAAGTGGCAGTGGGCGGGGCACATTGCTCGTAACAGATGGCCGTTGGGGCAGTAAAGTTCTCGAGTGGCGACCACGCACCAGAAAGCGTAGTGTAGGCAGGCCTCCCACTCGGTGGACCGATGACCTGGTGAAGCTGGATTTGGGCAGCGCAGAACCGGTCATCGTGGAGATCCTTGGGGGAGGCCTATGTCTAGCAGTGGACGTGGTTCAGCTGATATGATGATGATGATGATACAATAAGTAGAACAGTCTACACACGTAGGAGCGTGACCTTCTGTGTGGTGAAGAACTTTGGTTATTGTATAATATACCTACGGGAACTTGACTTGCGTTAGGCAAGTCTCGGAGTACGGTCGGCCGGAAGTACGGAAGAAACCTCAGCGAGGAGCATGGGTGGATCCTACAACGGAGCTGGGGTATCTCACACAATACTCGATAAATACACTTAGGGCTTGTGCACAAATAACGCGAGGTTTTTTCGGATACTTTTGACCCCTTCCTCCTCCTTGATGATATTTGGCGAGGTTATTGGCTACCCCCCTCCCCTCACAACCTCACTTTTTTAATTCAACCTAATTTTAATATTAATAGTAAGTACCTATTGTATAAAGCGGGCGGGGCCTAGCGCGGTCAAGGCCACGCGCGCCAAAATTTCGTAAAATAGACTCGCTGTTTTGAAGTCTCCCCCCCCCCCCCCTCCCCAGCGTGATCTGTCGTGATTTTTTCTTGACCCCCCCTCCCCCCTATCGAACCTCACGTGATTTGTGCACGAGCCCTTACATACAAAACTATACATTTAGCTAGGTATATTTAACCCTACTCCCTCTCCTCTGGCAAGGCGCCATCAGGAGTCTGCTGGGACGATCGGAGATGCGATTGGTAAGTCCTAATCTTTAGTGTAGTTTTGTGGCTGTAGAAATCTTAACCCCTCAACGCGTGTGGGCATTTTTTACTACGAGTACTTGGTACTTGGGCATGTGATTAAATAATTGAGGCATCGTATCATTACTCGTATATTATTTACCTATTAGTTGTAGCCTTCGTATAATGTCCTAGTCTCAGTTTGACCAAGTGTCGGAATGTCTGTCCTTGGTTAGAGACATTGGACATCGTACAGTTTTAAGTGTCTGACGTGGCAATCGGGGTGGGTGTCCTGTGGTGGTTTTTCAACTCCCCTTTTACCCTCGTTTATTACTTTGCACTGGTAGCAGAGACTGTTAAGGACTTTGTAGATTAAGTTGCGCGGTATTACTGCTTGCGCTTCGAGACTCGTCCTCTGTCCCGGGGACGAGAGTGGGTTGAAATTTGGCATAGGTATAGATAGAAATTAGGGTGTAGGCATCCGCGATAAAGACGTCCACTGCTAGACAAAGGCCTCCCTCAAGGATTTCCTTGACGACCGGTCCTGCGCTGCCCGCATCCAGCGGTTTACCGTGACTCACCAGGTCGTCGGTCCACCACGTGGGAGGCCTTCCTATGCTACGTCTTCCGGTGCGCGGTCGCCACTCGAGTACTTTACTACCCCAACGGCCATCTGTTCTACGAGCTATGTGCCCTACTGCCACTTCTGTTTATCGATTCTGTGAGCTATGTCGGTAATCCGATAGCGTAGGGAAATTCCGAGCATAGCTCGCTCCATTGCCCTTTGGATGACCTTGAGCCTTCTTATGAGACCTATAGTAAGCGACTATGTCTCAGTTCCGTATGTCATCACTGGCAACACAAAATGGTCATAGACCTTAGTCTTGTGACACTGCGGTATTTAGGACGTGAAGATATTGCGAGGTCTCCCGAACCCCAGAATGTTCTGATCCCCCCTTTGGTCACATCGTCCAACACTGCTCCTGATTGTATACAATAGACAATAGCCACCTGTCCCCCAATCAATACCTTTTTCCCCCCTTTGGTCACATCGTCCAACACTGCTCCTGATTGTATACAATAGACAATAGCCACCTGTCCCCCAATCAATACCTTTTTCCCCCCTTTGGTCACATCGTCCAACACTGCTCCTGATTGTATACAATAGACAATAGCCACCTGTCCCCCAATCAATACCTTTTTTTTTCATAATTGGCATCATCACACCTGATGGTAAGTGACGATGATACCTATTTCATTTTCCTGCTTTACTCTAAACATAAGCCTAGCCTGCACTCCAGTTCACTTGAGACGATACACCCTTGAGCTCCTGTATCCAGCAGGGCTCGTACCGACATTCTCTTGCCATTAGATCCCCTGACGATAGCCATTCACGGTAAACCTGGCAAGAGTACCGTGAATGGCTCAGGGGCAAGAATTGACGAGAAGGTGGCAAGGTCTTAGCAGGTAGTTGACCCTCCCATCACCTCAGATAATCCAGTTGACCTGGGATGAGATAGGGGTTTCCCAGCCGGATAATAGAACCCTCTACTTACCTGAACCCTCAGGGGGTCTATAGTATGCCGTCGGTATACGGCCAAACGGCGGGGGGCGTGGACATAGGCGGGGGCATTCAGCCAGAGGTGGAGGCATGCGCGGGTTCACAACAGGCGCTTACACCTGCAGAATAGTGTGTGTGTAAGGCTTCTGGCCTTGTGGGTATGGCTCGGGTCCTGCATGTGTGGCCCCTGGCCTTGTGTGAATTGCTCCTGACCATTTACAACCCTGGTACCCGATAGTAGAGTCCCATCCTTTAGCTTCACTGGTTTCCGGAGTAGATCCGTGAGGGCGTACGTACTTTCCTCATCTGTCCAGAAGTCTGTCCCTTTGGTGGAGGTGGTGAACGCTGTGCCTTGCTTCCGCGATCCGATACCCTGAGCGCCCACTCCCAGAGGTAGGACAGTCTCGCACCATATGCGGCCCTAGGCAGCGAAGCACTGCCGGCGTTGCTGGGCGACTCAAAGGCGTTTCTGTGACCCGTTCTGCCCGGAAATCGTCACATGCCGTCACTCCGTGACCTGCGGACTTACAGCAGGCGCAGGCAGGATCCTAAGCGGTGGCGGTGTAACGTTTGTCCGTCCGAACCGCCTCGCCTGACCTCATACCGTCCGAGCACTCCGTGATGACTCTGGGGTAGCCACGGGAGACCCGTCAGGCTAGCCACACTCGGCCTCTAGGAAGGACCGCAGGTCTTCGTATGAGGGATGATGATTCGTCGAGTCCCCACCATGAAGCTGTTCAATACGAGCGACAACGTCGCTCGGCAACCTCCGCAGCATGGTGTGGACCAGTACATAATTGTACGGGCTCACGGACAGTGTGTAAATCTATGTATAAAATGACTAGCTTCTGCCAGCGGTTTCGCTTGCGTGAACATAGTTTCTATGACGTCTCCGAGGGTGCGCAGTGCGCGAGCCGTAAGTGGCTCGCGAGCGTGGTAAAAAAAGTAGCCTATATAATTATCCAGGTCCTAATCTGTATACCTACCAAATTTCATCCAGATCCGTTCAGCTGTTGTGGTGTGATTGATTATCACATCCTTCCATCCAAACTTTTACATTTATAAAATTACTAGCTTTTGCCCGCGGCTTCGCCCGTGTGGACATCGTTTTTATGACTGCCTTTTAGGGTGAGTGGTGCGCAAGCCGCAAGCGGCTCGCGAGCGCGGACATGAGTTTTCCTCACATCCCTCAGGCACGATATTGGGCTATTATCATTAGAGGTCTATGTCACTTCCCACCCCCTCAACCAATTCTATACAAAAAACCACTTCAGTCTGTAGCTCCATTGAGACGCTGACGCAGTGGCGGATTTACCAGTAGGCTGAGTAGGCTGAAGCCTATGGCGGCAAATTTTAGGGGGCGGCAAATTTGGCCGATTTTTTTTATTTGTCTTACAGAAATAAAACAATAAACATTATTATACACAATATACAGAAACTGATACTGAACACTTGAACGTCTGAATACAAAATCGAAGAAGTTATCCGCGAAGACACATAAAAGAAATACATGTATACGGTCGAATTGAGAAATCTCCTCCTTTTTTGAAGACGGTTATTAAAAAAAAACTTCAACGCTCTGTAAACTAAACTTTTGAGATCATGAATTTTTAAAATATTCTAAAAGCGTTTTCAATTCAATTATTTTTACTAATTTTTGAAGTTATACTTATTTTATTTGTAATGTTTGTTGTATATTGTTTTATTTATTTATTAATTTATTTACACTTATAAAACACCAAAACAATTACGCCATGTTAATACGTAGAGATACTATAATATAGTGTACAGTAGTCTTATTGCTAAAAGCAATCTCTTCCAGACAACCTTTTTGTTTTATTAGTCATTTGGCTCAGTTTAAATTCGTTCAGATTCATTAAAGAAATAATCCTTAAATAATGCCAAAGAGTATAACTTGCAACATGCTTACATAGACGGGCATTTTTTTATTAATTATTACAAATTTTTTTTCTTCATGCACTTGTATGTTACCTGGTCCACTTACACAATTGAATCAACGTGTATGGTGCGGCCGAATGCTGATTTGACATATGCTAGTTTGACGTAACTAGTGATGCGCCCATCGACAGCCATAGTAAATACTATATACCCATCATGTATATGTAACATACAACGAAATAAAATAGTCATTGCAGTATTTTCAGTTCAATTAAGTACAATCTACAGTTATGTTTCATTTCGAATACAGACGGAACAATCAATGCATGTTAAATCAGCCAACCTACGGAGGCTACGATAGAGGCGCCTATTATTTTACAAGCACTTTAGATCGAGCAGCTGAACTGTCAACTTGGTGAGCCAGAACCGTGCCGAACTCACCGTTTTTCTGAAAATAATCTGTTATTATCCTGAAGCCTTATGTACAACATGACGTGTGTGAATATTAAATTTACACTCCAGAGTTTCTCAAAGACAAGTTTATTTTTGAGATCCAGCCAAAACCCTTCTGATAACCCGAATTAAATGTTATCAATAAAATCTCATTTTTTATTATTTAAAGATATCACTTTAAGTGGAATTGTTACCATCAACCCTGACGGAAAAAAATGATCCTGACTTAAACTGACTTAGTTCAGGAATGCGTACGATTTCAATGCTACCTTGAGAGTGAGTTGAGGGTGAGAGAAGCTTTTCTTGCTGAAAGCGGGTAAAAAAACTATGTACAATCTAGTTTATATCAAGAAAAACTAAATGCCTTAGCTCTTTTGTGCATAGAACCAGAACTTATAAACAAGATTACATATGACGATATCAATGATGATTTTATAGATTTAAAATCTCGCAAATAACTAATGTGAAACTTTCATAATTTAATAATTGATTTAGTTGTCGTCGTTAACTGGATTGTTAACAAAAAAATCAATAAAGATATTGTTTGTACTTTTTTAAACTGTAAGTGCAACAAAAAATATTTAAAAACTTTTACTAAATGTAAATTACTTTGTGTAAGCTATGTTTATATTGGTGTAAGTATTTTTATGACCATACCCAGAGATATGCTATATATAAGGGGAGGTAGATAGGTTACATGCATCCTTTAGGATAAGTGAAGCAAAAAAAAGATGCCAATTGGCATCTATTTTCATAGTAGCATTCGGTAGGTACCTATTATAATGTGTGTGTAAATGGATTCGATTTTCAAATGTGGTTTGTTAGTGCATAACCCATCTATGGTAACAAATCTCTGACCTTACCCCACCTTATTATTAGTACATGATTGAACTTCTTTTTTAACGCGTTATGCTGTTAATAAGCTTCTTTCATTCGACCTTTTTTTCATTCCATCTATTTGTTCTTTTACGCAATGCACTGTCATCTATGTGACTTTTCATGCAAAAATCAAAATTCTATCATCCAACTTCTATTATCCAAGGTTATTTGTTTATAAAGTAATAATGATTAACCTGCTGCTTTCTTAAAAGACCCTTCTCGGGTAAGATCAAATTATATTTTCGCTATTTGTGATATAAATTTAACGTGTTCTAATCCTTTTGTAATTCTTATATATTTCTTTCTAGGTCTTTATTTCACAATTAAACTCCTTTTATCTGTAAGCACGCATCTTTTTTAAAACCCACGCCACAGTATAATAAAGACCCTTCTCGGGTAAGATCAAATTATATTTTCGCTATTTGTGATATAAATTTAACGTGTTCTAATCCTTTTGTAATTCTTATATATTTCTTTCTAGGTCTTTATTTCACAATTAAACTCCTTTTATCTGTAAGCACGCATCTTTTTTAAAACCCACGCCACAGTATAATAAAGAGTACTACCGTACCTACCTACGAAGTCGTGCTTTCCCCCTTTAACTCAAAAGTATATTCAAAAACTATTTCTCATGTAATCTTCACTAAATAGTGGGTTATAAAAATGTTCTTGAAGTTTACACAAACATCCCCTAGTTCATAATCATGCTAATCACAGGAAAAGTTGATGTAATAACGGCATTTGAGCACAAGTTGCAGTTCCATTGATAGAATAAATGCAATTAATATGATTGCGAAATAGGGTATCGATTTTCAGAAGTCAGTAGGGGCGGCAAAAATTGAATAGCCTACTGGCGGAAAATTTATAAATCCGCCACTGCGCTGACGTGCGCGAGAGCGGAAATGAGTTTTCCCCAGATCCCTCGGTAAACATGTCAGGATATGCAAATTAGTAAATTATGTCATTTCCCATCCCCTCAGCCATCTCTGTGCAAAAATTCACAGCAATCCGTTGCAATGTTAAAGAAACTAACCAAAAAAAAAAGAGTTTATTTTCAGTTCCCTCAGGAACTGCATCGGACTATGCTATTTTCACGGGATAAAAAGTAGCCTATGTCCTTCCTAGTGACACTATCTACCTGCATGACAAATTTCGTCAAGATTGGTTAAGGTGTTGAAGCGTGAAATAAATAAATAAATAAATTGTAAAGCCACGCTGTGTACCCATACTTACGTTCTCGCAAAGCGTTCACCGTTTGACATAGTCGGGCATAAACAAATCTACAATAAACATTACACTTGCTTAGTAGCAAATAAATAAATAAGTCTTGCCGCCAAACATCAGTCTTAACAACATTTATGTGTTCCGGCTTGAAGATAAGATAGCCAGTTCTCCATTGCGTTGGAGAATCTTGGTAAGCCCGCTTCCATCTTCTTACCAATCATTAGTGTAAAAAAGTTATGACTTAATGAAAAATTTACAAATACGGGTTTGTATGGGAGGTACCTTATTTATATTATTCTTGGAACAACGAACTACTGCGTACTGCGCGTACTGTGGGCCATATACAGTTACAGTAACACACCGAGTTTCATCACAATCATTATAACCATTTTTGAGTATAAAAAATAAGTTTAAATTAAATAAAACTTTAATCCTCAAAATACATTTTAGGCCCCTAATTTGATTCGTACCTTTGATTTCGTTTATTTCATGTATTCGTTTATAAAAATATTATTTCATACTTTTGAGTGAATTTCTTTTTGAAGTCGTTTTTTAGGTTTTTTAAACTTTTATTTTTCAATTTTTAGTGGTAATGCTATGTAACTCAGAATTTATTCGGATCCAAAAGTAAGGACTTAACTAAACTCGACGAGATTTTCTGTGAGTGCGCATCAAAAGATTAGAAGAAAACAACTAGAAAATTCTTATAAAAAATTTAACCATGCGCACTGTTTATAATTGTACAGGGAGCGTTAAATGAAACACAGATGTTATCCGAAATGATTTATTATGGCTGAGTAATGGCATTTTCGTAAACAAGACATCACATCAGGTTCATAACATATATTCAGTGGATTTTGATATTCTAAAACATGTAGGCGCTAAAGAATGACCATTTATTGTGTTGAATGGCTATCGTTCTATGCTGAATCATAATGGTTGATAAATAGTGAATTTTATGGTATCTGAGAGCTTACAAATCTGTGACTAGTTCGCAAATTTTGTAGCTTTTTAGAGAATGAACGAAAATACACATCAAATGTCACAAAGGAAGTCTATACACTCTATAAAAACTTAATGAAGATAATGTCTAATTACACATATAAAGTTTCAGAAAGAAAGACATCCTTTTACAACTCGAGATAATAAATAATAACATAAAAACATTGGCAGTTTTCACTAGCAAACAAAGAAGAAACCTAAATTACTCTATAATTATATCTATGACCTATTTCTTCTTAAGTAAAACATTAATTACGAAACAGTAGCTCTATGCATATCTTTATACACGATCCTGAACTATATAAACTTATCTACGGTATTAATGTCGCATATTTTAAATTTGCATAACTTTTATGTATTTTTTTTTACATTTTCATTTCCTAAGACCCTTAAAATTAACCCTTACCTCTAAATTAGAAAGAAAAAGACTATTTTACTTATATTATTTGACCACGAGGTGGTGTCATGCAATTGCCAGAAACCAATAGCAGTACCGTACTTCCGTCGGAATTTCCCTACTCTCAAAATAATACTTTGTCCTGTTAGATAACGACTGCAACATACATATTATTAATATAAAAAGCACCCTAGGTCAGTCGGGCCAATGGAGAAAGAAAAGATAAGAGAGAGAGAGGACCTACTTGGAATCTGAAGATTGTCTGAAAATTTCATCGAAATCGGTCCAGCCGTTTTGGAGTCTATAAGGAACATTTTTTTTTCCTTCACATAGCACAGAGATAGACTGGATTCAAGTGCTAATAACTACAGCCTCCCTGATATAATAAAAGGATTTGAATGTAAATCACATGTTAAACGCTCATAAGAATTAGAAATGATTTGAACGATTAAAAATTATTCAAAATGATTACAAATCAAATCATTTTTAATCCTTTTTAATGATTTTGTTTAATCAGGGCTGTGATTAAAATAACTAAAAAAGAGATTATAAGGTTTTCTTATTTGTTTACTTAGCTTAAGTAATAAAAATATGTATCGTTTATTTAAGTAAATAAACTTTAAACAAAAAAAAATGTTATGAGGACAGGTTATAGCGGTGAATACTTATAACCTGTTTTGTCCGTTAAATTTGGAACCATATTAAAATAAATAAACTCATGTGAGTCCAACTATGTAACTTAATTAATTAATTCATTAACTTTAATTATCTTAACGTTAGTTAAAAAACACTATAATATTAAGAAATTATAAAGTCACATGAACAATGCGTTCATAAATCTTATTATTGGTCAACTGACAGCCAAAACCGTGTGCTAACACTGGTCTTATGTACAGTTGGTAATATTACAAATTATACAGTCAGTCATTCAAATCACCTACCCAGATAACCAGGGTTATCAATTTTGAACTACATAAATATAATCATAAAGTTTAAAAGACACTTACAATTACAAATTTTGAAATTACATGAATACAAACGCAAATTTAAATTTCCAACTAATTAACCAAGAAAGTGTAACAACGGTACTTTTTAAAGATTATTTTAATTTAATTAAATCATGGTAGATCTTATCTATGGTTTCTGTATCTTTCCTTTTATTAATTAAATCTTGATGCCTCTCCATTTACATAGATTCCATAATCAGACGCTTTTTATAATTATGTTCTGTATTTAAAATTTTTAATATTTTAAGATTTTAGCCTGCTTACCCTCGAGTAGGCTTTATCATTACAAAATACAAAAGCTTTAGCTCAACCTTTTTTTTTAAAATAAAGACAAAAATAATATAAAACTCATGGCATTTAAAAAAACAGAAACAAAACGATTTACAAAAAGTATTGTATCATATAACACTTGACAGCCCTACCAGCACATCACACACCAGAAACTATGCACTCGCGACTTAGCTTGCTCAATAGCAAGTAAGTGGTTGTAGCATCGTCTTGAATTCATCCAGGGAAGCAGCAGTTGAAACAGCAGGTGGCACAAAGTTCCAGAAAGCAACTCCAAGGACAAGAAAAGAGCTCTTGTACATTGATGTACCCGGAATCGGCGATAACAGCGTATAGTCCGGTTGTTCTCAGATCATTGCAGAGTCGGATCGATAATAGCTTCCAGGTTCTTGAGAATACTAACTTACTCAATATCTTTACCAGCTAACGACAGCACTGGCTTCTCACTGCTATCTATGAGGATAGTACGTTTAGACAAACACCAAAAAAAATGTTAGACAAAAAATTCATGATGTGTGAACGGAAGATTAACACTTATTTTTTTTTTTTTTGTTTCAGCTCCTCTATGAACTTATTCAGTCCACAGTCTCTGCACCACCTCCAAAATGGGCTGAAATCGTACACTCGGCCACAATTGATACATGTTTTTTTTTGGGACTCCATTTGCTCGGAATGGTTGCAACAATATGAATCATTTCGACCCTCCGTCTCCGTTTAAATAGCAATGCTTATCAAAACTAATTAATTAATTAAGTTACATAGTTGGACTCACATGAGTTTATTTATTTTAATATGGTTCCAAATTTAACGGACAAAACAGGTTATAAGTATTCACCGCTATAACCTGTCCTCATAACATTTTTTTTTGTTTAAAGTTTATTTACTTAAATAAACGATACATATTTTTATTACTTAAGCTAAGTAAACAAATAAGAAAACCTTATAATCTCTTTTTTAGTTATTTTAATCACAGCCCTGATTAAACAAAATCATTAAAAAGGATTAAAAATGATTTGATTTGTAATCATTTTGAATAATTTTTAATCGTTCAAATCATTTCTAATTCTTATGAGCGTTTAACATGTGATTTACATTCAAATCCTTTTATTATATCAGGGAGGCTGTAGTTATTAGCACTTGAATCCAGTCTATCTCTGTTGTGCTATGTGAAGGAAAAAAAAAAGTTCCTTATAGACTCCAAAACGGCTGGACCGATTTCGATGAAATTTTCAGACAATCTTCAGATTCCAAGTAGGTCCTCTCTCTCGCTTATCTTTTCTTTCTCCATTGGCCCGACTGACCTAGGGTCCTTTTTACTTTTAAATTGCATATTTTTAAAACCGTTTTTCAAACAACTATCAAATGTCCACGTAAGCTATTTATCTCTTGTTATTGAAGTGTGGTTTTCCTTAATAAATGCGATGTACCTATGCTGACCACTCTTATCTAAAAAGTTTTATGTTTACATATTTTTAGTTCGGGAATTCACATGACTAATATAATGTGTGTGTTACAGTCGTTATCTGACAGAAAAACATATTGTTTTGAGAGTAGGGAAAATCCCAAAGTTCTGTCATCCACGGATTGTAAGTACAGTCACCATCAACCAACTGATCTATCTCAACTGATCTATCTCAACTGATCTATCTCAACCAGTTCACGTATTTTGGGTACCAAGAAGCTAGAAGCTAAGAAGCTAGTGGGTGTTTGATAGACATAAAATTAGCATATGATTTGACTAGGTTAGGGATCATCTATTTTGAATGGAAATTATTTATTTAAAAAAATGGTCAGATTTCAGACAAGTTTTGTCATCAAATAAATCCTATGTAACAACATTAAACCCAATCACTTACTCGCCAATAGGAATCATCATAACACAATGCATGTGTTTCATTAACCGATACAGAGTCCTGTGGCTTCCATCATCATCTCAGCAGCATGAGAGTTTCGGAGTCAAACCTTCCATCATCAGCTCAACTTAATAAACTGAAACAATACAACTATCGGTCTATACATATCTTAGTACAATATTTAGAGAATTATCCTCCATCTCCTAACCGTTAAGGAGTTGTACCTTCCATCATCAGCTCATCAACATGAGATGATGACTACCAGACGCAAAAACTTTAATAGCTTTAGAAAATATATGAAACACGTAATACGTGCCTATAAAAAAGGGTTGCCTTCAATTTCCCTGGGATTCCATCATTAGATCCTGACTTGGTGACAAATACAACTATTGGTCTACGTGCTTGCGTATCTACGTATAATATTTAAAGAATTATCCTCCAACTCCTAACCGTTAAGGAGTTGTTCTTCCATTATCAACTCATCAACATGAGATGATGACTATCAGACGTAAATACCCTAATAGCTTTAGAAAATACATGAAACTTGTATTACGTGCCTATTAAATTTGTGAGTTGCCCTCGATTTCCCTTGGATCCCGTCATCAGATCCTGACTTGATGACAATGGGACCACCTCGGAAGTATATACTATCTCAAACAAGAAAAGAATTTTGAAAATATGTCCACAATTGACGGAGAAATGGGTGAACATACATAAAAAAAATAAACAAAAGTGGCTAAAGAACTAAAGTGGCTATCTGTCCGCCGTCGTAGAGACGCACACGTCTTGGCGGCAAGACCTACCGTATCTGGTCCTTGTCTTCACCTTATGGTGTTGGCAGGAATAGCGGCCCTCATTGTATGCCCAAGGGTAGGTAAGTGGGGACGCAATATCATAAACGTGGTAGTTTTAGCGTATCTGGTATACGAGAGGGAATGTCTCCCTCCAGATGTCCTGGAGCGTTCTGAACACAGCTTTCTTGTGCGCCATAGTGCACTAACCCTAAACCATTAGATAACAGATCTAACTCCTAAGACCACCCGGACTTTGTCACTATTACGTGACAACCCCCCACCCCTCACAAAGAAGTTTTCGTGCTGTTTAAAACGATGGGAATCTTGAAGGGTTTTTATTCACAATCTATAAGCTTTTGGCTATATCTTACTTAATGATAAATAACGATGATGCCGAAGACGAGTGCGGGGAAAACGCAACGCGTCGGGACACATCAATGCTGTTAACATTTATTTTTGACCGCAAGACTTAGATATGATGGTGGTTTTAATTTTTAAATAATTATCGTTGGCGAATTGCCGAAATTCTATTAAAAATACTTATGACATGGCCACACTGTGAGTATCATTAAACTATGGTAGGCTTTTCCCTGGAATCTATCACTCGGCCCAGAGAGAAATAATGACGTTGTATGTATTGATAATGAGACAAAAGTATCGAGTATGCGAAAAAGTATCGATACCTAGTTAAGTATCGGAACCAAAGTATCGAGTAGGTATATCAGCTGAAGGACGTCCTCTACTGGACAAAGGCCTCCCCCAAGGATTTCCACGACGACTGATCCTGCGCTGCCCGCATCCAGCGGCTTCCCGTGAACTTCACCAGGTCGTCGGTCCACCGTGTGGGAGGATTCCTCAATTCTTTTCAATTCAATTTTATTCCGTTAACAAAATACTTTGTGTAGGAAAACAATATTAAAAATAATTACACATAACGCAATATCACATTTCAATCAATCATAAAAAATAACAAAAGTATAAAATAACAATACAGTCACCAACTATCACAAAATATACTTTATTAGCATTCCAACAAAAAGCGCTTTAAGTCTTTAGAACACATGCACATTACTAATCGCCTTCAAGTTGGATGGGAGACAATTGAACATCTTCACCGCCTGATGTCGGGTACAGTGTGTTACTATTCTCAGTCTTGGAACTATTGTGTGGGGAATATCACATCGACGCGTCGCCAAACGAGATCGCCTATCCTCTGGTGTTTCATATTTTTCCGGCCATTTTACTAAACATGTGAGCAGCACAAGGATATATAGACGAGGTACAGTTAAAATCTTTAGCCTACAAAAATGGTCTTTACAGGACTCCCACTGGGGAATACGAACGATAGTCCAAATTGCTCTTTTTTGTATAACGAAGGCTTTCCTAGTATTATAATCATAACTATTGCCCCACAGTAAAATGCTGTACCTGAGATGAGATTCTACCAGTGCAAAATAAATGGAACGAGGTTGTTCAAGGGTAATCACATCTCGTAAACTTCTGAGGGCGTAAAATGCCGAGCTGACTTTGCCCTCTATTTGACTAACATAAGTTCGACTTTCCAGTTTAGAGAGGAGTCAATGTGTACACCGAGAAACTTACCTGACTTCACAAGCTCCATCTCAACACCATTCAAACAAGCTCGAATGGTCTCATTATTTTTTGCTGTTGTTCTAAATAACAAAACACTTGTTTTGCCAATGTTAAGCAAGAGATTGTTAATAGCGAACCATTTATGAAAAACTAAAAGAGACTGTTTGTTCGAGTTCCTTTAAGTTATGGGAAGGAGTACTTAGGAGAACCAAAGTAACCGACATAGCTCTCAGAATTGCTAAACTTAAGTGGCAGTGGGCGGGGCACATTGCTCGTAGAACAGATGGCCGTTGGGGCAGTAAAGTTATCGAGTGGTGACCGCGCACCGGAAAACGTAGCGTAGGAAAGCCTCCCAATCGGTGGACCGATGACTTGGTGAAGGTCGCGGGAAGCCACTGGATGCGGGCAGCGCAGAACCAGTCGTCGTGGAAATCCTTGGGGGGAGGCCTATGTCCAGCAGTGGACGTCTGTCGGCTGATATGATAATGAAAATTGTTGAACTTGTCGTTAATGCTATATATATATATATATATATATATATATATATATATATATATATATATTAGGGTGTCCCAAAAAAAAAAAGTTGTTTTTTTATAACGCATACCCTCTTATTTTGTTCGAATAATGTCAAAACTACCGTATATAAAATTTCATGTCATTTGAAACACGGCAACCCGTGCCGACTTACATCGAAACATATGGGTACTTGTTTACTAGGCGCGCGGCAGCGATCGTACCGATATTCATGTTATTACTTGTTTGTTTAATCAGTGAACGCATTATTTTCGTACAATCAAGATGTCGGTCGAGTTACGCAGTTCAAAAAAGGATATTTTTTTAATAGGGAACGTAAAACACCAAATTACTGGTTCAAAACTTCCCTCAAATGGACAAATACTCGCAGTTCTATTCTACAATATTCGTGAAGTGAATTTAAGTGTAAGTGAAAGTGCGAATCTGGCTATTCGCGAGTGCATTATTTATTGGAAAAAGGCACGAATTCCAACTAAATCTTTTCCTAACTGCGTTAAGAAACTAGTGAATTTGTACCAAGTTTGGAGGGATTTGCAAAAGAATGCTAATAAGACGCAAAATGTATTTCAGCAGCGTAGACAGGAGTTTGTTACAAATTTAGACAACTTATTTGATATTGCACATGCCGATGCGCTGCAATTAATTAAGATAGGATCTTCTTACAACGACAGAGAGAACCAGGTCGGCCTGGTCACTTAGCTGGAGTAGACAAAAAACTGGCTGAAAAGGAAGAAAAGGCGCGCGTTAGAAGCATCGAAGAGCAAAAACGGCGTGCTAAACACTATTCAATTCTGGCGCCTTCAACTTCATCTTATATTCCTCAAGAAGATTCATCATCTGATTCTGAAAAAAACAGTTCACAAGAAATTTTTCATGCACCCGTTGAGAGCTCACGATCCGAGTCTAATATTTCTGTAAGGAAAAGTTTCATAACTCCAAAACTGGTTGCTGCATTAGATCGGTGTCAGATAAGTATGAGGAATTCTGTTTACATTATAGAAGCAACTATTGAAGCTCTTGGGCATAACATTGACGAATTTCCAATTAGTAAGTCGACCATTCAAAGAATTCGTACGGAAAAGCGAACGGAGCGCGCAGAAGCAATTAAAGCTGATTTCCAGAACAAAGTACCAGATACTGTAACTGTTCATTGGGACGGAAAGCTTTTACCCGCTTTAGATTCACGAAAATGTAAAGAAGAACGACTTCCAATACTTATTTCATATGATGATAAAGAACAACTTCTTGCTGTGCCTAAATTGGACAACTCTTCAGGTCGTGAACAAGCAGAAGCGGTTTGGAATGCTCTGTTGGACTGGAATCTTGAGGACAAAGTGCAGATGCTCTGTTGTGATACTACTGCTTCAAACACAGGTCGAATTAATGGCGCCTGTGTGCTCCTGGAACAGAAATTAAACAGAGAAATGCTCATATTTGCTGTTCGGCATCATGTTTATGAATTAGTATTGAAAGGCGTATATGAAGCTAAAATCAACCAAGTTGAGACGAGCCCTGACATCCCATTGTTCAAAAAATTCCGAGAAAACTGGAAAAACATAAATTCTGAGAGAATAGAGAGTCACAAAGAAAAGCTATCATGCCTGAGTGATGCAAAGATTAAGGAACTGTTAGAGTTTTACCGGAGAGAATTAACTAAAGATATTGTTAGAGATGACTATCGCGAATTAATAGAGCTTTCAATAAAATTTCTTGACGGTGATACAGAAAATAAATTTAAAATCCGGCCTCCAGGCGCTATGCACCAAGCTAGGTGGATGGCAAGAGCTATTTACTCTCTCAAAATATCATTTCTAAGCTCGCAATGCAGAATAGCAAAAAAGGAAAAAGAAGCCCTCCTCGACGTCTGTCTATTCATCGTCACATCTTATGTCAAACCTTGGTTGCAATGTATTTTGGCAGTGAAAGCTCCTTACCAAGACCTCTGCTTTTTAAAAGCCATGAAGGCCTACGAAGCAGTTGACAAAAGCATCTCAAAGGCAGCTTTACAGAAGTTCTGTCAGCACCTGTGGTATTTGACCGATGAGGTGACTATTTTGTCTCTTTTTGATGATGATGTAGACCAAGAAACTAAAACTAAAATGGTTGCTAACTTATCCAACACAATTTCATCAGCTCATGGTAAGCGCTACATGCCATCAAAACAAGAACTCTGTGGCCCACTTTACGAGAAAAGCCTCGAAGACTTTATTTCTGTCAAGAGCAAAATATTTTTGTTTATTCGCCTAAAACTTGATGACAGCTTTCTTAACGAGTCTCCCTCTTTGTGGTCAAATAATTCTTCGTTTCAACAGGCTAAAATGAAAGTACAGACCTTAAGAGCAGTAAAAGATACCGCCGAAAGAGCAGTCAAGTTAATGCAAGACTTTCATGGCTTGGTCACTGTCGAAGAGGAACAAAAGCAATTTCTACTACGTTGCGTACAAGAACACAGGCAAATGTATCCGGACTGTAAAAAGCAAACATTGAAAAGAAAATATGAAAAATAAAGCCCTTTTTATGTTTATTATGAGAATAATACAAGTTACTGATAAAAATTTGTTTTATTAACTGAATTAAAATTAAGTTCTTAAATTCTCCTATATTTCTCCATACTAACTTTCAGGTTCAAACTTTGGTGCTAAGTCGGCACGGGTTATCATCATCCGATTGCAATAATATTTCATATTTAAGCCTTAAGGGTCAAATCGAAAAAATATAGCGGGTATGCGTACCTAAACTCACAAAAAAAAATTTCGCCCTTATAGCTTGGGACACCCTAATATATATATATATATATATATATATATGTTTCTTCTGTAAGTATAAATTGTAACGAGAACAACATTCATTATGTTAAGGAAGAGCGGTGCCTCCTGACACAGGCTGTTTATGCTTAAAAGGAGACACCGACCCTATCTCAAAATGTACTCCTTGTTAAAAATAATAAACTTATTTTATTTTTTTATTTATTTATTTAATGCCTTAGACAAGAGTAGGCCAGTTCACACGGACAGCACCCAGTCACAAGTGTAACGCGAGAGTCAGCCATCGCTCCCGTCCACCATATTAGAGGGAAAGGAACGACCCGGCTCCCGATGCGCCACCATCCGCTTTATCTATTTGTTGTAGGTATTGGTGGGAAATTCTCGTTCCCTGCCTGTTTAAGTTTCTCTTTCGTGGGTTGATATCCTGCACGAGTAGGCGCCTGTTAACGATTATTGCTTACAGTCTACTAAGAAAGTATATTAAAAAAACCTTTATACACCTGGAGATTGAAGAAAACCTTCGTGCAATGGAACTATTTTCATCTGAGCACGAAAACGATGCTGAAAATTTTGATTTTGACAGGTGGGAATGTATGTGCCTCTTGTTTACTTTCCTTTTAAAGGCAAGGGTCACATACATTCCCATTGGTTTCTTTTAAAGTGAAAAAAAAATAATTAAAAACTTTGTAAGGGTCCAAATTCGTGCATTAAAAAGATTTTCCAAAGGTTTACACCCCAGGCCCGATTAAGGGTTAACAAAAACAAAAGATATAGCAAAATTGAAGTCAGTTGTTTTTAGCGTCAATTATTATTGTTGTGAGGTAATTTCTACGTTCCTTCATTATTGGAGTTTACTCCTTAAGAATCGATTTGCATATAAGGCGCCCGGTATGAAAAAAATATGAGGAGTAAAAACTAGTGATCGCGTTACGTTTTTCGCGCGCAACCTATTGTGCGCACCTTTCACTCAGCGTTGCCAGACGTACGATTATTATCGTACATGTACGATAATTTCGACACCAATACGACGTACGATACAATATGTATTATCGTACGCCAAAGTACGATAATTTCCAACCCTCCTCCGAAGTGGGGTGAAAAGACTAAGTATCCAGTGCCTTATCATTTAAATAAAAAATAATAATGTCTACGGTCGGGGACTTCCCCTTGAATCTACCAAATCAACGAACGAATGACAATGATAGTTTATTTCATTTATTCTTATTCTATCAATTCAAAGTGAGGTTCGCTAGCCGAGTGTACTATGTAAAAAATAATTGTTTGAAAAAGTTAAAAAGTTCCAAATTACTTGGATTACCGTATTTTCAAATTTGGTAAGTGAATAACTTTGTTTTTTGTTTTGCGAAATAGCGCGTTTCGCGCGGTTCTGGCAGTTGTACGATAATTTTCGTATACCGGTACGATAATTCACTTGCACTCGTCTGGCAACCCTGCTTACACTTCCAGTCGGATTGGCTGAATCTAAGATGACGTCACAACACGGTAATCAGCAAAGATAATAAGTCACTATCAGATCTGTCATTGTTGCAGTCTTACGATTTTTGATCTGTTTAAATAAGATTTTAAAATATTATTCATAAAATTTATGATATTTTACAATCTCCATCGTATAATTTGGTATTCCACTCCATCGTGGATGTCAATTTTGTGAAAGCAGATAGCAGAAACTTGCCCAAAGTGAACGCAATCATGGTTGGAATGTTCTTCAAAAATAACCCCGATTTTTATTCTGCAGAGCTGAGAAATGTAAAAACAGCAATGTAAGTACTATAAAATAATATAACACTACCTACGTAAGTAACCTTAATCCTGCGAAGGCGAAATAATAGTCTTTCTTTAAGTAGTAGTTTCTTAGGTTATAAAGAATAAATTTTGTTTACAGTAAGTAATTATTTTGCATTTTCAGGGCTGCACGAGAGTCTTATGGTGACGATGCTAATGGGTACGTGAAATTAAGTCGTGGATCAGGACTTTGCACACTCAATTGCAAGAAAGTGAGGGATAGTTCATACAAAGTCACTATGGTGATAGACGAGACTAAAGGTGAAATCGACAGTTACCAGTGGTTGGACTGTGCAGCTTCAGCTGGTGGTTGTAAGCATGCAGTGGCATTTTTAATTTGGACCCATCGTCGCTGTGAAGAACCTTCCTGCACCGAGGTTGAATGTTACTGGAAAAAAATCCATCCTCTGAGAGTAGGGACTACTATGAAATACGTCACTGTAGATCAAATTTGCAAAAAAACAGCTCCACATCATGAAACCAGCACAGGCCTTTTCCATGAGTTTCTTCAAGAAAAAAGATTAAAATTATGAATTGTGAACTGTTGAAGTATCAGAACGACTTTAAACACATCGATATTCGACAGTTTTCACTTCATCATTTCCTTATTCAAGCGAGTGATGATATAAAGAAAAGTTACTAGAAACATTTCAAGAGAAACTTAACAAAAATACTCTTGATTTAATTGAAGAGTCAACTCGAAACCAAAGTAGGAGCCCTTCATAGTATGACCTAAGATAATATGCTCGTATAACCGCATCCAAAGCATACGAGGTTAGTCGCTGCCAAACACCAGATGGATCATTAGTAGCTGCGATCATGGGAGCTAAAACACCTGACACATCAGCTATGAAAAGAGGCCGGAAATTGGAATCATCAGTTATAAAAACTGTGCAGAGTAAACTTAAAACCAAAGTCAAGCCCTGTTTTGTGCCTGTTTAGACAATCGTACTTAAGGAGTAAAGCGTCGGTGGCTCAACCGGTAACGACTCGGTCCATCTAACCAGAGGTACCGGGTTCAAATCTGGACGGCCAATGTACCAATGAGTTTTTCAAAAACTTACGTACATACTTACCGATTGCTTTAACGGTGAAGGAAAACATCGTGAGGAAACCTGCACACGCCTGCGAAGTAACTCGAAGGTTGTGTGTGAAGTCGACCAACCCGCACTGGGCCCGCGTGGTCGACTAAGGCCTAATCGCCCTGATTCAGGGTAGGCTCGAGCCCCTCGGTGGGGACGTATATGAGCTGATATAATAATAATAATAATAATAAAACTTAAGGAGTAAACTCCAGTCGTGCGTCGGAGCTGACACACACGATGACTCACGAATAAAATATTTTTTTATTATTATTTTATTCGGGAGTCATACAGCAAAAAATTAAATTACAATTCGTAGATAAATATGCATGGCTTGGTTTTAAATTAAAACTATAAATATAATATTATTAAGAAATTTATTTCTTCATAAATTATCAAATTTAATTAAAAACACGACAATGTACAACGTAACGTTAAGCCAAGATAAGCGCATAAGTTTCTTTGTACAAACATCATAAGCTTTCGATCTGCCATAAAAATAAATTTATATATTTATATACAGCTTACACTAGGCCCTTGTTAGTGTGCGGCGGGCGCGGCGGGAACTTGTATCACATCACCTCCGCTCCGCGGCGTGGTGCGCGTGCGCGCGCGTTGCGAGACGTGTTGGCGGCGCGTCGTGCGGGTCACGCGTCGGGCGCCAGGTCGGGCGCGAGCTCCGGCGGTGCGGGGTGCAGCGCCAGCAGCGCCGCCGCGCCGAACGGCGGCCGGTAGCGGATGCCCAGCGCCGCGAACACGGCCGGCGGCGGCGCCACGTCCGCCAGGTACAGCGTGCCGGCGGCGGCGGGCGGCAGCGGCGGCGGCAGCAGCGCGCACACGGCTGCGCGCGCGCACGGCCAGCCGCCCGCCGCGCCCTCGCCGCCCTCCGGCTCCACCAGCACGCACGCGCCGCGCGCCGCGCACGCGTACGCCAGCGCCGCCCTGCACACCGCACACCAATCAATAGTAAATTCGCAATAAAATAATATTGATTTCTCATACAGCCCGAGAGCCCACTGCGGTCTGCAAGAGACCCTACCTGCTACCTGATGAGGTAACTGAAAAAATCCACTTTGCACCCGCATCCAGCCGCCACTCAATAGGGTTATTCACTCTTGGTCAGCTCTTGGTTGGTTGTTTACATTATCAATAGTAGTATATATATATGTTCTCCACACCGGCGCCCACAGCTAGCAGTGTAAATATAAAGAAACATGTAAAGTGGGGATGATTTTTTAAATTAATATAATGTGGCTCCCGTACGCGTCGTCAGTGTGTGTGTCCGAGTGACGATTGATAACCAACCCTACGGGTGCCGCGCACACGCGCACATGCGCACACGCGCACACGCACACGCACACACAGAACGCGACAATACTGGCGTTCCTGTTGTACAAGTGAAGTGGTAGGTCGACTGCACGACCGAAGTACCTATACAGGGTTAAAATTGAAATCGTGAACCAAACTTCAAGGACGTACTTCCAGGAAACCCATAGAATCGGAGCTAAAAAATGCGGATTCTACATCTACATACATAGTTGGTAATCGATGGGATCAAATTGTATGTAGAGTCCAAATATTTTCTCGCTCCAATTGTATGGGTTTCTTGGGAAATTTGTTCAGTTTCATGTCCATAAAATCTGGTTCACGATCTCAATTTCCCCCCGTACACTCGTATATTGGTACTAGCATACAGTGTGGCCACTCCCTCACTCCCTGCCGCTCTCTGCGAGTACATTCCGCCCTCACCCAGGTGGATACAGATTGGTGCTAGTTTGGTTCTCGGAATTAAAGGATTTCGCCGTGACTTGGTTTGTTCCGTCATTTGTTTTTATAAATGCCATTTTTCGCCCGTTGTATGCAGTGTCCGGAGCGTGGTGCGGCGGTCAATTTTCGGGAAAGCCAGAATGTGAAAATATGTTTTGTTTGTGTTTCCTCGGTGTTGAAGCGTGAAAAGGTAACAAATCTTGATGAATTTTGGCATGCAGGTAGCCTGATGTCACCTCAGTGCTTTTTTTTTTTTTTTTTTTACAATTGGTAAACCCTCGACAACATCTCATCTGATTGTAAGTGACGATGTTGCCGAAGATGGAAGCGGGCTTACCAAGATTCCCCAACGCAATGGGGAACTGGCTATCTTATTTTCATGCCGGAACACACCAATGATATCAACATTGATATTTGGCGGCAAGACTTAGATAAGATGGTGGTAGCTTATTTGTCCTATCTACCATTGGTTAAATTTTACAGGAGAAGAGTTTTTTTGCTCTCATCATTACAGCTCATATACGTCCCCACCGAGGGGCTCGAGCCTACCCTGAATCAGGGCGATTAGGCCTTAGTCGACCACGCGGGCCCAGTGCGGGTTGGTCGACTTCACACACAACCTTTGAGTTTCTTCGCAGGCGTGTGCAGGTTTCCTCACGATGTTTTTCCTTCACCGTTAAAGCAATCGGTAAGTATGTACGTAAGTTTTTTTTGAAAAACTCATTGGTACATTGGCCGTCCAGATTTGAACCCGGTACCTCTGGTTAGATGGACCGAGTCGTTACCGGTTGAGCCACCGACGCTTTTTGCTCTATTTGTCAAAAAAGCTTTCGTTTCTAGATTTGAAGATCTTTTATAATACGTGAGTTACCTATGAATTGATTGCTGAAATTTTCATCTATGGATGGTAATTATTTATACCATATTTCAGAGTTTTTGCGTGGAGATAGAACAAACATGCACGAATATAATTACGAATGTGGACTTAGAACATTACTTCATTAGAGATAGGACAAAGTGACTGTTTCATTTTTCGTGCTTATTTGTCCTATGTTCCAGATGTATATACAGGATGCTGGGTGGTGTATAATAAAATTCATAAAAAAAACTCTAAAGGCTTAATAATTTAAAGACAATACGCGAATATTTACCATCCCCCCCCCCCCTTATCTCTGAACCTATTGGACGTAAAATCTTGGAAAATTCACAGTATACGAGGTTAAATGCATAGATTAGAGGAAAATCTATTAGAAAATCTAAAATTCTTCCGTTCTCAAAGGAAAAATAAAATTTCAAGGTCCAGAATAAGAATAGTATGTATTGAGAGGTCTTGGTCTGTTGGTAGTTAAAGTTTACGTGCGGAACCCTGATTTTGTGACCCCGAGTCTAACTTGGGCGGTTCTTTTTTGTTTCTGGTAAAAAAAAATCGTATGAAAAAAAAAATCGTATGAAAAAAACTAAAATTCGTATAAAAATTCGTTGAAGCAAACCGTCAGTTATTTTAATTGATCGTCTCTTGGGCATAGCTTGGAGGTTGTCCAAAGCCATTAAAACAACACCCTGTTTCAAATTCAGAACAGAATCGAGTCACACCCCGGACACTCCATACAAACGAGCGAGAAATGATATACATAATTATAACTGACGTATCTATAGGCAAGAATGCAGGTAGGGTTGAATCACACCGGCGGTATTGGTCACGAAATGTTTGTTACTTATTTACTGCATGCACACTGCAAGATATATATACTGTGCTGCAAGCAACAATCAACAGTTATCTTACATGATTAAGTAACTTACATGGATAACATTGTTCATTTGTTCTTCAAACACAGGAGCTTTTGTCCGTGAAACAATCTCATTTAGCAACCTACAATAATAGTCAATCTCAATCTATAATTCCGAGATCACATTTTATAATATCACACCACTAGATATTTCTATACAACTCATACTTTCACACCATCTAATCAAATTATTACAAACAATCATCATTTTAAATAAATAAAACGAACAAAATATGTCACAAGCCACAATAACAAACTGACATCTGACATATGAAAAACATAAAGGAACTACATTTCTAAAAAAAAAAGATACAGCTAGTATGAAGATTCATAGGAACTGATTGTTCTTTGATTTGGTCGTATAATATTGGTGGTCAGCCAATTTGATCATGATACGAGGCATGCTGAGACGCCGCGGCCGCCTATTGGCGTCGAGCGGTGAGCGGCGCGCAAAGTAAATATAAGTGAAGTTAATCGCGCATGCGTAGTTCGTCCTTTACGTTCGGTAACTAGTTGCTTTTTATTCCGGTGTACGAAATCACAGCGGCGCGCAAAGTGAATATAAGTGACGGTTATCGCGCTTGCGTAGCTCGTCCTTTACGTTTGGTACCCAATCTACATCCAATCTGAGTGAAGGGGGGGTGGGTTAGGTCGAACTTAGAGAGCGGCAGGGAGTGTCCATACTGTACGTTAGTACTAATATATATACTGTGATCGAGTGTAAATTTAAAAGTCCTTACTGTTTACCTTGTGGCTGTGTCTGAGTACGGTTACTTTTAAAATATGTCCTAGATATACAGGGTCTTCGGCAGATGGTTGAAAATACGAAAATGGGGGATAGGTGGGGTCGCCTCCCACCTATTTTGAGAATTAAAAAAAATCTAGGACTTGTAATTTTTTTTACAGGATTTTTTTTCCTTTTTTTAGAAATTTTGCCATTTTTATACCTTTGAACACATGTAACTTTTTGTTTTTTAAAGCTAGCTCCAAAATCTTTTTTTAATAGACTTTTATAAGATTGTCGGCTCTAAAAAAAATTATGTTTGTTTCAAGTTATTGCTAAAAACAAAAATGTGGGCCCCCGAACTTAAAAAAAAAGTTGAACAAAAATTTAAAACTCAACTTTGCGATGCATTTAAAAAAAAATAATGGGGCTGGAAGGCTTCTGATTTTTTTAAAACATCTCTAAAGCTTAGGCTTTTGAATGGTATGTAATTTGTTTCGGTATCTTTTTTGTAACCGGAGTTGTTAATTTTTTTTACTCAATTGGACCATGTTGACGAAATTCCACTAGTTACATGTTTTGTGAAATGTATCAAATGCAAAGTTGAAAATAATGTAAATACTTACTGTTGGGACGGTTACAAAGAGCAGGTACGTTTTTTTACATTCTTGCACACACATAATGGCTATCTTTTGTCATTTATTGGCATATTGGAGTTAGCACTTCCATATGCCAATAAAATGTCCGCATATTCCGCATTGGTAAATTGAGCCATTTTAAACCACAACAAAGTCTTAACAAAACGTCTGATAATAACAAAAAGTGACAAACAACAAAAAAACTTAATAACGTTAACGTTTTTTTTTGTTTTCGTTAATTTCACTATGCTGATTTTTTTTAATTCTCAAAATAGGTGGGAGGCGACCCCACCTATCCCTCATTTTCGTATTTTCAACCATCTGCCGAAGACCCTGTATAGTAACAATTTGAAGCACAAAAACACAACAATTTTAGTGTTTTTTAGAATTTTTTCGGGAGCTTTGAAGTGCTTCTCGTGATGTCTCCAGCCACAGTGACACAACAAACAAAACGGCGGGCATGGCATCGCGGGCTGTGATTGGATGATTGAGTGGACATAGAACACTCGAGCACTCAACGTTTCTTATGGTGGACATAGAACAAATAAGCACAAAATTTTCATTGCTGTGTCGTGTCACAAATAAAATTTAAATGAGTTTTTTTGTTTAAATCTTCTTTAACGAATCGGATTTAAATTTAACTCCTTTTAGTACTGCATTTAAAGTTAATTTTCGATAAATTTGGTCGATAGGACAACTGTGTCACTGGAAAAACACAAAAGCTACTTTTTATCTCATGAAAATACCATAGTCCGATGCAGTTCCTGAGGTAACTGAAATAATACTCTTTTTTTATTAATTTCTTTAACATCGCCACGGCACAATGGATTGTTTTGTTTTTTTGCACGGAGATGGTCGAGAGGGTGGGAAATGACATAATTTACTAATTAGCATATCCTGACATGATTCCTAAGGGATCTGGGTAATATAAAACTCATTTCCACGCTCGCGCACGTCGGCGGCGCAACGGAGCAACGGATTGAAGTAATTTTTTGTATAGATTTGGTAAACATAGACTGCTAATCAGAATATGCCAAAATAGTTCCTGAGGGATCAGAAGAAAACTCATGTCCACGCTCACGAACCGCTTGCGGCTCGCGCACCACTCACCCTCAAAGACAGTCATAAAAACGATGTCCATGCGGGCGAAGCCGCGGGAAAAAGCTAGTTTATAATATTAGTAAGGATTTAAAACACGGAAAATTTAAAAGTTTCATAAACTGTCGACATTACACAGAACTATTCACCGTCGCGTCGTATCGATACACATTTTTGTTTAGGTAATTAGTTCATGTAGATTAATTTTGTCGTTTACAGTTGTCCCTAGCTTTTACCGTTTTTCTGTCAAATTACAAAAAATCTACGACGAGTGACCTTTCAGAGGAGAAGGGGGATCGCAAGGTAAAGCCGGGGCCAACTGCTTTTAGATCGACTTAGGAGTCCGCAGAACAATCCTGAAAAGTGGCATCCCTAAATAGTACAGTGCAAGGTGGTGGTCGTGACTCCCCCACTACTGTGGGTCCACGGCGCAGGCGGGCCGCGGGCCTCGGGCGCGACGTCTCGTTGGAAGCGTGGTCCTACGGTTATAGTCTAAGAGCGAGCCGTATGCAACCCTACCCCATCGAGTAGCAAGATGCGACCTATCTAGGGTTTTGCATATTAAAAAGGCAAGTCTTAAAGTACAGGGTTGCCTGGGCGTAATCTGGAGCTTTTTGTACAGTAAGCAAAAAATATATCATTTTTTTGGGTGTTAATTACTTCATCGAGTAGCAAGAGGGTACCTTGTACATTCGATAGTACTTATCAAGAAGTGCCAAAATCTACAAGGTTGCCTCGCCCAAACCTGGCACTTTCGTGAGTCAGCCTAATTTTATTGTCGCAAAAAATTAAAAAAATTACATCATCGGGTAGCAAAATGAAACTCATGCCATTCGAAAGTTCTAGTAATACTGTTAATAAAAAAATTGGGTTGCCGGCCCTGTACCTGGAGCTTTTCTTAGTCGGCCGAGTTTTATGTTCGAACTTAAATATTGACTGATGTAAGAATAACGTGGAAATGAGTCGGATTGAGATTGATTTGATGTCATTATACATTACAGGTATAGATTTGAAGTAACATCACCTTGAAAATTATGTAGGGTTAGCAAAAACCACGCCCCAAAGAGTTAAAAAAAAACTACAGATAATTTTGAAAGGCGTGTTCGTACAGTAGACCTAATTCCAAAACATATTAAGAACCACTTCCTATGTTTTCCATGTTTTTTTAGGTAGTTTTTCGTTACTAAACATTCAGTTTTTATCAGTCTCAAATAAAAAAGAACGCCAGGCAACCCTGTACTTTAAGACTTACCTTTTTAATATGCAACACCCTAGATAGGTCGCATCTTGCTACTGGATGGGGTAGGGTTGCAAACGGCCCTCTCTTAAACTATTAGGGTAATTGTGTTTGAATGTTGTCGACGACTTCTGGGAGTGACTCCGGGTGTCCGAGATGTGTGCGGGGTGCGTGTAGTGTAAACAACTCACTGTGCGTCCGCGTCGTCGGGCTCGTCGGGCAGGGCGAGCAGCAGCAGGTCCGGGCTGGGCGGCAGCTGGTCGAGCGAGCGCGGCGTCACGCCGCACAGCGCCAGCGCGGCCAGCTCGCGCTGCACGCCGCTGCACGCCGCCACCGCCTCCTGTACCCATAGTAAAGTTCGCACTCCACGAGTATGCTAACGGGCAGCACACGGGCTCTGCTAGCAAACACTCCATTTCTTACAATGTTTCCATCCTTCGATTCATCTAAGACTTTCAATTTTGTATCGCATGGGCAATTATTACATAAACTAGCTGTTCCCCGCGGCTTCGCCCCCGTGGATATCGTGGGTGAGCGGTGCGAGAGCCGAAAGCGGCTCGCGAGTTTTTTTTTTGATAAGGACCATGTATAATTAAAAAAAATAATCAAAATCTATCCAGTAGTGTTTGTGTGAAACAGTAGACATTTATCATTTTTTTATATACATTAGAAAATATGGGATTCGAGGTCCTTCGTATGAATATGTTCACGACTTTTGTAAATAGTTTGTGTAATGAAGTTTGTTGGTATTGTCTTTTATCTCCCACTTAGTTAGAATCTCGCGCACGCACCGGATGAGTGCGCCCACCTTGCAGTCTGCAGTGAGCAGTCCCGACACACGTTCCGAGAAATTCACATTCAGGCACGTAAGGTGGTGACGGACTGACGGTGAGCACTCACCGGGGCGCCCGCAGTGTGCACGCTGACGGCGACGCCGTGGGAGGCGAGCACGCGCGCGGCCAGCAGCGCGGCGGCGCCGGCGCGGGTGGGCGCGGCGAGCGCGGCGGCGGCGGGGCGCTGGTGCGCGTTGCGCGGCTCGAGGCGCCGCCCGCCGCCCGCCAGCCGCAGGCACACGTCCGCCACGCCGCGCGCCAGCAGCGCCACGCCCGCGCCGCCAGCGCCCACGCCATACCTGCGTACACACGGCGCGGCGTCAATATCTTACTCGCTCGGCCGGGACAGGCCCACGCGCTCCTCGTGGCCGATTGATGAGTAGAAGCCCCAGTTAAGGGGATCCACACTAGTTTTTTACAACGCCATAGACCTCCACTCGCCGCAACCCCGAGCACGCAGCCCCCCACCCCCCGCCCCCCGCCACTGCGAGCTGGCGTTGCGAACGACCTACGCTAGTGTCGTGAAGACAACACTAACGGTAGATAAGTAAACAATGCGGGAGCAGACCCGCCGCAGACACGCCGGGGCCGCGTTACGGAGACTGTCGTTCAGATCCTGAACTTTTTTCTTTATTTTTTTTTTATGCGAAACGTTCGGATCCTGACCTTTTTTCTTTATTTTTTTTTATGCGAAACATGGTTTCTTGAAAATCCTTTAAAATTGGTTAAACCACGTGCGGGACAGCGCACAGAAACTTTATAGACGGGCAAGTGCTATATTTACGAGTACCTTCTCAGTTCTTATAAATAAGGGTTCTACTCAACATCATCATATCAGCCGGAAAACGTCCACTGCTGGACAAAGACTCCCCCAAGGATTTCCACGACGACCGGTCTTACGCAGCCCGCATCCAGCGGCTTCCCGCATTATTCACCAGGTCGTCGGTCAACCGCGTGGCAGGCCTGCTAACGCTACGTTTTCCGGTGCGCGGTCACCTCTCAAGAACTTAACTGCCCCAACTTCCATCTGTTCTACGAGCTCTGTGCCCTGCCTACTGCCACTTCAGTTTAGCGATTCTGTGAGCTATGTTGGTTACTTTGGATCTCCTGCGAATCTCCTTATTTCTGATTGGATCGCGTAGGGAAATTCCGAGCATAGCTCGCTCCATTGCCCCTTGGGTTACCTTGAGCCTTATTATGAGACCCATAGAAAGCGACCAGATGGTCATAACGGTACTCATTTACGGTACCCTTACAGAAGGATGGCACAGATTGTATGAAATAATTAAGGACATAGGTAAGGATACGTCTTTACACCTTCAACCGTGATTCGCGTAACCGACAACCACGGCCGGCTGCCCATCTTGGTTGGAGGTATGTGGGAAATTAAAATCACTGTTTGTTAAATAAAAACGTTGTAAATGTTTGCAAATGTTATTGCGCTACGGTTGCGGAGGTGGAGGTCGGTGCGCGACGGACTGCGCGACGGACTGCGCGTGCGCGCGCAGCCTCCACTCTACATTCCGCCGCAGCCGCCAGCGCATCCAAAATGCACTCGGCTACACGCGTAATCTACTTTTGTGATTACCAATATACATTGCTGACTGGACATTCCGTGACAATATAAAAACACAATTTTCATTTTCCACGCTGTTTACAAAAATCACTTAAAACTAAATGAATTTATAGGAACTGAGAGGGTACGTGTAGCATTTGCTCATCTCTGTTATGGATGGAAGTTTTGATGTAGGGCTTTGGCAGGACAATGAAAGTTTTGATGTAGAGCTTTGGCAGGACAAAAAGAAGAAGAAAGAAGCACTTCAATTGGTACGACACATATATTGGCCGACACCATGACAGTGTGTGGAAGAGAGCGGTAGAGGTAGGTAGTCTTTGTATGCTTTTGTCAAAGATGACCTATTCTTATATAACAAAGATGACCTACACGTAACAACCTCGAAAGTTTCTACCCTACACGTGTCCTAAGGACTTTTTACAGTTCTTCAAAAATCCATGTTTTGTATGAAAAGTCTAAAAATATCTCCAAGCAATGTGTATGTATATCGTGTGACTTATCAAATGAAAGGGCGTGTTAGGAGAGCCGAGTTCCCGAGCACCAGCAGAACTGTGTGCTCTTCGTTCGACACATGTGTAGCCGCGCCGTGGAGCCGACCCAATCAATGCTCTTTGTGTAGTTTGCTCAGTTCTCTTGTCTATGGCGGCCGTTTGGACCACTCTGTATGAAAATGTACTGAGACAACTACGAGTAGGTGGGCGGTTAGTTGTGCCGCTGAGTATGTTGCGTCTGGACCTCAAAACGGCTATTAAAAAATCGCGGGCTTATTGATGAGTGAGTGAGTGAGCTACTCATAAAATAAGGTATTAGTTACAATTAACTAGCCGTCTTTCTGTTAATCAAGGGTTCTTGTTCGTGATTCTGAACATTTCCCTAGGAACGTAAAAGGAGTTGAAAACAATAAGTATGGTAAAATAGTTATTTAAGTCACTGTCAAGTAATGAGAGCCATTGTGACATGAATGCTAGTTTGTGGCACGAAGCGAAGCTGAGTGTTACAGTGTTACAATAGACAGCACGAGTGTTACAATGGCTAATTGCGTGCAGTGGCTTACAATACTTTTTCTACGACCATGAAATAATTCAAAGAAAAATTTAAGCCGTTAAAAATTCATCCATACGGCCTAATCACACGCGATGTGTAGCCATGGCGCAGGTACGCGCGCTTTATAAATGGCCTTGGCATCTTGCACAAAATACATTGAAATTCTGTCATAATCACATATTGAATTTTTGAAGCCAAAGCCATAAAAATATTTCAAAAGTTTCATTGTAGTACAGTTGTCTCGTTTTGAAAGGATCATTGTAAAACGAATTGTAGAAATGAATACTTTTGCGATATGATTTGAGGTTATGTAAGCAAATTACCAAATGGGAGTAGAAAAATCATATTATATATTAAAAAATGAAGTGAGTAAAATGAAGTTGCGAGTGCCAAGTCCCGGGCGGGCCGGGCGGGCCGGGCAGGCCGGGCAGGCGCGTGCACGTGTATTTTGTTTTTCTGTGCTCCTTTTTTGGGTTCCGTACCCGAAGGGTAAAAACGGGACCCTATTACAAAGACATCGCTGTCCGTCCGTCTGTCTGTCTGTCTGCCTGATCTACAGATGATGTATTTCTGTTGCCGCTATAACAAGTACTAAAAATTAAAAAAAAAAAAAAAAATAAGGGGTCTCCATACAAAACATGTGGATTCTTGACGTTAAGAAACTAGCGCCATGGAACGGAACCCTATGTGTGCGGTTCTGACTCGCCTTTAGCAGGTTTTTTTTGTTTTAGCTGTTTTCTCACAACTGTATTGAAAAACGTCGTATGATATATGGGCGTAAAAGGTAATTGGCAAACTCGGGACGATGTTACCGCGTCACCGCGCTTGCGGCTCGGGCTTACAAATCACTCGTTTGCCATTTACTTGTTAACCACCCTTGTATCATAAGTAATGATTATTATCACACATGTATTAAATTCGTATTCACATCTAAAATAATTCAATTCAGTTTAACGAAAACATTTGGGGGTAAAAGAAATGGCGCGTCATTGTAGCTAGGCACACATACCGGAATGGTTCGTGTCACCCAGCCGGGGCCGGTGTAGGCCTGTTCTTTTAAAAACTTGGCTAATAAAAACAACAGTTATTTGGCCATTAACTTGTGGAACTTGAAACTAGGATCGTCATAGCAATGTCTGACGGCTGAGTGAAGGCGCGAAATCCACCAATAGCGACAGGGGTATCGGGCGCGCGTAACGGTGGGAACGGAGCTAACTGATTGGTCAATCAATTCCCCGCATGTTTAAAATTGTACAAAATGCGCAGGTACATCGGTAAGCCTTATAACTTGGTCACTGAGTGAGTACTGACTGGTCCATGAGGTGCCACAGGCGCGTGCGCGCGTGCGCCGCGGCGGCCGGCACGACGGCGCCCGCGTCCGTCACGTAGGCGCCCCCCGCCGCCAGCCGCGCCGGCAGCGCCACCGGCTGCGAGCACGCCGCGCCCCCCGCGCCCGCGCCCGCGCCCGCCGCCGCCTCGCCGCCCAGCACGTTCTCGTCGTGCCGGTACTTGCCCGCCTCCGCCTGCAACACGACACACACACACACACACACATTATTAACACCTATTTTAAAACGGCGCGGCCCACGTCTATGCGTGTATGTACTATGTATTTTTCTCAACAGGCGAGGAAATAATTATTAATAAACAATACCCGCAGCAATAAAATAAAAAAATGTTTATTGTTTAGTTTCAATTTGTTTTCTGAAGTCCACGTGAGTGAAGTGTAATTTTTTTTAAGCTTATGAGCTGATCTCACTTTGATACATTTTTGATAGTGTTCAAAAAATGGAACTGGTATCTTGTATTATTTATTTAAACCCCCCCTCCAGCCAGCATTACTGCAGCAAGGGCGCGGGGACCCAAGAAACCAGAGGGGAGGCGTAAATAGGATAGGAGTGTAGGTCGGCGCAGTCAGGACGAGGCGATGGGAGTTTGAACCAGCCCGAATTCGGAACATCGTAGCCAGTATGGGGAGTATAAGTATTGGTGTGAACACATATATATAAAAGGAAGTTTATGACTGCTAGATAGATACGGCTGCTTCCAGTTGGGTCTCCTCTTCAGTTCCGTATCCATTGATTTATTGTAAGGTCGGTGTGTCTTCGGATATCGTGGCAGAGGGAGTCCACCCAGATGAAAATTGGTCTCTCTATTTTGCGTTTCTCTTCTTCGTAGATGTATGCAGCGTTGGGACAATGGTAACCGGCACTAGCGCGGTCCCGGGGGATGCTTCCTGCTGTTGCACGCGGATGGCGTAAAGCTCGCAATTAATCATATTACTGTCGTTTCATCGGAAACAGCACATTGTTCCACTCTCGTACCGTCCAGTGTTGTTGCCTTAACATTGTTCCACTCTCGTACAGTCCAGTGTTGTTGCCTTAACATTGTTCCACTCTCGTACAGTCCAGTGTTGTTGCCTTAACATTTTGAAAGTAGCACCTTGCCAAACACTCTTCCGTACAAGTATGCCTCACATAGTCTCTGTCTATTGTTCTTGCAGACACGCAGACACGCAGACACATAGACACACAGACACACCCCTCGACCCTCCTGCACCAAATAACTCCGAACGAAGAGTCTTCCCGCGGATGAGTTTCCCTATGTCTCAGTTTCTTGGTAAGTTTCGATCGAGTTAAACTTCTTGATATGTTTTACAGCATTCTACATATGAATGCTTGGGACGTGGTTTGTCGAGTGATTTGCGATGTTCCTAGTGGACGAATCGCAACTCTTGTTTGTTCCCATATTGATCGGTTAAAAAAGTATAAATTTTAATGAAAAAAGTTAAATTTTAAAAGATAAAGTTAGATTTTTTACCTTGCATGATAATACGCGGCAAAACTAAGAAAAACAGAATGAAGGTAGTTTTTTATATTTCCTTTATTCAGAACACAGCTTAAGTTGTCTTTAATGAGCTGGCGCTTGGCCAGCTACGAGAGGGTCAACCAAGTTTGTGTTACGATCCCATAGTAGTGAGCAGCGTCTGAACTCTGAACTACTTAACAACACAACTATTTTTCGTCCCTCATTTTAAGAATACGTCATCTATGGTTTAATAACAATGACATTAGACTTAATGCCTATTTTAGCTAATGGTAGTACCATAATTAAGTTTTTTGTAGTCAATTAGGGGGTGTCTCTAATTATGTGACCACCACTGTCGATCTCTGCACATTTTTTTATATCGAACTTGGCTCCCTTTCAGTTTTGTTTTTGGTGGGCATTTACTACAATTCAAGGGTAAAACTAGATTTATATTACACCTATGCCATAGGAGTACTTCACAATTAAAACTGATCGGCAACAACTGAATATTATTACATGATTTTTTATTTTTTTTCATATTATAGCTATATACATGTCGAAGGGGGGGTGGTTAGGTTATGGATTGGGCGTCGAAATAACAATGCAGCTATGTCACAGGGGTCCTCCTTCAATAGTCTTGATTATTCGCAATAGAAATTGTACAGGATGCCTTGGATTACGATGGATGCAAACGCGTTGATCCCAGCGATGGCGCGACACGTCCATTTTGCTCGCAGATCACCACTACTTGTGTTCTGCTCGACGCTCCGTCAAAAAGTGTCTGCCTCGAGACTGACGTCCAGCTAATATGGATTCTCCACAGATCTGATAAATTCTCAACCACAGATCTAAGATCTGTGTTCTCAACTCGGTGCTGCCACCTTAATTACAAATAGCCTTCCATTATACGTCATCTCTGCTACCACAAACGATCGTCTCACGAGTACAAGCGGTTGTCACGCCACCACCGGTTTCACCCAGGTACTAATACCTGACGTTTGATCCAAATAAAGTTTAACGATGTATGTAAACGTATCTCGAGTTGGTATTGGTCGCGTTTTCAAAGACGCTCCGACACACAGATCAAATGGATTAATGGAGCCTAAAGATCACTCGTACAAATCTCTAAAATCAATAAATGTATAGTAACATTATAAAGAGGTGACCTTCGTACGTAGGAGCTGCAATCTTCGGAACATGCGATGATGCGATTTAAAACATTGTTATAGCAATGTAGCACATGTGGGTGGGTGGGTACCTGCCGCACGAGGTCGGGCTTGGTGCTCATCTGCTGCCAGAGCGCGCGCTTGTCGAAGAGCGCTAGGTTGCCCTCGAAGTCGAACTCGTCGCGCGACAGGTCGGCCGCGGCGCCGAAGCACGCCTCGTTGCGCCGCCGCGCGCGCTCCGTGTAGCGCCCCCCGCCGCCGCCGGCGCCCCCGCCGCCACCGCCCCCGCCGCCCCCGCCGCCCGACAGGTTGCCGCCGCTGCCGCTCTGTCCGTAGCTACCTGCCGGCGACGGCGGCCGAAAGTTCGTTAAGGCACACAAATACTACTAGAAAACTAAAATCTGGAATTACATATCACTTGACTCGCTCATAAGAAATATTCACGTTAATGTAGGTTAAATCTCTCTTCTCGAGAGAGAGCAGGTTAAATCGTCTCCCATTACTGAGTTTTAACAAATTCAAGGTTCTGTAACCAAAGCACAGTATAAAGAGAGTTAACAATACAGACAAGATTTCCATAGAATGATTTGTTTCTGATGAAGATAATTATATCGGCCGAAAGACGTCCACTGCTTGACAAAGGCCTCCCCCAAGGATTTCCACGACAACCGGTCCTGCGCTGCCCGCATCCAGCGGCTTCCCCCGACCATCAACAGATCGTCGGTCCACCGAGCAGGAGGCCTGCCTACGATACGTCTTCCAATGCGCAGTCGCCACTCGAAAATTTTACTGCCCCGGCGGCCATCTTTTCTACGAATTATGTGCCCCGCCCACTGCCTCTTAAGTTTAGCTATTGTGTGTGGGTGACTTTGAGCCTTCTTATGAGGCCCATAGTAAGCGACCACGTCTCAGTTCCGTATGTCATCAATTCTGATGAAGATAACATGGAAAAATTGTGCATCAAATTTAGATTTAAAACATTCTCAGTCCCTACATTGAACGAGTTACAAGAACAGCGGCAGATCACTACATCGATAGTTGACCCGTCCTTACAAAGTAATACGTCATCATCACCATATCAGCCGAAGGACGTCCACTGCTGGATATAGGCCTTTCCCAAAGATTTCCACGATGACCGATTCTGCGCTACCCGCATCCAGCGGCTTCCAGCGATCTTCACCAGGTCACTCTTCACACAGTAATACATTAACGTGTTAAGGTGAGGTAGGTACCGGGACCGGGCTGGTGGCTGCCCTTGGCGGGGCGCGCGCCCAGGATGTCGATGGGCTTGCTGCGCGCCGGTGCCCCCCCGCTGCCCGCGCCCGCGCCGCCCCCGCCGCCGCCGCGCGAACTCTTGCCGCCGCTACCCGGCTGACTCGACTGGTTTCCTGGAAACACAAATGTGCAACAATGAAATCTGGACATCTGAGTAAATAGATGTGAATGAAGTTTGCGTTGCGTACACAGAGGGGCAGTCCACCCACTGGGGTTCAAACTCAGGTGGGTTTGATACTGGTGCGTCGGGTGTAATTGGATTTAAACCCGATTTCCACCCATTTTCAGGTGGAAGTTATTTTAATAAAGATTTTGTAACTATGCTATTTTTTTATATTTTTTTTATTCAATAGAAACAAACAGTCATTTAAATAAATCTATAAAACGTCTTACTTCAATATAGACCTATAGTTTCCTTAATTATTAAAGTACTATATTAATTTACAAAAAGCCATCGCTGTGGACGATGCACGATAAACACTTAACAGAACAATTACTAAGAATTTAATAGAAGAAACCAAACTAGTCAAAGAGGTTACAAGTACAGAGATTTAAAAAGAGAAAAGGAGTTTAGTTTTTACTTGACGCTTAAAGTTGTACAAAGAAGAAGAAAACATATCCACATCCATAAGGTGATCATTATAAAACTTACAAGTTCGACGAATGAAACTATTATTAACAAAACACTTTTTACACACTGTTTACTAACATCTGAAAGAAATAGCATCTTCTTACGACAATTTCTTTCGCGTTGACGTGGTATTCTAAAAGAAATTTTTTGCAATAATGTGGGTGAATCCGTAATGTTGTTCAATAATTTATACAAGATTACCGAATCAAGATAATTGCGACGCTGCTCCAGGTTTTCGACCCTATGTCTCCTTGCCGAAGATTCATAATCGTTGTAAAAACCACCAGTACGATAATCCAAAGCCTTCACGAACTTCCTCTGTAATCTCTCAATTCTTTCTATGTGTATACTGTAGAAAGGACGCCATACACTACAAGCAAACTCCAGATTGCTTCTAACGTAGCTATTATATAGTAGCTTGTACGTACGAGCATGTTTAAAAGGTTTTAATATCCTTAAAATAAAGCCTAGCTGCCTGAATGCCTTATTTAAAACTTTGTCAAGATGTGGTACAAATGTTAACTTTGAATCTATGATGACTCCTAGGTCCCTTACTTGTGTTACTCTTGTCAAATTATTGTTACATAGAGTGTAATTATAGACTATTGGTTTAGTATTTTTGGAGAAAGTTATTACTTGACACTTGTCAATATTGAGATACAATTTATTGTTGTGGCAGTATGATTCAAAATTAGCAAGATCGCATTGAAGTTTTTCACAGTCCTCAACATTACGGATAATTCTGAATATCTTTGTGTCGTCTGCGTAAAGCAACATATTTGAATGTTTAGCAATATTGTCAATATCGTTAATATAAAGAATAAAAAGCAAAGGACCTAAATGCGAACCTTGTGGAATTCCGGAACTAATGTATTTGTAATCTGAGTTAAAACCTCCAAGTGCTACAGCTTGATTCCTATTTTCTACATAAGATTTCACCCAGCGAAGGAGATCGCCGTGTATGCCGAGAAGCCTTAGTTTTATAATTAACGTATTGTGACAAATTTTGTCAAATGCTTTTGCGAAGTCGGTATACACGGCGTCAACTTGGTAACCCTCGTTAAGTGCATTTAATAATATATCAGTGAAATTTATTAAATTAGTTTCAACGCTACGACCTTTAAAGAACCCATGCTGATTTGGACTTATATGTGGATAGACTGTATTAAATATCTGTAAAGTGACTATTTTTTCCAAAATTTTGCCAAACTGACACAATTTGGAAATGGGACGGTAATTTCGAATATCTTGACTAAAGGTACCTTTGGGTATAGGGGTTACTAGAGCTTGTTTCCATATGTTCGGCACGATACCTTCGCTAATTGATTTTTTGTATATAATTGTAAGAGGCAAAGCCAGACTAGAAGCACAGTTACGAATGAGCAGAGGATGCACACCATCAGGGCCTGCTCCTTTATTGGTGTTCAATGATTGTAAATGTTTAAAAACGGTGGATTCTGATATTTCAATAGTATGTAAATCAAACACAGCTTGATCTAGCGAATTCAAATCGTTAAAATATGCAGGGCTACGTACCGACGAAGGCTCAAACACCGAATGAAAATGGACATTGAATAAATTACAAATCTCCGCACCGTCACTAGATGAATGATTATTGTAATGCATAGTTTGTGGTAAACCATTATTAGGAAATATTGACTTTACAAAGGACCAAATAAATTTAGGGTGAGTATTTATTTTCGATTCAGAATATTCTAAATATTTGTTGTAACACTTACGTTCCAATTTAAACGCTCTTTTACGCAGTATGGAAAAACTATTGTAATCCAGTGGATTACCATACTGTTTCCAAAGTCTGTGATATTTTTGTTTTTCATTTAGTAATTTTATTAATGACTTTGTATACCATACTGGTTTAGTAGTTGAATATCTTTGAGACCGTAATGGAACAAACTTTAAAATTAAATCATTAAGCAAATTATAGAATTTGGAGACAGAATCTTCTATACAAAGGGCATTAAAGAAAGGGTACCAATCAATTTTATTAAGTTCAAAGTTAATTTCGCCGCAATCAGCAGCATGATAGTTACGAATATGTTTCATACATGTCTTTAAGGGAGAAATGTATACCAATGGCAAATAAATATTAAGAGACGGGTGATGAGAGTCCTCACTGGTCAATGGAAATTCACTGCGTGTAACGGAACAATCCCCGTTAGTCATTATTAAGTCTAATATACGTAAGTTATGATTTTGAATAGAATTAAACTGTTTTAAGCTGGTAAAGGATAAAAATTCGCTCAGCAGTTGAGTAGGTAAATTAGAATTTGTGGCAAGAGTAATATGATTAAAACTATCTGGAACCCACGTTGCGTCTGAAATATTAAAATCCCCAGTCAATAGGAATGAGTCATGCGTATGGTCTAGTATTATTTGCCCGGCTTCATCGAAGAATGCATTCAAGGCATCAGTGTAGCAACTTCCATGTGGTATATACGCACATGCAATATGTAGATAGCTGCGCGGGTTGGTAGAAGAGAGGGCATGCGTGCGGGCTGGGCGGGCTACAGCGCCAAGCGGCAATGAGACCCACATAGTGTCTCGGCGCCCGCGCGCGCGCCGCCCCACTCCCGGCGCAGGGGCCGATACTCAGACCGCACTGCTCACTGCTATCGCCACACCGCCGCCTCGCCGCGCGCCACTCGCATCGAGCGAGCGGTCCGTCCGGAAAACTGTATATCGAGAGTCAAAGTATTCACGATCGTAAAAATCTGGTGTCAACCAGCTTTCGGTTATGCATATAAAATCATAATCTGCCGATAAAACCTGCGCTAAAAAATCATGAGACTTGGTTCGAAGGCCTCGAACATTTTGGTAATAACCTGTAATTTTTTTACTTAGGGCCATCCTAAATGAAAGTACTAAATAAACAAATATATAAATTAAATAAATCAAGTTTAAGGGGCAGTGGTAGGTAAGCAGCGTCGCAAAACCAAGCTATATAATATATTAAGATTGACTGAGTAGGGACAGCGGTCGATCGCAACAAAAGATATAACACAATCTCGCATATCATACCGTAGTAAAAAACATTACGAGACACACCCACGCATACACAATAATACACAGAGTTAGTGTTAACTAAGTCATTAACTAATCGTAATTTAAATACTAAAAATGCTTTAATTAATACATAGAATAGGTACCAGCAAAAATCACACAATATAAGTCACTTTAACTTGGTAAGATCCATCTCCTTAGAGATATGAACAACCTTCGAGTTATCATTTTTACGCATAAGGATTTTGCAATCCCTTATCCACAGATAGGTATAATTCAGTTCGATTTTCAATTCGCGTGCGCGCCTTAAAAATACCTTGTTAGATGGCGTGAGGTGGTCACCTACGTAAATATTGCTCGAGTTGCCTGGCAATCCGATGTCTGCGGAAGTGATTCCACGACGCAAGCGGACTGCCGATAACAGCTGATCCTTGACGAGGCGCCGAGTAAATTTGACAACGATTGCGGGTATACGGGTAACTGGGCGCTGATGCTTGCCCTCGGTTACCGGCGCACGGGCGCAGGGTCGAGACGACGCACACGATGGATGCTATCTACGTCCTTGTAATCTAAATCGAATCCGACCTTCGTGCTAATTGTTTGGAGAATATGTTTCAGGTCTTCGCCCTTTGTAGTAGGTACCCCGGAAATTTCCACATTATTCATTCGTGAATATTGGTCCCGAGATTCCGACTAGAGGTTGGATATGATTTCATTAGCCTTATTAAGCTCCAACTGCATTTTTGAAATAGCTAAAATTTTGTTTTCAACTGTTATAAGTCGATCCTCCATATTAGTAAAACGGTTCTCCATCTCACTCCACTTGGTACTAAGACTTAACATTGCCTCTGTCGCTGAATGAAGCTCACCTTTAATAGCCTTAAAATCATTTCGCATAGCTTTCATTTCCTCCGAGATACTTTTCATGTCGGGTTGCGCTGGCGAGGATTCCGCTGTAATGGAAGAGCCAGAGCGGCACGGAGGGCATCGCCAGGAGGCTTTCTTCTCCGCACTCATCTTTCTGTAGCTGGTTTCTGCAATTCCTGCACACCCATAGTGTAAATATCCATGACATGAGCTGCATTCCACGAAATCAGTAACACTTTGACCACATTTTTTGCAGTTCATCTTATTCACGTTATCGGCCATTGACAAAGTTATAAAACGCACAGTTAAGTTTCGTAAACTCTAAGTCGTAAGGATCAAAATTGACCGAACCGACGGCGAGTCAAAGAATGTAACCGGTTAACTCGTTCGAAGTGCTACACGGAAACTACTCACGGCGACGGCTAGTGCGCTAATGATCTCACGTTACGTTACTTGTACGTTATTGTAAGTACAAGTTATATTTTTGTATAAACATATAACTTGTACTTACAATAACGTGAGATTGACATATCTTACTATTTATTGGTTTTAATTTTTGTGAACAGGTGACCGTTGGAGCAGTAAAATTCTCGAGTGGCGACCGCGCACCGGAAAACGTAGCATAGTCAGGCCTGTCACTCGGTGGACTGGATGCGGGCAGCGCAGAACCGGTCGTCGTGGAAATCCTTGGGGGGGGCCTTTGTTCAGCTGTGGACGTCTTTCGGCTGATATGATGATGATGACTTTTTGTGAGACGCTGTAAAAATGCGCCTCCAAATATGCTCAAACACGAATAGGACAAATCAAACATGTATATACTCGTAGAAAGCCTGAAAGAAAACTACTCTCAAATACATGAATCACTGAAAACCACGAGCGTGTACTACAAACCGAGAGCGACAACATTAAGGGCTCATCAACAAAAGCCCTGTACAACACCTATATTTATAGTTACCGATACTGTGAGGGCATGTGATACGATACGCCACATTTCATCAACGAAAATCGCAAAGGTCGCATCCTTCTCCCCTCTAAATGGCAGCCATTTTTATATTTCAATTTTTTTTGTAGTTCATGAAAAATAGTTTTTTTTAGTTTAAGTTTTATTTTTTTCACGTCACAAATTCATAGTTATACATGTCAGGTCATAATATAAAATGTCAATAGTGATGTGAACATCAAAGAAAATAATACAGAAAATAAACTAATTAAATTAACAAAATGTTAAAATTACACAGTAATAAAACAATAAAATACAATATGGGGTAACTCATGTGTTACTAAATTATAATTATTTTTTTTCCAAAAACAACAGGATAAAATTCATTTTCCAACAAGAAGTCTTTCAAGTGGCGGCGCCTAAATGTCTCATCGGTTATTTCCCGCAGAGTGGCGGTAGTAGCTCGGATATACTCGGACTAGGCCCTATGACACGCGGATTTCTCGCGGACAGTGTAGTGTGTCGGGGCAAACATTTGAATCGCCCAGTGTTTCTTAGTAGTGAGTGGCGTAAAGAAGTGCATTATTTTAGTGATTTTTGCCTACTTTTTAATGTTCTTGAGAGACTTAAGTGCATTAAAATGACTGAACTATCAAAAACAAGTGTAAATACTCTTTCGATTGATATTTTTTACGACGCAAAAACCAGAAGCAGCTTTTGTTGGAAATATTCTGGACACCTAATCATTACGGAAGCCATATCTTCTTCTTCTTCTTAGCGTGTCGATGGCAGACACTACACTGTAGCAGCCCAGAATTTGGCTACGTTAACAGCATTATCAGCCGCTGTCATGAGGTCTTCCTGCGTGCAGATGTAGTGGCACGCAGGGCACGATGTTAAGGGTGTCATCGTTTGAACTGCACCGCACAAACAGTTTATATCAGAGTCACCCAAAAATCCCCACCTGACCATGTTTTCTTTGCTCCGACCGGTCTGGGTCCGGAGTCTGTTTAAAGACTGCCAAACCGGCCATGGCAAGTCATGTCCAGGGGAAGGCTTTCTGATATCGGGACGAAGGGTGTTGGTAAGCTTACTTTGTCCTGCCAAAGGTTACAACTCGCTTTCTTGGGTTCTACTGATAGAGGATAGACACACTTTATAAAACTATTTCGGCTTTTCAGCCGTTGTTGCACTGTGTTGTGGCTATGCATAGGGTGCCGTGTGTCAGTATCCATCTTCGGTCTTTCAGAGAAGCTAGCCACTGCCCTGCGCACAGCCGAGGGCGCAATACCAGCTAGTGGGTACAGCTGACTGACCGGGGTTGGTTTGGGGCAACCAGTTACGATCCGACAAGTCTCATTTAGAGCTGTATCCACCAGCTTCGCATGGGCAGAGCGACACCATAAAGGGCTTGCATACTCGCCTACAGAAAATGAAAGCGCTAGCCCGGAGGTCCGCAGAACGTGTGTCGTTGCTCCCCATTTAGTGGTAGTAAGACGCTGCAGCAAGTTGCTGCGAGTTTGCACCTTTCTTTTAATCGTTTGGCAGTTCTTATTATACTACATACTACAGGCACACCTTGCCACGTGATGTTAAGCTTACGACTTGCTTGACTATTGCGGAGATGAAAGGCGCAAGACTCAGTTTTTGAGGGGTTGGGGTTTAAGGGAGTTTTCCTCATAATAACTGTTCAGGTTATTTAGAGCTCTGGAGAGGTTTTAACTCTACTTCCTCGAAATGGTCGCCTGAAACGTCAACGCAAGGTCCTCTGCGTGTAGAAAACGACACGTGTTTGGGCTAGACGGCTGGTCGTTTGTGTAAATATTGAAGAGCAGCGGGGCAAGGACACTACCTTGAGGAGTCCGTTTTTTTGTGATCTCCAACGGCTTTTTGTCTTGAAGAAGGTGAACTTGAAAGCGACGTTTATGGAGAAAGTTCTCTGAGAATTGTGACGAATTTGTAGTCGCCTGTCATAGTCTCCACTTTCCATAACAGTCGCCTTAGGTTCACTGTGTCGTAGGCTACGGACAGATCTACAAATACAGTACCAGTTATCTTCCTCAGTTTAAAACCATCTTCAATGTGTTGCGTTAGTTTCAGTGTCTGATTGCAACAAGACTTAACTGGTCTGAAACCCGCTTGCTCTGGAATCAAAGTTTAGTCAATAGATCGCGTTAAGCGGGACAACAGCAGTCTCTCAAATAATTTGTACGTGTGGCACAAGAGTAAGATAGGCCTAAAGTTTTTAGGACTGTCTGTTGATTTTCCTGGCTTAGGGATGGCTATGACCTTTGATTTTCTCCAGAGGCAGGGTATCGAAGCGGATTCCAGACACTGGTTAAACATTTGCAGCAACCATGACACGACAACAGGGCCAAGTTGTTTCATCTTCTCAAAAGAGATGTTATCCACTCCTGAGGCACATTTAAGCTTTTTGATAGAATTGACAATGTCAGTCAGGTTGAAAGGCTCGCTTACATGGTGGTTTGTGCTCACAGAGCTGTCCAGTTTTTAGGACTTTTGCAAGGCGACCTGATTACTTGCCATTAAGGAGAAGTTGGTGAGCTATCTGATTAGCCGTAACTCGACTCGGAGATAAGGATGGGGGTGGATCAGATGTGAGTTTTTGGATGGTCTTCCATGCCTTCTTACTGTTGTGTGTCAAGTCTATGTTTGTTACAGTACTGATCCACTTCTCCTGACGAGTTATATTTATCTGCGATAGCAGTTCCGCACCAGCTAATGTGGTGTCCTCAGAGAAAGGGTCCTGGCTGTATAAGGACTCATACCTCTTGAGACGTTCTGCGGCTTGCTCTGACAGCCCTGGTATGTAGGAAGTCCGGCAGCCCCTAGGAATGTGTTGACGAGAGGATGTTGTCACGATGTCAACAAACTGACCATAATTTCCTGGGACTGGAGACTCATAAAATATCATCATAAACTACAATGATATTCCGTCGTGTTAAACTGTTGGTGGCACCGCTTTGTCAAATGGATATGAGTCAATGTTAAGCAAAGTTAGGAAATCAATTTTCATTGATGCTGCTCAGGACTTTGCCATGACCTTCGACTTGTGGACTTATTAGTTCCGACGACTGAATTATATTATGCTTACACTGCATTATTTAACTACAGGAAAACCTGTACAATGTATGTTTCCCTGGTGTTCTGAGATTGATTATAGATGTATTGAAGATGAATCAAGATGATGAAGCACTAATTAATTATGTTATGTTTGAAACGTAATAACATGGCAAAACTGAATAAAAGATTCCCAGTAACAAAGCCGATTGTCGCAGCAGCACTTATGGATAACCGATTTATGAGTCTGGCAGAAATTGATAAATGTATTTTTAGAGAACCAAAATATGACAAGAACTTCCTTTCCCTCATCGTACATCAGAAAAGTGATAAACATCAATGACGTGCCAGAAACTTTAGCAGAAAATGGAGGCATTACAAGCACCAGCAAAGAAACCGACACATCATTGTTTTTTTAACTTTTTTTTATTTACAATTGGTAAGCCCTTGGTATCATCTTGCACAAACTGTCCTTTAGGAAACATAGCATTAGTTCATGCCAAGTAATCCAAGGCAATCCAATAGAGCAAGAATGTTGGCAATACATTGATGGAGCTGATCCAACAGAACCCTAAGATTTTTTATCTTACTGGAACAGTAAAAAAACGGCATTTCCTTATCTTGCTGCTCTTGCTGAAGCTTTCTGTAAGATTGATAATAACAACAAACTTTAATTGGTAATTAAAAAAATGTTTACGAGGCTATTAATGTAAGTGTACATTTGTAAAATAGTTTTCTATTATTTGTGTACCTAATCTAGACAAGTATGTAATATATTGACATTTTCTTGTCGTCTGCCTGAAATTACAGGAGCATCTTATAAAAATTTAAACAACTAAGGTGGAGAAAGGACTTTTATAAAAAAAAAAAACAAGAAAATGAGCGACGCCGCCGGCGCTACGCCGCCGCCGACTGAAATCCTTCAGCGCGCCGCCGCCTACAATTTTCTAGGCGGTGCCCACATCTACTTGGACTTGAAATTGGGTCATATTTCGTCGTACATATATCACGATATGTTTGATTGTATGTTTTCTCTTGAATTAGCAGCAAAATAGACTTCAAATAGTCTCACTTGAAAGGTTATTTAATTTCTCTGGTGATCCGCACATAAAATTAACCAAAAAATTTGAGGAAAAAAACACCAAAAAAAATTAAAGAAAAAATAGCAAAAAATATGATTTTCTTTTTTTGAACCTACTGCAAAAACGAGGTCGTAACATGTTGTTTTTTCTTTTCTTTTGCATTTTTTTCTTTAAATTCTTGTGTCTTTTTCCTCAAATGTTATGGAAAATGTCATAAAAAGGGCTCAATGTGCATCAACGCTGGAAGTCACCATTTAAGACATAATCTTCAAATCCTAATGGTACGAAATTTAATGGCACAAATATATGTAAGTACATTTATATAAAACGAATTCTAGTTTTATAATTTGGAAAAGATGTTATAGCTGAACCAAATAGGGTACATTTGCGCCACCCAGTATATTTCCTGTAACCACATCTCGGAATACCGTAATAAATTTAACCGGCTACCTGTCCGCCAGCGCAGGCACATCCACATCCTATTCAATGCGCTGTTCAACCCGGCCACACCCGGCGCGGCGGGCGGCTGCCGAGTATTTCCGAGAGAGGTTCAAATTCCGTTTCAGATCTAGCAAGAATCATGCGCTCGTTATTCCTTCACATTGTTAGAAGACCTACACTAAGTCCTTCACTGTCCAAGCCTTTGGAATTCATTGCCAGTGGATATCAGAATGTGCCCCTCGCCCCTTGCATTAAAGACTGCACTCAGAAAACATTTCCTTGATGTATGTATGTATTTATTATATATTTTGTATGGGTCTAATTACTAGAGATGATTACATAATAGTTAAAATTAAATTTTAGTCGTAAACTTAGCCTGACCGCATGCCCTGAAGTCGTTTCAGTATTTGTATTTGTTGACTGGAAGAGATCCCGAAAGGGATAATTCCGCCTTCGCTTTACTATTATAAGTAAACGAGAGAGCGAGTCAAACTAATATTCAAGAATGAAAACTAATAAAGCTTTCAAGAAATTCTATGGCAACCGTAGAAAAATCATCATAAAAAGACATTTACACAAATACAAAAGCTCAAAAAGGGCATGTAGAAAATTAACTACACTTTAAAACAGAATTCAAAATATAAAAACAAATTGAGAAAAAAAGTAGAAGAGATATCCTGAAGTGTGCAACCCAACAGAATTCTAATTTGAACTATACAAAACACCGTACTGTAGCATTACACATTACTTGACTGAATCAGGCATTACACATCGCACTGAACATGATTTCTGGGGTACGGTCAGTGTTCTCCGATCGGTCAGGCCAATTGGCCATTTCATTTTGTGTTGTGCGAGTGAGATAGAGCGGGCACCAGTCAGGAGGCATGTACGGCCAGTCTTGCACATGCAGTAGTACTATATATATACTTTGGTCCAGTGCAGTCGGCTCATCGTATTGAACTACGATTTCGAATCGTATTTCAGTTGTAATAAAGTTTACATTTTTTTGCATCACCTGCGCTTTTGTGACGTTTTTATTCCAACCAAATCATAATGTGCGCCTATAACAATATTATTACTTCAAAATGTCGCACTTTCTTAATTTTTCGTAGTTAGATTAGTTAAGACTTATTTAGTATCATTGTTTGAATGCATGATCAAGGTCATGTTACGAACTAGTGAGATGTCTTAAGAAAACTGTCGCTGTTAGTTTTTGTTAGCTGCAATAAAAAACTTGTACAGAAAACACAGTGCAGTGATATACACGCATCAGCTCTTAGAGCTGCTAGTGTATTAATCAAATAATAATAATAATAAAACTAAAGCAAAAAAAAACCAATCACTGTACAAAAAATTTACCAATCATTGTACATAAAGTTAATTTCTAAATACGCCAATATTCATGGTCACGGTCAACCATTAATAACTACTGTAATAAAATTATAAAATCCATGTAATATTGCCAGCCCTAACCTTGGAATTAGAATACCCTTTAGTTTCATAAAGTCAATAAGTAAAATTGGGTATCTATTAATATAATAAAACTGTAACGGGGCCGTGTCTGTACATGAAATATTTTTGGAAAATAATAACTGTGGTGGACATTACTAACGATACAGAGGCCAAAACAACAACTTTTGGAATTTTTGTCTGTCTGTCTGTCTGTCTGTCTGTCTGTATGTTCGCGCATCACGCAAAAACTACCAGGCCGATTTTGATGAAATTTTGTATGATGGTTCCTTATAGCCCGGGTTAACATATAGGATACCTTTTATCCCAGAAAATTCAAGAGTTCCCGTGGGAAAATCAAAAGTATTCATTTATAGAATGGCTCACCACGCAAATGTGGCTTGACCTATTACAATCAAATTTTACACGTTGATACCCTTATCGCGAACTAAAACTGGGACATTGTGAATCCCAAAAAAATTAGGGTTCCTACAGGAATGCAAAAAATTGTATCTTTAGAATGACTCAACGTCACAATATGAAACCTTTACATTGGGATGGGGTGTTTTGACCATCATTGTATAGTCGAGTATTCTTTATCCCGGAAAACTAAAGAGGTCCCGTGGGAAATTATCTATCGATACTTACAATAATAACAAAAGAGTACTTTTTTCTATATATTAGCTACACATACCAAACATTATAATCATAGTAGCAGAATGTCAATAGATGGCACTGCAGGGATATTAAAACGCGCTTAAGTTGTATTAAAACATTAAAATATTATTTCATACTTTTGAGTGGATTTCTTTTATGTATTTTTCAGCATACGCTACTTTAAACTCTGGAACTATGGTACGTAGCGATGTGTTTCATAGACGAACAGAGAGGTATATTTTTACAGATTCCAATCGTGTAAAAAAATAAAAATTGGCAAAAAAGCGTCGGTGGCTCAACCGGTAACGACTCGGTCCATCTAACCAGAGGTACCGGGTTCAAATCTGGACGGCCAATGTACCAATGAGTTTTTCAAAAAAACTTACGTACATACTTACCGATTACTTTAACGGTGAAGGAAAACATCGTGAGGAAACCTGCACACGCCTGCGAAGAAACTCGAAGGTTGTGTGTGAAGTCGACCAACCCGCACTGGGCCCGCGTGGTCGACTAAGGCCTAATCGCCCTGATTCAGGGTAGGCTCGAGCCCCTCGGTGGGGACGTATATGAGCTGTAATGATGAAAAAAATAAAAACACATAAATCGAGTTTAGCATCTTTTAACAGGAGGCACAGGATATGGGAACTCTTCTGACGGCGACTATTTGCGTGTGGCAGTTGCTCTCCGCCTGCAATATCAATATCTGTGAACCTCATCAATGTATTTGCGGGTCCACGGTGGAGGCAATTGGCCATCACTCACTGAGTTGCAGTCGTGTTTGTGAAGATTCCCACGTCACCAATTCCTTAATGACCTCACTCGGAGGGCACTGTTATCGGCCAGATGGAATATTCCATCTTTGATGCAGCCGCCGGCCGGGCTTTAGTCGATCTGATGGCAAAAGGCTGGAGGGTTTAAACAGGTGCTATGGCAGAGAGGAACGTGTCTGCTTTGGGAAGCCACTTTTTTGCCTCACTGTACGGTACTGCTGCTCAATTTTCGGCGAGAAAGAAGCATAATAAGTACTCGGTCTTGGAGGCAAATTACTGCTTTGTGCCGCTGGTCTGTGAGACAACCGGCTGCTGAACCCTCAGAGGCCTTTGCCTTCACAAAGGAGATTGGCCTTCGCCTTCGAGAGAGGAGATGTGACGTGAGGTCCTACCTGCTGCTAAGGTTGTCTATTGCCATCCAGCGCGGCAACGAGAAGTGCGTCTTGGGCTCCTTAGGAGCTGATACGACTCGAGTATTTGACCCATATTAATATTGTTAGGAAATTTTATTTTTATTACTAGATTGATACCTATAATGATTTGAATTAGTTTTTTGATAATATAGGTATATATGTTATTTCATCATATCAGTTTATATACGTCCCCACCAAGGGGCTCGACCTGCCCTGAGTTAGGGCGATCTGGCCTTAGACGATCACGCGGGTCCATTGCAGGTTGATTGACTTCACACATAAGCATCGAGTTTCTTCGCAGGCGTGTGCAGGTTTCCTCACGATGTTTTTCTCACCGTAAGAGCGTCGGATAAACGTACATACCAGTTTGAAATCGATATTCGTATAGATATTGGTAAGTGCCAGGATTCGAACCACGGCCTTCCGAACAGGAGGTATTGGCCCTAACCGTTTTACCACCGACGCTCTATATTTTATTTAATATTTAGAAATCCTTTTTAGTATTATAAATGTGAAAATGTGTTTGTTTGTTTGTAACCTATTCACACTTCAACACCTCTACCAATCTTGATGAAATTTGGCATATGAGGTGAAAAATAATATAATTTACTAATAAGTATATCCTGACATAGTTCCCAAGGGATCTGGGGACAACTGTTTTCTACGCTCGCGCACGTCGGTGGCGTCGCAACGGAGCAACGGATTAAAGTGATTTTTTGTATAGAATTTGTTGAGGGGGTGGGAAGTGACAAAGACTGCTAATCTGAATAGCCCGATACAGTTCCTGAGGTACCTGGAGAAAACTCATGTCCACGCTTGCGAGCTGATTGCGGCTCGCGCACCACTCACCCTCAAAAAGAGTCATAAAAGCTATGTCCACGTGGGCGAAGCCGCGGGCAAAAGCTAGTACCAAATATGAAGGGAGATCAACTAAACAATAAATAAATATATATTTTATTTAATAGAGCATTCAAACAAAAAAAAACTTCTGTATTTATAATGTTGCATCTCAGTATCTCACATCATAGTAATATGACTCGCCATAGTTGCTGTCTCATGTAATGAAATGATTTTTATCTATTGCTATTTCACCCGAACATTCCTCCATTACATGGCATCACAGGTGATGTTTAGAGTGATGGTTAAATGTTATATTACTCGGTTCGAAATGTAATGCCATAAGACATCACTTTTCAAAGCACTGTTTCGCCCATGTCTAGTTCTAGCTCCTTGATACATGGCAGATTTTGTCAGAAGACATATAGCAGTATTTTGCATCACTTAGCATTAAAAAAATGTATTTCATCAAAAGTGTCACTTAGCAAGTTTTGATCTCGCAACAACGAAATGTTGATGAAATGTTAAGATGTAAAAATTAAAACATTTTTTACTCATTAGTTGCTGTTTCATCACCCTTTTGTATGAAAAAAGAATTGAAAAAAAATAGTTGTTTATTTGTAACAAGGTAGATAGATAAAACATTTATTCAAAGCTAAAATTGTGGAACTTTCTAGGAAACTCTGACCTCAACCCTTATCTCCAGAATAACTAGAGACTGAACAAAGACAAGCTAATGCCAGTGTAAGGACTGGTTCACCTGATGTGGAGGGGTTGGCCTGCAGGTTCTCGCAGACAGTGGCACGGGCACCCTTCTTGCCGCGCGCCACCGCTACTGTGCTGGTGGCGGGCTCGGCCGGCGCGCCGCGCTCCTCGATGATGCGCAGTTCCGTGATGTCCGCCGCACTGCAACCATGACACACTTTAGGTATTCATATTGGGGACTTCACATTGCAGCAAGAGAATACTCTTTTCCAATCAGTTTTCTGTATTAAGCCATGACGCCTCATAAGTGGAAGCTAGCAGATCTGCAGCTAGGGAATTTGAATATCTGACCACACTTTCAGCATTTAGGAACGAAGCTAGCTACAGTTATCTGCATGTGCATCCACGCGATCGTTCAGTAATTTCTAGTAAACCAATCTCGAGTCGCACGCAGCGGCCCTGGAGCCTAGACTTACTTGAGCGTCACCTGCGCCTTTGGGTAGGGAAAGCCGTTCCTGAAAGCTCTCGTGAGCGTGATGGTGGTGCCATCGGCAGCGGCGATGGTGCCCTGGTAGCAGCCCAGAGGCTCGCCGCAGCGCACCGACACCGCATACCCCACCCACTTCGACATGTTGCTCGTTCACCAAGCTAGTTGCACGTGCGTGCACGTTCACTAATCACATTTCATTTCAATTCAAGCTTTATCACAGCAAAATATAAACAACCAATGAAGCAAGAAACTCTAAAACGTAGTGACCAAAGAGAATATAACAAACTTTGATTTTTTTTTTGTTTCTTCGCCCTTTTAGGGCAGGCTAAGGCTCATTGGCCATACCGCCTAGTCTTCAGTATATGTTTTTCAGCAGTATTATTTTGTAGAATTCACGTCTTCAGTATATTTTTCAGATTATGTAGTATTTTTCTTCTTTTCAGTCATCAAGGTCACTATTTCTGCACGTTCACATCATATCATTGTCTATAAACTACCTAACCTACATACTCTAGCAAAATGATAGCACTTTTGCTAAAGCTTGCACGGACTTCTTGTGGGAACTCGAAACACAGTATACACACTTTTATTTCATTATCCTACACAAGAAACACGTAAATGATACTTCGCTGATAAATACACTATCAATATTACACATCGAAAACCACTAAATGTATTTTTTCGGATAATAAAAGAAAAATGACAAACTGAACGCTACAAATTCCCGCCAAAAAGTCCTAACAAACTTTGATTCTCTTTGGTAGATAAAGTCAGCGTGACCACATATAAATTGGTAAATCTACTATTGTAACATTAAAAACTACCAAAATATACCAGAACTACCGCAAATTTATCTTCCTTACTGTAAGGAAGATAGATTTGTGGTAGTTTTAGGGTTGGCATTTGAAATTCGCATCCCGAATTTAGGGTTGATGAGGGGTGTTTTTTGGAGGGGTTGGTTGCCCCTTTTAAACGACACCCCCTCCCCCCGCGGAGACGCGTATTTTTTTTTAAGCGTTTTTAAATTTACGTGTAACGGAGCGTCATTTTATGTGATTTATTGTTATTTTCCACCTCAAATTGGATTAATAGTGGGTGAGGGGGGAGGGGGGACTGAAGTGGACCCCACCTAGGAAGAGGGGTTCGCGGAGGCTCAACCATTTTGAGAAAAAAAAAGTTTATGTAGTTATGTAGGAGCAAAGATGACCTATAATTATACTGTCTTTTGTTAGGAATGAATACTTAATGTATGAAAGGGATTGGGTACATAGATAGGATTCGATCCCAAAGATTCATAATAAGGGGTCCGTTCCCCTACAAATGATTATGTCGTTCCCGAATACCATTTAAAAGTCAAATTTTAGCCTGAGATCCACTAAAATCCATTCATCACTCTATCGATTCTATTTGCACTTTTAAGTCCACTTTGCTCTTTGATCCAGGATATTTGGCAATGTAGATTTTCCAGAACTAACGCGTTTCTGAAAATCCATTCTAACTAGTGACATTACAATAACACTAAGCGAAGTGAATAACATTAAATAAATGAGCAAGCGAAGCGAGCGATGTTAGGTTCGGTCAGGATTTATTGATTAAACAGTCAAAGAGCCTAGCAGAATGCTTCGCAGAAGAAGAAATCAGCGGTTTTATTCGGATGGTGTATCATTGCGCCGCTTGAGTTGTGTTTTTTTTTTCAAATAGGTGTTCACACACACTTTTAAATAGTCAAAACAAAAAAAAAATACAAATAATGTCATGAATCATGATTCAGATTACAGTCTCAGGTAATGGTATTTGTTATAGAATCAACATGTATATCTTTGTCATTTACATAATCTATTATTTTATAATATCCTCTAGAGCACAAAACTTTTTTATTTTATTTTATTTTTTAAGGAAAACTAGGTTACATTATAAGATCAAACATTTAGAAGATAAGGAACATTGAGAAGTTTTCGCCTTTAGGTTACAGATAAACTAGCTTGACGTACGCCATACAGTTTTGACATGAGTCTTGAATTTATTCTCGGACAAACTAGTTACATTTTCTGGAATTTTATTGTAGAGTCTTATACACTGCCCCACAAATGACTTTTTAACCTTACTCAGTCTCGAAAAGGCTATATCTATTTTATTTACATTTCTTAAATTCAAATTATGCCTGTCACTGTTTTTAGGAAATAAATGCAAATTCTTACGAACGTACATAATGTTTTCATATATAAATTGACTAGCAACAGTTAAAATATTGATTTCTTTGAACTTATTCTGTAACGAGTCACGTGATCGCATCTGATAGATTGCGCGGATGTAAGGGAAATAGCATATTATGTCACCTGATGGAGCGTTGTAAACTAAATGTCCGTTTTCTTGCAATAAATAGTAGTGATTTTCTGACCAAAGAGTACCTAATAAGACAAATTTAAAAAAATAATTTTCTCAAAAAGTGGGGTGCTCCACGGCACCAAGGGGTACCCCTCCCCCCACCCTCCTCAAAACCCCCTTTATAAAGATGCGAATCTCAAATGCAACCCCCGATATCCGTCTAACACTAGGACCATACTGGACCAGAGTTGCAGAAGACCGAACACAATGGAGAGAGCTGAAGGAGGCCTATGCTTACGTAGTAACTAATTAGTAATCTGTGCCTATGCCAAGAGGCACGCCGAACTGTGTGATATATTATAAGCAATGATCGGAATAGGTAGAATTTTTTCATGTACTTTTGCAACGTTGGCACAACATGGATAAGCTTAATTTTATCTGGTATCCGGTTTTTTTTTTCGTTTAGAAGCAATTAACTCAAGACTCAACAAAATGCTAATCCGTGCGTGCAAGGTTTTATTGAGAAATACTTGCACAAATGTATTTTCCCATTTTTTTATTTACTAATTCTTATTGTATAATTATTTGTGTAATTTGTTTTAAATAGATAATTTATGCATTTATAAACAATAAAAAGATGATTCCAAAAAAGTTTTTATTTCACTTTATAAGACCCTCAAATCTGGAAATCCGGAGAAGCTTATCCATACTATTGACAACGATATGACATAATTGCCGGAAAAAACTCTACCTATTCCGATCTATGATTATAAGAAATAAAATTAATAAAATCAAAAATGTTAAATGGCATGTAGTTCGGAATAAAAGGGCTTTATTATTATTATATTAATATTACATGATAAAAAAATAAAGTTAAAAAAACTTAAAAACCGACTTCAAAAAGAAATTCACTAAAAAGTATGAAATAATATTTTTATAAACGAATATTTCGAAATTAACCGACAATAACGATTTTTTTGAGGTTTTGGTGCCAGCATAGCAATCGAATCTAAAACATTTGATAGGTAAGTAGCAGTCTGCTGGCACCAACCTAAAAATAAAATTGTAGGCCCCTATTTTGATTCGTACCTACCTTTGGTTTCATTATTGTTGGTTAATTTCGTGTATTCATATTATTTCATACTTTTTAGTGAATTTCTTTTTGAAGTCGGTTTTTAGGTTTTTTAAACTTCTATTTTTATTTCTCAATTTTTAGTGGTAATGCTATGTTACAACATTAAACCCAATCACCTACTCGCCAATAGGAATCATCATATCACAATGCATGTGTTTCATTAGCCGATACAGAGTCCTGTGGCTTCCATCATCATCATCTCTTCATCATCATCTCCAACTCAACTATAGGCCGTTATTGATATTGTCTATCTTTGGGAAGATATTCGAATCAATACTTAAATAATATCTTACTCCACAAATTGATGCGGTTATTGACGATTCGCAGCACGGTTTTTGTACTGCTCGCCCCACTGTAACTAACCACATTAATTTCGTAGACTATTCGATACATGAAATAAATACTGGAGCTCAAGTGGATGCGGTATTTTTGGACTTTCGACGTTGTTGATAACGATATCTTGTTATCTAAGTTGTCCTCACTGGGAATGTGTCCGAAACTTCTTAGTTTTTTGCTGATTATCTTAAGGATCGTAAACAATAAGTAGGTACAGCTTCGCGATTACCAGTCTGACGAATACTTTACTAGATCCGGAGTGAGTCAGTTCAGTCCCCTTGGACCCACTTTGTTTCTTGTGATGATTAATGATCTACCAAAAAACCTCACTAACACCCGATGTTTGATGTTCGCTGACGACTTGAAGACTTTAAATCAGTCAAATGCGACGAAGACTGCAAAGGCTTGCAGTATGATATTAACCGTATTGAGGATTGGAGTCACTGCAATATAATGGAGTTTAATATATCAAAATGTAGTGTACTGAGTTTTACAAGATCCAGATGCCCGATTATGGCGACATATTATCTTCGTGGTATACAGATTTTCGTTATTTTTGACGTCAATTACTCTTAAATGATAGAAAACCCAAGGCTTAAAAAATAACCTTATTGTTGTCCACAATGTCTTCGTAGGTTTGTCGAAATACTTGCTTAAGTAGGATGTGGCAAAAGTGATGTCGGGTCGTGATGTTGTGGAAAGGTAGATGAGACGACCTATTAATTCTCTGTACGGTACATCAATGATTTCTTTATCTTCATTACTTGTTACTTTTTCAATAGCTGTAGGTGCTCCTTTACAGGCTTTCATATTGAAATTGGCCCAACGATATACCATAAATTCTTGAGTACCACGCATTGCGCATGCGTAAGTTTTCTGTGTGAGAAGGATGACTATAGCAATACTATATCGTTCTCCCTCTCGCTCGGATATTACACTTGTTCAATTCAATTTCAACATCAAATTCAATTAAGTTGGGGAGGTTGCTACGTGAAACTCACAACAAAGACGCAAATAGACCTATTATTACTAGCTTACAAGGGGCATGTATGCGAAATTGAACTTGAAATTATGCAAGTTAGGCCTGCTGTAATAACGGACAGGCAGAGATTAGAATGTGGTCTAGAAGTTAAAAAAAGTGGCAAAGTAAAAGTACATGTGCGGTAAAATCAATTATGCGCATACTACTGACATATAGCTCTGCTCTGCTTGTATGAAAATGTTATACATTTTGTATGCAAGAGCTGAATTTGTACAATCTATGCTCGTCTTTTTCTCGAACAAATTGTATGGAATTAATTGATAGTCTTTCAAGAATTAAAATAGACCTCTTCGATTTTCCATACAATCAGTCCAGATTTTCCAGTCAAGGACAAGGAAGCTTCTCAAATACAAATTTAGAAAAACACGTGGCCCTTTAATGTTGTAAAAATTAACGAGCAAAAAATACTGACAGCTATACTGACAGCTATTTTTTTTTTTGCAAAACCAATAAATTACGTCACTTGAACTGCTTTGATCAGCTAATTCGACTATGATTCACTGTGTCAATTTACTCATTCAAAGAGAAGGAATAATCGAATTTTGTTGAATATATTCCAATGTGGGGTTTGAAAAATGAAACAATATTTACAAGCGTAAGAAATTCAGTATATTGATACAAATACTAAGGGTTAGATTGCGATTAAGCGTCGATAGAACTCACAATGAATAGCACAACCAGAATATAATTAAGTATGATTTTTAAAAACTAATATAACAATGACTAATACATGTCATGGATAATACTTTTGGCATAGCATGAAATTCTCCTTAAATATAAAATGCTCTACAAAATAACGCTCTTTCTAAGAGCGATTACATAGCAGTCAATTAAGCTTCTAATAGTTCATCTAGCTCATGGACAAGTACAAACGATATCAATGGTTGGTTAGTACATAAGAAAAAATATATATTACTTAAGGAATATCTAAAAATGGCTCATGTTTATGCATAATTATGCATTTTAGGAACGTTGGAATGTATTTTGAGCGAATGCTTTAAAAAAGGAACATTCCTTTAAAAATCAGTCTCTTGTTGAGATCATTAGGTCAAGACCCTTATCGCTAGGTTGAGATCCACCCCTGGTTGGAGCTTCTGTTATAGTTCTGAGTAACATCGGATTTGCAGTTGTCAATTCTGGACGGATTGGACGTTTATTCAGCTTCGAAGCTTGGGTTTCTTCAGAGGTACATCCGCGGAAATTCACATGATTGTAGTGGTTTTCTTGTGGGTTCATCTCCGATGGCCTTGCCCTGTAATTAGTGAAGTTAGTCCATTTATGTCATTTCTATAAACGAATAACATTCAATTGCAATCGAGTGATTTCGTACCTTATGGGATAAGGCGGCGAACGAAATCCTGATTCATGATAAGTCTGAGGATGACCATAGACCGAGTATTTTGGATCATAAGGTCTTCAATACGGAGAAAACTCTCTAGATTGAATTTCATTCGATGGTAGCACTTAAATCCCTCCGTAATTAGTCTTACAGCGACACACTATAGGGTAGTTTCTCATCAAATTAATATTGGGCCACATTCTGAAAGTAACAATGTTGATTTTAGATTTAAAATAACTTGAATAGTTTATAGCTTTCATAATTTAGATCGAAGACAATACCTTGTATCTCGTAGCGGAATGGAATTGCTCTTTCGCTGATAATGTTTCGATGGAATGTTGTTCCAAACCGCATTTGGTATATGAGGTCTGAATGTCAAATTCATGAAATTTGTACCCATCCATATCAGACATTTCTTCGTCGTAATCTTGATTTCTTCCCCAATTCTCATGGTCATCAATTTCGGAATAATCTCTTCCAGAAATACCATATGCATTCGGCCATGTTCTGTAAAGTTAAAAAATTTGCATCTTTGATTTCTGAAGAAACTCGAAACCGACTGCATCGAACCATCCAACAATCTGTTCAATGGCCGGTTTGCTTCCATATTTTGGTCATCCGCGCGTCTATCTATTAATAAAATTGTGATTTTAGCGGTCTGAGTTCACTAAATCGTCAATTAATTTCAGTGTGTGACTTCAAAGATTCCGTGCTGCCTGAAGAATGTTGAAAGTAATGTGACAAAACCAGTGATTTGCTTTAAATTTGGGCCAGGCGTTTGCCAAAGTACTGAGACTATCTATGATCTAAATGTATACAATCAACTGGCAAAGAAACTCAACGGCAGCAATTTTGAGATACTCAAAAAAAATATTGGACCCCTATTTCAGATCGAAAGTCTTTGAAGCCGCCTTTTGTCATCAGCGCGTCTGAAAAAATTCTACTGGGGTATCCTAATTAATTAACCAAAATGATCAAAAAGGTTTTATTTGTATAATTTTGGATCCTCAACAATCCTTTGAACCATTTCTAAAACTATCTTTTGTAGGCGTTATATACGTGGAAATATTGTTTTATTATGATAAATTTGGGTAAGAATGACGTGGGATCGAATATAGCTTGGATTAATTGTCCAAAGATAGCGATTGTTGAGAGTTCAAAACGTTTTCAGCGCTCCTCAACTGAGCTAAGCTATGATTATATTAGAAATAGCGAAAATTAATTGAATTATATAAGAATAAATAGTTTCAAACGTTATTGTGTTTCGTTTATATGTTCCATGACGATTTAATCGAATGTTACCTTAAAAATAATTATTTTCTGCCTAAAATTTGCTTGTAACTTAACCCCTTAACTGATATTTCGCCCACATTTCCGATTCTTGGGATAAGCAGAAATTAATGTAAGCGACAACCCACCTAAAATCTTTGTCAACGACGGCCTCGCTGCCGAACCTGTGAAGGAAACTGTTAAATAAATAAGTATGTTAAACTAAGTACTACAATATAATTACTTAGTTTAACATACTTATTTATTTAACAGTTTCCTTCACAGGTTCGGCAGCGTGGCCGTCGTTGACATCTTAGTATTTATAACCATAAATCATATACCTCCAGGCCTTGTAGTCGTACGACGTCTTTTCGGGCATAATATTTCAGTTTGTTAAATTTCATAGTTAATTTTTCCGATTTTAGACTAAATCCTGTAAATCAACATGATAATTAGTGTTGTGATACTCGTGACAATTATTATCGAGCCCATTACGTCGCAGTACCTCATCAGACGTCAGGAAACCCAAAGAACCTGCCTGCCATTGCGACAACACTTAAGTACATTTGGTCTTTTGAGGCGTGCAATTTACTCTCAACAACTTCGAGTAACTATTATCGTTATTTTCTAGTGCTTAACTTCAAAACTTCCTTGCTGCCCAGCTAGCTACAATAAAAACACTATTGAACCAGTGACATGCTTTAAATTTGGAAAGGGGAGGTGTCAGTTGATTGGAAGCATCGAAAACTTCAACGAATACATGAAGCTGGCTAAGAACCTGAATAGCACAAATTTTGAAGAACGGAAGAAAACATACTGGGCTTCTGTTTTGGGTCGAAAAAAGACGTACCGTCATCTGAAACATACGTCACCGATTGTCCGATCTTATGTTTTATTGTATGTAGTCTGTATTTTTTAGTTGTGTACGTTGATTAGGCTTAAGTTTATCTATGAAATGAAAGTAATACAAACCATCTTTAACATTTCACTGATTTTATTTATCATCTAGTCAAAATCTAAAGCGCAAGTCCAAGAGCTCAGACCATTCAAATGTAAATGTAGTTGATAGTTATTTAACTTAAAAATTTCAGCTTCACTGATATTACGTTACATTATAAGATTTTGCTAACTTGTTATACTGAATGACATTTTTAGGCGCAACCTTTGCAGTGGCTCCAAAATTGGAAATCTACTTTATCTTTTGTCGTTGGTTCATCATAACATCAGCTGTTTTTTTCAAGTCATAATTTTAAGGTTAGACTGACACGTTGTGTAACAGATAGATTTAGTTTCATTTTCTAGTTATTTAAACAATTGTAATACTTAATTATAAAACTTTGTGATATGTATCCATGTGTGTTTTTAAAATGTAACTCAGACTTATATATAATGTGCAATACTTTGGTCACTAAATTTATTTAATCCCATGATTCAAAACTTCCTAATGTATAAAACAATTATAACATGCAATGAATAAAGATTTGATGAAGTTTTTGTAAGTGCGCATCAAATTATTTCCCAGTTATACTCAAGTAAATTCCTAAAACTTGTTCTTACATCATAGAAATATATAAATTGTAAACTGAAAAAGAAATAATTATGTTCTCTGGCTTTCTGCCAGTCCTAATACTGCCAAGACGTCTGAAAGAAATTAATTGGCATAATAATATATTGTCCATTAGGGATTTCAATGCTGTAAAATGCTACACTCGAGCACGTGCGAAATACTTGACCTCAAAAATTTGGTTTTCCTACAATTCCTTAGTAATTTTGAGTCTAATCCATAAGTGTCTTGATCATGATTTTTTATAAATGTCTTCAACGTGTAAAACAGTCACAAATAGCAAAAACTGACCTTTACCAAGACACTTATTACATTTAATGTAGGCCAACTCAATGTGAGCGCCGGTGGAATCACGTAGTAACATGGAGCCAAAATCATTCAATTGGCATACGGTTTTTTATTAATAAATATACGGAGCAACAAGATCTACAAATTATGTTTGTCTACTACAGCGTTAGAGTGGCCATAAATTGTTGCTAATTTTGCACGCCTCATAAGTGGAGCGTTGAGATAGTGCTCTACTCTCGCCTTACAAAAATCAAGTGATTTTTTGAACTAAAAGTGTCTCTATTTTATTTTTTATCGCCCTTGTATAATAATATTTACACATGAATATCAAGGAAAATCACTAGTTTCAACACTTATGATATTTTTAATTTGAATTTCGTTCTAAAAAAAATCCCTAAATTCCCGGTACTTAGGTTTACTCTAGTATTTAGTGACGCGATCTCGAGGGCGCGTTCATTCAACAGAGTAACGAATTAACGAGTTTTGATTTTTTTATGAGAATGAATGAAAGAAATTATTTAATTAAGAAAGAACGTGTGGGTAAAATTCAAAAAATAGGTTGAAAACAGACAGCCAATTGCAATGTCACCCCAGTCCATTTTTTGTGCTCGGAAAAAATTCCGGCGCTTGCTGGGTATATAAAGGTCGGCAATCTGGTCTAGACTTTTAGTTTTTGCTGATATTATATTGTTCACTTCGATCTCATTCGAGACTCGGTTTTATTCTGAGAAACTGCAGAGATTTCAAACACCCACACGTCATTAGGTTATTATATTCTGCCCTGGTCCGCTCTAAACTGGAGTCGGGTGCTTCTGTTTGGAACCCGCACGAAGCCAAATACACGCTTATGTTAGAAAAGGTCCAGAAACGTTTTTTGCGTTTTCTTTATAAAACCTTGTACAAGACGTACCCCTTTTTATACCCTACAAGCTTCTTGTTGGGATATCTGAGCTATAATTCGCTAGAGACCCGCCGATTGTATAGCCAGATGACATTCATTAGCAGGGTGATCCGCGGCCAAGTTGATTGTCCCACTCTAGTCAGTGCCGCGTGTAGGTTGTCGGTGCCAGAAAACCGGACGCGGTTTCGCGTGAAAAGCGTGCGGCTGCTGGCCGAGCCAGTGTCACGCACAGTGTCGTGTCGCAACGCGCCCGTGCGTCGCGCTCTTCACGCGCTCAATTCCCTCCTCCGGTCGCAACCACACATTGACTTGTTTGCAGATGCATGGTCTAGTATCGAAAGAGAATGCCTGAAGTACTGCGAGCGAGTGTGATGGAAGAATGAACTATTTATTATTTTTAATTGACTATTTAATTTTAATGCAAATGTTAAAGATTTAGATGTATCTGTTATTTTAACATTTTTGATTAATAAATGAATTTGAATTTATCTCATATTCACGAAAGTTTTTTTTTGTTTTATCGTAATTTGGTGCTTCTCAATTTCGGAATTTTCGGTTTTATCGTTTTTGAGATGATACAAGAGTGATTTTTGGCTTACAGATAACTAGAAAATGGCCAGCGTGAAACTGTTACCGTGCCTTATAATTTGCGCGGGAATTTTAATGGTAGTCCAAGCAAGACCAGCTGATTCGGTAAGCACTTCAAATAAGGATCTAAATCAATATTGTCACAGGATTTCCGATACATGAATTACAATCTGGATTTCATAGCCATGAGGTAAAGTCATTTAAATCACATATATGTGCACCCACCCCGAATTGAAACCTAATGAAAGTTCCCGTTGATACTCAATCAATCTCCTGGCTTTGTTCCCTATTTGGGGTCAGCCCTCCTGATACTTTTGCGCCACTCTTGGCGATTTAGCGTCATTTTTATTTTTATTTTTTTTTATTCTCTATTGGTATTATTTCAGGCGTTAAGCCCAGCGTCGTCATGTCTTTAGAGACGGTTCGCATCCAGGTGGTCGGTGGGCGTCCTCTGCCTCTTTTTCCTTCTTCTATGGCCATCACCCGTTTTGTCATATGGTCTTCACTACGGCGCATCACGTGACCGTACCAGCGCATACGGCTCTCTTGCATTTTATCTGGGATTTTGGTGACTTTAAAAGTCCCGCGGATAAATTCATTCCTAATTTTATCAAGTCTAGTGACACCTCCTGCCCAGCGCAGCATTTTCATCTCTGTTACATGCATTCTTTGTTCATCGCATTTCCTTGTCGCCCAGCATTCACACCCATAGAGCATTGCAGGTCGTACAGCTCGTTTATACACGGTGCCTTTGGTTTTAATTGGCATTTTTGCGTCACAAAGAACACCAGAAAGTGACCTCCATTTAAGCCAGCCTGTCTTAATTCTGTTCTCTATATCTCTTTCCGTGTTGACTTTAGTATTAAATATGGATCCAAGGTATTTGAATTCCTCAACCTTGTTTAAGAGAGTTCCATCGATAGTTGGTGGTGTTTGGATGTTGCTGGTCTTCCCAGAGAAATTGCAGTGCATATATTCTGTCTTCTGTCGGCTTACTCGTAGCCCTCTGCTTTCTAGAGCCTTTTGCCATATCTCGAGGCTATTTTGGATTCCCAGCTGAGATTCTTCGATCAGAACTACATCATCAGCGTATAAAAGTGTCCAAGGAGCTGGTTTTTGGATGTCTTTAGTGATGTAGTCCATGACGATGTTGAAGAGCATAGGGCTCAGAGCAGATCCCTGGTGAACCCCAACCTTGACCTCAAAGCCCTCACTTGTGCCTGCTGGTGAGACTACTCTTGTAGTGACATCTTTATACATTTCTTTTATGATACTGATGTAATTCTCAGGTATCAGTTGGGCTCTGAGTGCCTGCCATATGAGTTGACGTGGTATTCTGTCAAAGGCTTTTTCTAAGTCTATGAAGACAAGGTGGAGATCCTTTTTCAGGACTTTATATTTTTCCAACAGTACCTTTACGGAGTGAATTGCATCCGTGGTGCCTACGCCTGAAGTAAAGCCACACTGGTTTGGGGTAATTTTAGACAGGTGATCTAGCCTTTTGATAATGACTTTTTCCCATATTTTAAGGGTGTGTGAAGTCAGTTTAATGGCCCTATAGTTTCCACATTCAGCTATATTTCCCTTGTTCTTGTAAAATGGTACCATGTTGCTAAGCCTCCACATATCCGGCATTCTCCCCGTCGTTAGAATGAGGTTGAAAAGTTTGGTTAGCCATATAACTCCAACAGTACCCGATTTCTTGCAGACCTCTGCTGGTATTTCATCTGGGCCTGTAGCTTTTCCATTTTTCATACCGGATATAGCAGCCTTCACTTCAGATGGTGTGATAGCTTCAATAGGGCCCTCTATGCAAGGCAACGGGTGTAGCGGCTCTTGTGGAAACTCCTCATTTAGAAGGTGCTCAAAATACTCCTGCCATCTGTTGTTGATTTGGATATCTGATGTTAATAATTTTCCTGAAGTATCATTTATGTACTTATTATGTTTAAAATCTTGGGTGTGCTTGTTACGTTGTTTGGCTATACTGAATATTTCCTTGTCGGTTTCAGCGTTTTCTAGTCGGGTAATCATGGCTTCGTCTGCTTTGGCTTTGGCAATGGCAACGGTTTGTTTTGCTAATCTTTTTGCAGTCTTATATGCGTCTTTGTCTGTGTCGTCTTTAGTTACTTGCCATATCTTGAAACTGGTTTTCTTCTCATTAAGCTTTTGTTTAACATCCTCTGTCCACCAGCTGGCTTCTTTTCCGGTGTTAAGTTTGCCCTTAGATACTCCCAGGATTTCTTTTGCAACGCTAGTAGCATGGGTGTGGAACTCTTGCCATACTGAGCTGGCATCCTGGAGTTCATCTTCAGGGTTCATAGAGTCAGCCAGATACTCTTCTATTTGTGTTACAGCCGGGTTACCTTGAGGTGCACTCAGTTTACCTTGAGGTGCACTAAATTTTTATAAATATTTTAATCTTCTATTAGATACAACTGAGGGGATATATATATATATATATATATATATATATATATATATATATATATATATATATATATATATATATATATATATATATATATATATATATATATATATATATAATTATCTTTAAGAAATTGAATTTTGGTTCACTACCTATATGTTTCCTATAATTTAGTGAATAATATTTAGTTATATATATACACTGAGAAAAAGGTTTTTGTTACCGTAACATAAGACAGGACAACAAAACATTATGTTATCACAACAGCAAAAATTAAGTCACAATAACAGATAGGTTAGTTGCAGTAACAACCGAAATTTGTAACCATTACAAAGACCATTTGTAAAGGTAAATAAATATCAAATTTAGCGTAATAAATAAAGTAATTGCTATGGCAACTCGGAGGTTTGATATTGAACAAAACTTTTGTCGTTACAATTAATCTCACTTTACGGTAACAAAACATTTTAGTAACCGCCTCAAATTTATTAACTTACAACAACAAATCGTATCATTTAACATTACAAAACAGTTTTGTTGCAGTTACAAATCTTTATTCAGTGTAACAAACTATCTGTTGCTATAACCAAAGTTTTGTTATCCGTATAGTAACGTAAACTTTTGTTACCGTAACACAAGTTAGTTTGCAGTAACAAAAAATTTTTTTCAGTGTGAATAATAATATAGAAGATGATCAAGAAAATTTTGAAGACGATGGATCTATTACGCCTCAAAAAAAGAAAATCAGATAAAAGTTGATTAAAACAAACGAAAAGAACACAAAACTATAGTCTTTTTCCTTTCTTCAAATCCATCTGTACTGTATTGATGAAAAATTAAAGAAAGTGGTAGCCCTAGTTTTGATAAGCATTGCTATTTAAACGGAGACGGAGGGTCGAAATGATTCCCAATCTCCCTTGTGGAGTAATAGTGTTCTGTGTTCCCAATCCGTTGATCCGAGAGGCGGCGGTCTATTCCCCGCGTCTCGTATTAACTAGTAATATGGTCCGTAGACCAAGAAATGTCCTTACTGATCCCCCCGATAAAATATCAGCCGACCTGAACTGCCTCCTGGCAGCTCAGGGAGGGACAGATAGTGTTAATTTTTGAATGACTCAGTCCCCCTCACTTGCACACCTAATGTGATTAACCTAGCGGCCGCTCCCATCAGGAGCTCTAGGGGGGGGGGGGGGCGTCGCTCCGATATACTTTTAGGGTGGCCTATGCTGCCAAAGTTCTTCAGGGGGTGTTTAGTGGGTAGTGCGGTCTTTGGGCCTGTGTATGCGTATTCATATATACCTTAGGTGTATAACGTGTACGTATGCATATAGGCGCAGACGCAGAGCTGTGAGTCCCACTTATCCGGTGCAGCCTTACAGCTGCACAGGTATGCGTAAACGCATTCACCTCCTCCCCTCCTTAACAGCCCAAGGAAAAAAAAAAAGAGTTGAAATGATTCTTATCGTTGCAACCACGTTGCAAAAAATGTAGTGTATTATATTCCCTTTGGTTGCAACCATCCCGTCTGTATAGACAAAATGGAGTCTCAAACAAAAGTTAATTCATTATATATTAATTGTGGCCGAACTTATGCGTTTAGCCCACAGATCTACTAATTGTTTAGCCCATTCTGGAGGTGGTGCTCGGATTGTGGTTTAAAGAAGTTTTTGGAGGACTCAAAAAAAAAAAAGTGTCACGCTGAATCTTTTTTTTCCGTTTACTCACCAATTTCTTGTAAATTTTTTTTATTATTATTTTTACTCTTTAATTTTGATTTTCGGAAGTGCCGTTTATGTAATAGCAGTGAGAAGCCAAATAGTCGGGTATTTAGTGTGTTGATTTGTATGGGAACCTTGCAAATCTTCAACAAAGGAAGCCGCTTGGCACAGGCATACCTAGTGGTCATCTGAGCTGATTTAGCCCTGTACCCACGTGGTACCACCCTGCAGGTAGGTGGGGGAGGGGGGGGAAAATTCCATCTGGCGCGCTGCACTCTTTCGTCCATATCTCCGTAAGTTTAGCAAACAGGTCGTGTTTGGTATCGTTTTCGTATAATTTAAGGACGACAAATTCATTTCTGGAACAATATTTTCACTTGTTCATAGAAGAAAAAAAGATTAGGCGCAAAAATAGAAAAAATAGAAATAAAAATTCTTACAAAATCTTTGCCTACAATTAAACCAGGAGATTATGTTGTATAAAAAAAATATAATTATGTAGCCCTGTTTATTTTGATAATACATACATAAACTTTCTTAATAAATTTAACTTATAAATGTGTAAAAAAAAATCATTAGCGTCGCACGGCGGAGCTGCGTTTTAGCGGCTCGTTCAACTCGACCGCTGCGCGGAGCGCTCAGCTCAGTGACCATACACGCGTGTTCTCAGTTCAGTCGGTTCGCATCTTACTCAGTGATCACTACATAACGCAAGCACGTATTTTGAACTTTTGAAGTGTTTTCAGGAGGATAAACTATCAAACTAGTATATTTTTTTCATAGGATATGAGAATTGTAAGTATTTATTTAGATTTACTATGTTTTTAAACGATTTTATTTGACTTAACCCCGTATATTTACGCCTTTCTTTGTTTCAAATCTTGTGAAAGCTTTTTCAGTTGTACTGAATCGATTCTTATGAAACTTTGCATACGTGGGATGCTAGTAACGAAACAATATTATGGTAGTCTCAACTGGGCCTGATGATGAAGTCAGGAGGTGGACAGTGAAACTCTTCTAGTATTACTAGTAACCCTCTTGAGTTTGGGCTCATTTGGATGGTTTTGACGAGTCCCATATATTACACTAGGTGAGGAGGGTCCGATGATGGATTCAGGAAGAAGACAGCCGACCGGTTATCTTAAAAAAAATACCATTTTTTATTTCTACTTATAAGTTATTATATAGTAGGTACCTATCTCAAGGTCTTCGATCAGTGTGTGTTGCCAGTGATGACATACGGAACTGAGACATGGTCGCTTACTATGGGCCACATAAGAAGGCTCAAGGTCACCCAAAGGGCAATGGAGCGTGCTATGCTCGGAGTTTCTCTGCGTGATCAAATCAGAAACGAGGAGATCTGTAGAAGAACCAAAGTAACCGACATAGCTCTTAGAATTGCTAAACTTAAGGGCTCCAGGACTCAGCAAAACTGCTGAAAAAGTATTTATACCTTTCGCGAACAGAGAGCTTGTCACTGTATCAAGATTAGATGTGATTTGGGACAGATACGACACTGACAGTCTCAAAAACGAGACTAAAACGTGGCACCGGACAAAGAACACGTTTTAATTCAAATTTTAGAATTCCGAAGGGTTGGGCAAATTTTCTCTGGGATAATTCCAATAAAGAGGAACTTTTCCATTTCCTAGCTCTACAGTGCCAAGCTACAGAATTGTTAGCTGGCAAAGACTTTTATACGACAGATGGACCCACAGTTTTCAGCAACAGCCCCAGTGATAAAAAAGCCCTGGAACCATGCAACCATGAGGAAGCAGATACGCGCATAATGGTCCACATTGGTGATGCTGCAGCCCAAGGACACACAAAAATCATGGTGCGTACAGTGGATACCAATGTTGTTGTCCTTGCGGTTTCATGTGTGTCACAATTGCCACAGCTTGAGGAACTGTGGGTTCATATTGGCACGGGAAAAAATCAGTTCTTGCCATGCCATGCTATTGCAGCTTCATTAGGTAACCTAAATAAATATAATATATTTACACTTTAAAATCTGAAAGTAATTCAGCTATATACTAGTTTATTTTCTTTTAGGACCAGAAAAGGCAGAAGTATTGCCAATGTTCCACGCCTTTTCCGGGTGTGATACCGTTTCGTCTTTTGCTGGTAAAGGGAAAAAGAGTGCTTTCGAAGCTTGGGGCGCTTATCTTCCTGCGACGGAGTGGTTCACAAGCGCTAAAGAAGGAAATGTGGAACAAGCTTTACCAATACTAGAAAAATTTGTCAATTCTATAAATGACAAGTAATTTAAGTGGTGGTTGGCTTTTGTGATTTGAAATGATTTAAGTAATTATTGGAATGCATGTTGTGTACAATTTGTTTCATTTTAGATCTGGCGCGTACACTGATATCAATCAGTGTAGAAAACTACTATTTACGAAAAAGCACAGACAGCTGGAGAATCTTCCACCAACTAAAGATGCCCTGCGCAACCATATTTTGAGAGCAATTTACCAGGGAGGACATATATGGGGTCAACTTTTGCAACCTACACAAAACCTGCCATGTCCTGCTGACTGGGGTTGGGCAAAAAATAATGGCAAATGGGAGCCTGTTTGGACCACCCTACCGCCAGCAGCCGCTGCTTGCATGGAGTTAATACGATGTAAATGCAAGAAAAAATGCGCAGGAAGGTGCAATTGTTTAAAACGAGAGATAAGGTGCACCGAACTGTGTGGCTGCAGCGGAAACTGTGAATCTTCTTCTTCTACCTAGCTTTGTTCCGACTTGTGCCATGGTCTTTGTCCGACATTTTCACAATAAATGACAGGTTTCAGTTATTATAAGGAGCGACTGCCGTCTGACTCCCAAAACCCCGAAGGTAACCAGTTTCGCCAGAGCCTCGTTTGTAGTCTAGCAGGGTGCACCACGAGCAGGTGAGGTCGGCTTAAATTCTAAAGATGTTTATTGGACCACTTACACCCGGAAACGGTCAATAAATTGTCTTATTTACTAAAATAGACCTTTTATTCTTTATTCCATTATTACAATTAAAATAGGAATCCCTATTACAACTAACATGATTAAAATAAGCTGAAATTTAGGGTTATCTCAGTGATTATAAAACATTATTTTAATGTTATAAACTCTAATACTTATTATTTTTTAACAATATTTACTCTAGATATTTCTTCAAGAATATTATCTCTAGATATAGATACACCTATACTAATTAGTTTCATTGCTCATTATTTTAATAATTGTTTACAATTTAGTGTCAAATTCTATCCAAAAATACTTACTTCTCCCGTCGCAGCTCCACCGCACGAGGCAATTAAAGGCAAAAAAAGAGGCAAAAAAAGTCAAGAAAAGAAATAGAGTTTTACAGCGGCGGCACTTCCTCCCATTAAAAGTGCACCTCGACAACATCAGAGGGTTGCACTCAAATCTCGATGCGGTCCACTACCATCTAGAGACCGACAAGCCGCAGCTACTCTTTCTTACGGAGACGCAAATCAGACGCCCGGCAGACGCGACTTACTTGCAGTACCCAGGGTACACCCTGGAGCACAATTTCAAAGCGCGCGCCGGTGTCTGTGTCTATGTCAGCGACAACATCTGCTGCCGGCGTCTCCGTAACCTTGAAAACTCCTCATTTTCGACGCTCTGGGTGTTGGTCGACACCGGCGAAGACAAAATAGTCTACGCTTGTGTATATCGATCGCACAGCGGAGATCAGGAGACAACCAGGTTAATTGAACATCTGTGTGAGGCCGCCGATGAGGCTCAACTAAGGTACCCGTCAGCACAACTGGTCCTTCTGGGGGACTTCAATGCTCACCATAAGGAGTGGCTGTTCCCATACCAGAAGACCGACCATGCTGGGAGAGAAGCGCTCAAACTCGCTTTGTCGCTAAATCTTACCCAGCTGGTAGACCAGGCGACGCGTGTGCCGGACGTTGAAGGCGAAACGGAAAATTGTTTGGACCTTCTGCTGACAACAGAACCAGACCGATATAACGTGACAGTATCGTCACCTTTGGGTACGTCCGATCATTGTCTGGTAAAGTCTGTACTGTCTTGTTCACCACCTGATCCCAGCCCTAGGGGTTCTAGACGGGTATGGCAGTACAAGTCAGCAGATTGGGATGAGATGCGCCACTTCTTAGCATCTTATCCTTGGCGGCGAATGTGCTTTTCTTCTAGTGATCCGTCGAGCTGTGCGACGGAAATCTCGAGAGTCATATGTCAGGCGATGGAATATTATATCCCGTTTTCTGACATTCCTCTCGAGAGCAAAGCTCGCCCGTGGTTCAATGCTGATTGCTCAGTGGCCGAAGCACTAAAGCATTCAGCTTACCAGGCTTGGGCAGATGCTCGAAATCGTAAAGCTCCGGACACGCGAGTTAAAAAGAAAGCCTTAAATAAAGCCACCAAGTCCTACAAAAAGACGCTGCGTAGGGCACGCCTCGACCATATAAGCCGTATCGGATCAAAACTTGCCTCCTACCCTTCTGGGAGTAAGGCGTTTTGGTCCTTGGCTAAATCGGTCGAGGCGAACTTTTGCCGCTCGTCTTTGCCTCCACTGCTGAAACCTGATGGATCATTGGCTCACACGGCAACTGAGAAGGCTAATCTGTTTGCCTCTATGTTTGCCGAAAATTCACGTCTCGATACAGCGAATAGAATACCACCCCAGTTATCTCCTTGCGATACTACAATGCCCCCTATTCGTATCAAGCAAAAGGAGGTACTCAAAACACTTCGCAATCTTGACGTGAACAAAGCCAGTGGACCTGACGGTATACCAGCTATAGTGCTAAAGAACTGCGCTCCTGAGTTGTCTCCTGTTCTGACACGTCTGTACCGCCTCTCTCTTGAAACGGGTATAGTCCCAAAGTCCTGGAAGCTGGCCAACGTGCAGCCGGTGCCCAAAAAAGGCAGTCGTGCTGATCCCGCAAACTACCGCCCTATAGCAATCACCTCCGTAATCTGTAAGATTATGGAGCGTGTATTGAACACCCGCATTCTGGCATACCTAGAAGACAATGACCTCCTTAGCGATCGACAATACGGATTTCGCCCAGGTCGATCTACTGGAGATCTTCTAGTGTATGCTACGCATATATGGGGCGAGGCCATCGAGAAACATGGCGAAGCTCTCGCTGTGTCACTCGACATCTCGAAGGCTTTCGATAGGGTCTGGCACGCTAGCCTTATTGGCAAGCTTCCTTCTTATGGTCTTCATTTGGGATTGTGTAACTGGGTAGCTGATTTCCTGAGGGAACGGTCTATTCGAGTGGTCGTTGATGGCTGTTCCTCAGACCTATTGGCGATTGATGCCGGGATACCTCAGGGATCTGTTCTTTCCGCAACACTATTTCTGCTTCACATAAACGATCTGCTGAAACCAGGTATAATTGGTTATGCAGACGATAGCACGGTTGTAGAAAGATACCTGTCCAGTGCACGAGCTAACAGCGCTGATACGCTGTTTCTGAGAGAGGCCATGATAGAGCGCATTAACCTATCACTTCAGGCAGTGTCTGAATGGGGTGATTCCAACCTCGTAAGGTTTAATGCCTCTAAAACACAGGCGTGTCTTTTTTCCGCCAAAAGGAGTCCATTCACCTTGACTCCAACTCTCCGGAATGAACCGATTCAGATATCTGACCACCTGGAACTCCTCGGCGTGGATTTAACACCCAATCTTAACTTCGGTCGTTACATTGAGTCCAAGGCAAAAGTTGCTGCAATGAAGCTGGGCATTCTCTCTAAGGTGAGACGGTACTTCACACCTGGTCAGCTGCTTACCTTGTATCAAGCACAGGTCCGCTCATGTATGGAGTACTGTTCACACTTATGGGATGGATCAGCCCGCTATCAGCTGGATACCTTGGACGCCATCGACCGACGCGCACGGAGACTCATTGGCGACGATGAGCTAGTCAATGACAAGCTCCAAAGCCTTGAGCATCGCCGCAAAGTCGCCTGTCTATCGGTATTCTATCGAATTCATTTCGGAGAGTGCGCGCAAGAACTTCACGACCTCATTCCCCCTGCTCCATTCCACCGTCGGTCAACGAGACGCAGGGAGGGGTTGCACCCCTTTGTTGTTGATGTTCCACCTTTTCGCACGAATCGTTACGCTTCTTCATTTATTATGCGTACAGCGCAGGAGTGGAACTCCTTGCCTGCGTCAGTGTTTCCCGATTCCTATAATTTGGGGATCTTCAAGGCAAGAGTGAATAGGCATTATTTGAGTTTGCGTGTACCATCCTCGACTGCATCATCACTTACCATCAGGTGAGTTGCAGTCAAACGCACTCAAATTTTTAATAAAAAAAAAAAAAAAAAAAAAAAATATTTTTTTGACACATTTACTAGTTCAATCTATTAAGAAAGTTTATGTTTATATATTCTAGATAAACAGGGCTACAAAATCATATTTTTTTTATAAAACATAGTCTCCTGGTTTAATTGTAGGCATAGATTTTGTAAGAATTTTTATTTCTATTTTTTCTTTTTTTGCGCCTAATCTTTTTTTCTTCTATGAACAAGTGAAAATATTGTTCCAGAAATGAATTTGTCGTCCTTAAATTATACGAAAACGATACCAAACACGACTTGTTTGCTAAACTTACGGAGATATGGACGAAAGAGTGCAGCGCGGCAGATGGAATTTTCCCCCCCCCTCCCCCACCTACCTGCAGGGTGGTACCACGTGGGTACAGGGCTAAATCAGCTCAGATGACCACTAGGTATGCCTGTGCCAAGCGGCTTCCTTTGTTGACAATTTGCAAGGTTGGTGACACTAAATACCCAACTAAAAGCTCTCGTTAGCTGGCCAAGATATTGAGTAAGTTAGTATCCTCAAGAACCTGGGAGCTATTATCGATCCGACTCTGCAACGATCTGAGAACAACCGGGCTGATACGCTGTTATCGCCGATTCCGGGTACATCAATGTACAAGAGCTCTTTTCTTGTCCTTGGAGTTGCTTTCTGGAACTTTGTGCCACCTGCTGTTTCAACTGCTGCTTCCCTGCAGGCGTAGCATGAGGTCCATTTTGTCTACCCACTAATGTCAAATGTAGACTTCGAAGCGTGACAAAACGGTTGTATCTCGACACCGAGCATGGCCCTCGCGAGATAATACTGGTCTCGCTCTCACCTGTCATTTGTAGTGTGTGTAGAGATTTTTATCTCGTGCCGAGCATGAACGCCCCGGAATAGACATATTTTGTCTAACTTTGACGTTTGATTGAAGACATATATGTCAGCACCCCCTTGAGGTGTTCACAAACTTCTAGCGACTGTGTTTGTAGATTTTTTGTGTTTTATTAGTGTTTTCTCCAAAGACACTGGTGAGTGTCTTTATTAGGCACATCAGTGTGCCCTTTGAAATGTATAATAGCGTTATGAAAATACACAAGCCTTGGTACAATAGCGATGTTCATGCAAGCAAAACACAATGAAGTTTACTGTCCGCTAGCAGCGGAAACTTGACCATGTATGGCATTGGCTATCAAGTGCATTTTTGCAGTTGAAGGGGCTGCATTCCACGTTGACTCTGTTTTCTTCGTCGAGCACCTTTTAACGATGTAATTCCTGTAGTGAAGCAGGGTAAATAAAATTTAAAAAATAAAATTTTCAGCAATAATGGCGAGAGGATATGTGAGATATCTCATCGACTTTTACGAAGAGAAGGAAGCAAGAAAAGCTCACAGAGGGGTGATTAGAATCCTTTCAGAGTCATTTGAGCTCCCAGAAAATGAGTATCTGGAAAATTATAAGGTGAGCCAAGAGATGGTGACCTACCTTTGTGAGGAATTAGAAAACGATTTGGCACCCCAAACAGGGCAAGGTCTGTCAGTTAAGACAAAGGTAAGGTACAGAGCATAATATCGCAGAACAGACTAGACAGTGCTTATCCTACTTAAATTTGTTATTTACAATATCATTTTTTCAGGTTCTTGCATCATTGAAGGTGTTGTTAGATGGCCATTACCAACGGGGTGTGGGCAAAGATGACAATTTATGTGTTGGCCAAACAACAGTAAGCAAATATGTAGCTCAATTTGCAGCTGCTGTGAAAACAAGGTGGGTAATTTATTAAGCCTGATATACTTTATGTGATAACTATATGTTGTTCCCATTTGTCTGCTAATTCATACAAATGAGATAAATGGGCAAAAAAATGAGTTTTTACCAATCAGACTGTTGTGTTGAAAGGGGATAAATAAATTAAGCTACTTTTATTAGTGAATTATGAAAATATAAAATATATTGTTATAATATCTATAATATTATAGGTACTTTGGTGTGACTTAAAGTCTTAATAATAATAATAATTTATTAATACCCAACAATTTATTAAAATACAGGTTGATGCCGAAATGGATTATTTTCCCAGGCAATGAAGAGGGGCGGAGGGTAGTGGCAGGGAAATTTTAAAGAAATTTTGGGCTGCCTGATGTACTGGGTGCAATTGATTGTATACACATTAAAATCTTTCCACCACCACATCCTACCCAAGCACAATACATCAATAGACACCAAGATACATCAATCAATGTACAGTTGGTAAGTATGTGTGACTATTTATAACAATTAAGATTATTAAAACCACCGAGTAACCTGAGTCATTTATTCCATGTATTTTTTTTGTATCAATGGTAGCATGTATTTAACATAAAATGTTAGCCTTTATTCACCCTTTGGCTGCAAGAGATGTCAACCACAAAAGTACCACATATGCTAAGCAATTTTCATAATTTGATTTTAGAATATAGATGGTTAAGAAAACTATGGACTCAAAAACTCTACTTCAACTTATTAAAGCTTTTGTCTCATATTTGAGATAGTGGCTTTGGGGTAAATGCTGTGACAATAATATATCCTTAATGATTTCAGGTTGCCGATGCTGATGGCCGAATTCTTAATGTTAATGCGAATTATTCTGGCTGGGTCCATGACCAATTTATATTTAATTATAGTATTATTAAAAATGAAATGAGGAGACTGTATGACAGCAGAATAGGCCAGTACTATCTTTTGGGTAAGTGCACTTTGTAATTATCATATTTATCATGTAACAAACAAAAACCAGATTTTGTTGTTGTTATTCTTTGGACTATTCTTTGGACCAATGCATTTCATTCAACTAAAGTGATTGCAGTGTATTGTTAGGAACGACAAAGATTAGGAATGACTGAATGAGTAAATATATTTTACCATTAGCTTTTGCTAGTGCCTCCACCTGAGTTAGCCTCGAGAGTGTATGGTGCACGTGCCGCAAGCAGCTCCGACAAATTATCAAGTGATTGACTATGTAGTGTATGATGGTGGCTGCGCCAAGATAAACCGTACTTAGGTTGATTGAATTCAAACACTTTTATTAACAAAATTATGACTTTAATAAAGAAATGTCACAATAGAAAAAAATATGGGAAGCTTAAATATAACCAGACTTCAAATAAGAAAAAATATTTTCACAATAAAAAAAATCTTAAATCCTTTAAAAAAATCAGTTACAGCTTAAGTATAATCAGACTTGACATAATAGTTTAAAACATTAATTAGTTTTCAATAAACCTAAAGAACCTTATTATCAAACAAAGAAAACCTTTATTGTTTCCCATACAAATTTATGATTTCAAATTTCTTAAAAATGAACAGCTAATATTTTCGCGTGGCGAACGTGCACCGGGAGACGTCGCGTAGCCTCCCATTTGGTGTACCGACAACTGAGGAAGGCCACAGGAAGCCGCTGGATACGTGCAGCGCAGGACCAGTCGTCGTGGATATCCTTGGGGAAGGCCTTTGTCCAGCAGTAGACATCTTTAGGCTGATGTGATATGTCTTTAGGCTTTAGGCAACAAAGGCTAAAGAGCTTTTGTTGTATGATTTTGCTGAGTCACGAACATTAATGCTTTTCATACCAACTGACCGTCATTGTATGGGATTTTTGTTAATTTATCAAAGTCATAAAAACATGTTTGAGTACACCTTAAGAGATTTGGTGTAAATCACAAATAACTCTGTATTAGAATTTTAATTATAAGTTTGTATGGAAGATCCTGTATCAACAAAAATGATGAAATGGAACATAACATTCTATAAAAAATACAACAGAAAAATATAACAAAGGAACAAATCAAATAATCAGCTTAATCCTCTCATTTATTCTTCAATGTTATCTGTAACAAAAGATAAATTGTTTTATTTTTCAGGCGATTCTGGCTATGCGTTAGAACCCTGGATGATTATTCCTATAAGGGATGCACCCCCAGCCCCCACACAGCCCAGAACAGAGGTACACAGACTGGCATTGCCAATTCTTCAATGTTATCTGTAACAAAAGATAAATTGTTTTATTTTTCAGGCGATTCTGGCTATGCGTTAGAACCCTGGATGATTATTCCTATAAGGGATGCACCCCCAGCCCCCACACAGCCCAGAACAGAGGTACACAGACTGGCATTGCCAAACAAGGAATGTGGTGAAAGGATGAATGGATACCTTAAAGGCACCTTCAGATGCCTGGGATTAGACCGGAGACTCCATTACGAACCCAAGAAGGCATCCGATTTAATATATGCCTGTTGTACGCTGTACAATATAATGAAACATTTTCGGTAATATCTTTATAAAAGAATAATTAATTTTCTTTATTGTCTTAATCTTATAAGTACTCTGAATATTTCAGAATCCCAATGGAGGAGGTCCAAGTGAATAATATAAATGAAAATGTGGACAACAACCCTCCACCACATATACAACGGGCTGGCCTCCAAAGGAGTGAACGCATAATTGCAAACTTATTTTAGAAATTGAATTTAAAATAGTTAAAACTGAGCATTATATTATTACCTTTTTTTTATGTTTCTTTAACAATTCATTGTGCTCCAACATTAATTTACTTTGTGTAACCATTTGGTTAAGAATATCCTGAAATAAAAAAATTGCCATTATTACCCAATCTAAAAAATATTAAATACTAATACGTGGTTCAAGTCCTGCCACACACCAATGTGTTTCTGAATTTGGATCTCATATGTACTTTTATCCGACGCTCTTACGGTGAAGGAAAACATCGTAAGGAAACCTGCACACATCTGCGAAGAAACTCGAAGGTTGTGTGTGAAGTTGACCAACCCGCTCTGGGCCCGCATGGTCGACTAAGGCACGATCGCCCTAATTCAGGGTAGGCTCGAGCCCCTCGGTGGGGGGACGTATATATGAGCTGATGTGATGAAATACTAGCCAATAGTAGAAATCGTTTGCAAGCCACCCATTTGCCAGCTGCAGTTCCAGAGATTACTAAATACTTTTTCCTTTCTCTCATTCAAACAATATAGGTGCACATTGTACTATTCCTGCCAAGACAGCTGTAGCTTCACCATGGAGACTGCTATACACTGTCATAGTTAGAATGTATCTATTGGAAAACCCTCCATAAATAAAATTATTTAAAAATTGCTGTGAAACCAAACAAAAAAAACGAGACCTACAGTACTCGCATATGATGTGTAACATGTGACAAAATACTTATGAAATTAATTAATTATCGGGTCGTACATTCACGGGCCGACCCTTCGAATAGTAGTATGTCATCTTTGCCTTTGCCATCACACTAGGCGGCATGGCTATGACAACCTTAGTTTTCGAGAATTAAAAAACGTTTGCATTTCCTGTTACACATTTCCGTCCCATTTCACGAAATCACTCCCACAAATTGCAGGAAAGCGAGAGCAAAGATGTTACACATCAAAAAAATACCTTAAGCACATTTCTGGTATCCTCTTCTGCTTTTAAAAACTCTTTAGCACGCCCTCCGAAACGTGTACGCCGTTTTTGAGCAACCCCAGGGGTTGGTTGTGGTCTTGTGGATGTATGTGTTGTTGGTAAAAGCCAAGAAGGGCCAGCACGCGCAAAGTCATGTCCACCACTTGGTTGCTCTGAAGTGGATAGGCTGGGCTCCTCTTGGACTTCAACAAAATTAGCTGGAAGAGGTACTGTTCTAATCTGCAAATATAAACTATCCATAAAGCACCTCATCAAAACAATAGTATGTGCAGTAAACGAAGAACACAATACATCTTCTGTATTTACCTCCATATTGCCAATCTGAGATTCCGCCCCCCCAATTCCTACGGCACATACGTGGCCAATAGTGTCCAGCACCTGCAACGCAGAGTCGGACACCACTGGTACGTCAATTTTATTGCCCGTTTGAGCACTGGCTTGCCAAGCAGTGGCCATTTCATTCCGGGCCTTTTTTTTATGTCCCTCCATGTCTGGAAAAATAAATAAAAAAACATTTAAAAAATCCATCTTGATTAAAATGTGTTGTTTCTTAAAAAATCCAACTCGTCACTGCATTCATATATTGAGTCTCATTACAATCCAAGTGTGGAACACAGATATATTAACAAATCTTGGGTAAGTTAGGCTTTTCTCGCACCTTGGGTCTAGTCTGGTTGGCTTTACATTTACATCATATCAGCCACAAATCGTCCACTGCTGGACAAAGGCCTCCCCCAAGGATTTCCACGACGACCGGTCCTGCGCTGCCCACATCCATCGGCTTCCCGCGATCTTCACAGGTCATCGGTCCACCGCGTGGGAGGCCTGCCTACGCTACATTTTCCGGTGCGCGGTCGCCACTCGAGAACTTTATTGCCCCATCGGCCATCTGTTCTACGAGCTATGTGCCCTGCCCACTGCCACTTCAGTTTAGCGATTCTGTGAGCTATGTCGGTTACTTTAGTTCTCCTGTGGATCTCCTCGTTTCTGATTCGATCACGCAGAGAAACTCCGAGCATAACACGCTCCATTGCCCTTTGGGTGACCTTGAGCCTTCTTATGAGGCCCATAGTAAGCGACCATGTCTCAGTTCTGTAAGTCATCACTGGCAACACACACTGGTCAAAGACCTTAGTCTTGAGACACTGCGGTATTTGGGACGTGAAGATATTGCGAAGCTTCCCGAACGCTGCCCAGCCGAGTTGGATTCGTCGATTGATCTCTTTCTTGAAGTTGGACTGTTTGTCCCAGGTATACATATTCGTCAACAACTTCCAGTGTAGAGTCTCCAACCTTTATAGGAGTGGGTGCGACACACTATTTAGTTTAACATTATTTTCGTCTTGTCCATGTTCGTTTCAAGACCCACTTGTTGAGACTTTACTGAGGCCATCGAGCATTGTACTTAGGTCTTCCATAGTCTCAGCCATGACCACGATGTCGTCAGCGAATCGGAGGTGGGTGATGTACTCGCCGTTGATATTGATGCCGAGTCCACCCCAGTCCAGAAGCTTAAAAACATCTTCCAGGGCGGCGGTGAACAGTTTCGGAGATATAACGTCTCCCTGTCTCACCCCTCGCTGCAACTGGATAGGTTTTAAGTTCTGTTCCTGGAGTCGAACCGACATGGTGGAGTTTTCATACAGACACTTCAACACCTCGATGTATCAATGGTCAATTTGGCACCGCTGGAGAGACTGTAGCACAGCTTGGGCTAGGACTGAATCAAAGGCCTTCTCATAGTCCACAAACGCCAAGCATAGTCCACAAACGCCAAGCATAGTGGCTGATTGTACTCTTCGGTCTTCTGTATAATCTGCCGCAGCGTATGTATGTGGTCTATGGTACTAAAGCCTTTTCGGAAACCGGCTTGTTCGGGAGGCTGGAAGTCGTCAAACCTGCGTGCGAGACGATTCGTAATGACTCTCGAAAACAGCTTGTAGGCATGGCTCAGAAGTGAGATGGGTCCGTAGTTCTTCAGCAGGGTGTTGTCACCCTTTTTAAGAAAAGCACGACCACACTTCTGTGCCATGCCTAAGGCATTTGTCCCTCGAGTATAACGGAATTAGAGCTTTTAGTACCAGTGATCCACCTGCTTTCAAAAGTTCAGCCGTAATTCCATCATCACCCGGTGCCTTGTTGTTCTTGAGCTGTTTGAGAGCCATTCTAATCTCGTACAGGCAGACGTCCGGGATATCTTCGGTATAGTGTCGGGTTAGTCTGGCTCTTGGGTCTTCAGCCAGATCGCTGACAGGCAAACGAGTGGTCTTGTACAATTGTCCATAGAACTTCTCAACTTCTTCCAGTAACTCAGTCTTAGTCGATATGGTCCTGCCATCCTCAGTCTTCAGCTTGGTCAGTTGGCTTTGTCCAACAGACAGATCTCTCGCGAACACTTTTGAGCCTTTATTGTGCTCAATCGCCTCTTTATTGCAATTTGTATTATATTGGTGTAAATCGTGAGTTAGGGACTTAGAGATCTGCCTGTTAAGTTGCCGATACTGAGTAGCGTCTTCAGAGGACTGCAAAACTAATCTACGTCTTTCTTCCATGAGGTTTCTGGTGAAGTTGGAGATTTTTTTGGTTCTGTTTGAACGGCGAGTTTTAAAAATCTTAGACCCGACCGTTTGAACAATTTCCACGAACCTGTCATTATAATCGTCCACATTCTCGCAGTCTCCTAGGCATTCAAACGATTGTGCAACTCGAGCTGAAAGCTCTCGGGGTTTTGGAGCGGGATGGGCGCCGGTCGGAGCGTAGACTTCATCAGTCGACATCTTTCTAGCTTGGTCTTTTTACATTTACACTTGCATAGAATTAGTGTCATTATTATCATCATCATCACATAAGCTGAAAGACAAGCATTGGAGTGCTGACAAAACTCTAGCCCAAGGATTTACTTCACTGGTCAACAGTCTATCAAGGGACACTTGCCTATGATACTTCTTCCAAAAGCAGTGAAGTTAGAGGCAGGCTGATTTCCACAACCACATGATTGATTTTGATGTTCAGATCCTCGGTGAAGACCCAATATCCGGTGCCAGAGCTTGTTTTGGAGTCATCAGTTCTGAACCTCCCAGGGCTCTTCATGTAGCTGTACTATGTATTTCTTGTCAAAGACATACCGTTTAGGGATCCTATCTTTGCAAACAATGGCTCCTCCACAGAGGCGCCAGATCTAAAATGGTCTAGTGGGCTGCAGTAGGAGTTGTCCACATGCAGCCGGTCACCGCCATGCTACCGCCGAGCATGCCATCCTTTGAAAGCGTTGTAGTTTACTCACGACCGTAGATAGGTACCGAAACGTAATAGGGTATAGGGTAACCCTCTTTTTCCACGCCTATGGACACAAAAATCGAAAAAAATATATGAACTGCACTTACGTGTCGCCACTGCTAACACTTTTATCGGGCCCGTGCTCTCTGAGTACATTACGGAGCTCCTCCCACTCCGACTCCGGGGAATTCATTATTGGCGAACGCTCGATGCGTCGCCATATAATCGGTTAAAATTTTTATTTGAGGTTTCGTGCTGCGAACTCTGTAAGTAAAATCAGGACTTTTTAGTAAAGAGAATATCGAATTCTAAATACAATGTAGAAAGTTTTGTACTAGGTATAACTGTGTATTATAGATAGTATGAGAACAGCTCATAACTAATTATGAACTTACATTTTTCTTTTATTTTCTATTTTCAAAGAAAACTAACGAAGTCAGCGGGAAATTCGAACTTTTGACAGTCTCCTAACAAACGACAACAGTTGCTTTTGTGTCAAATTATTTGTAAAAGAGAGAGAAAAATACTTATCCAAACAAATTTTCATATCTCTTGTCTCTTTTTGGAAATAAAAAATAAGCAATGTGCGAACAACAAAACAAAATCATGGGGCGGCACTATTTACCGATTCAGTGTTGCAACATGTAATTATTCATAATAATTTATTTTGGTAATACAGATTTGTCGCCTATCTAACTTCTATGTCGCCGCGACTTTCCTCTTTACACTTTCTACCAGTAACTGCATGCTCGCACACGCGACAAAAGCCCGTAGAAAGAGATAATTTTCTCTCGTCGCGCGCGACATATTATGTCTACGACCTCATGCTACGCCTGCTGGATGAATTCAAGACGATGCTACAACCACTTACTTGCTATTGAGCAAGAAGTCGCGAGTGCATAGATTCTGGTGTGTGAATGTGCTGGTAGGGCTGTCAAGTGTTATATGTATTGTATGATACAATACTTTTTGTAAATCGTTTTGTTTCTGTTTTTTTGAATGCCATGAGTTTTATATTATTTTTGTCTTTATTTAAAAAAAAAAGGTTGAACTAAAACTTTTGTATTTCGTAAGGATAAAGCCTACTCGAGGGTAAGCAGGCTAAAATCTTAAAAATTTTAAATACAGAACATAATTAATAAAAAGTGTCTGATTATGGAATCTATGTACATGGAGAGGCATCAAGATATTCTGTAAACAGTACCGTTGTTACACTTTCTTGGTTAATTAGTTAAATTTAAATTTGCGTTTGTATTAATGTAATTTCAAAATTTGTAATTTTGGAGATAGTGTTTTTTAAACTTTACGATTATATTTATGTAGTTCAAAATTGACTATAGGTGATTTGAATGACTGACTGTATAATTTGTAATATTACCAACTGTACATAAGATCAGTGTTAGCACGCGGTTGTTGTTGTCAGTTTACCAATAATAAGATTTATGAACGCATTGTTCATGTGATTTTATAATTTCTTAACATTATAGTGTTTTTTTAACTAACGTTAAGATAATTAAAGTTAATAAATTAATTAAGTTACATAGTTGGACTCACATGAGTTTATTTATTTTAATATGGTTCAAAATTTAACGGACAAAACAGGTTATAAGTATTCACCGCTATAACCTGTCCTCATAACATTTTTTTTGTTTAAAGTTTATTTACTTAAATAAACGATACATATTTTTATTACTGCTAAGTAAACAAATAAGAAAACCTTATAATCTCTTTTTTAGTTATTTTAATCACAGCCCTGATTAAACAAAATCATTAAAAAGGATTAAAAATGATTTGATTTGTAATTATTTTGAATAATTTTTAATCGTTCAAATCATTTCTAATTCTTATGAGCGTTTAACATGTGATTTACATTCAAATCCTTTTGTTAAATCAGAGAGGCTGTAGTTATCAGCACTTGAACCCAGTCTATCTCTGTGCTATGTGAAGGAAATAAAAAGATCCTTATAGACTCCAAAACGGCTGGACCGATTTCGATGAAATTTTCAGAAAATCTTCAGATTCCACTCATGAAGATCTAGCCTCCATTTATCAAAGATTCCCTTATCCTCTCCTTTATCCTTTCTTTCCCAACTCCCTCAAATTTGCTATTTGAATGGCTCTTTACCGTAAGATGGACGGTGTGGTTAGAGCTCGGTGGGTCTTATATAGGCGACTGAATGGCAATTCCGGTACCTGTCTCGGATAGCTTAACTGGTAAGAGCCCTTGGCGCGTAACCAAGAGTTCTGGGTTCGATTCCCAGTCCGGGCTGTCCGAAAAATTCCCACTGAGTAGGTCCTCCCTCTCCCTTATCCTTTCGTTCCCAATTGGCCCGACTGACCTAGGGTGCTTTTTACATTTGAATTGTATATTTTTAACGCCGTCTTTTAAACAACTATCAAATTTCCACGTAAGTTATTTATCTCTTATTATTGAAGCCTGTTTTTTCTTAATAAATGCGATGTATAGCTGACCTCTCTTATCTAAAAAGTTTTATGTTTACCTATTCTTAGTTCGAGACTGAGGTTATCACTTTCGAAGTGTTTATGTTTTTATTGAGAATTATCATTATTGATAATGTGTTTGGTACAGTCGTTATCTAACAGGAAAACGTATTATTTTGAGAGTAGGGAAAATTCCGACGCAAGTTATTCGTTCTGGAAATGGATGAAAGTATTTTTTCAAGAAGATAGAAGGAATTCCGTTAACGTATACTAATAAGTATTGCCTCTATTCTTGTTCACGTAAGAATGAATTTATATTTTAATAATCTGGAGAGTATAAAAACGAAATTAAAAGGTTTTTCTTTATACCTCGGTCGAAAGTACGCAACTTTTGCACCTATTTCAAGGCAGAAAGTTAAAGATTTGTGCATTGATAAAGCTGCAAATACGCCCTCTGTAACAGCGGGAGCAAAAACTTTTTCGTTTGCTTCGATACGTGAAGCTGCTTTTATTACCTGACTGACATTAGTCATTTATTAGTAACTGTGTTTTGTTTACGCTATTTATTTACGACTTAAAGAGTTACTAATAAACACAGTTACGAGTATTGAAATATAACTTAAAAAAAATCTCGGTAAAAATAAAATAAAATGTACGCAGTAACATATATCGGAAATAACAATTTAATAGAAATCTTGTTAATTTTCAGTTAATACGCATGTTTTTTTTAATTTTTAACAAAAAAAAATTTTATGTTTGTTTAGTAGAAAAATTTACATCTTTTTTAATTTGAAAATTTCATGTTCTTTTAATTCAAAAAATTTTATGTTTGTTTAATTAAACAAATTTCATGTTTGATGAATTAAAAATTTTTTCACATATACAATGTTTTTTAACTTTATTATTGGTCTTTTTTAATTTTTGATGCCTGCCCCCCCGACCAGCAGCACTCGCTTCGCTCGTGCCGCAAATGTCGGGGGCAGACATCAATTTTTATTATCAATATTTTGTCGTACTTTCGACCGGCTATAAAGAAAAATAGTAGATATACACTACACGGGCAGAAGTTTGAGAGCCCTGAACTGCGCGCCGTGATGCCCTCGGCTTCGCCTCGGGCATCATGGCGCAGTGCAGGAATCTCAGTCTTTATGCCCTAGTAGTGTAATATACTATTCTTGTTCATTTTTAAGCAGCGACGAAGATGCCTTTATTGTCATAAATTTTATTCTGCCAAAAGAAGTAACGCTGTTTAGCTCCAACTCTGATGGCAGAAACCGTTCAGGGGAAAGGAGAATGTGAGTACTCTGACATTAAATCAATAATAATATGACTCAGGTAAACATATGCAAGTTATATTTTAGTGTAAAATTTTAGTGCCAAACACAAAAAGGTAAGCGTTCGATTCACTACCTAACATTATTGCATATTACCATGAAGTTGGCGTATGTCGTAATTTATTAAAAAAAAAAATATTTTCATCCTCTTGCTATGTTGCCTCGTATCTGCAAAATGGCCGTTTTCGGAAAATTAATAAAAACGTTTCTTAGAAGTGTTTTTCACTAATAATCTCAATTTTGAAAAAAATGTAGTTACATGACTTAGGAAGAAAAGAAAAATTTGCTACTCGAAATATTGAAACTGAAATAATTGATAGCCGTAAGTTTGAAAATAGAGTAGCAAAGGCAATAACCGAAATTTTATCAGCGGATTTTGCTCCCTAGGGTGGAAAAGTGTTTTGTTTTAGTGCTAGGTACGCGCGTCATCCGCGTTACATTCAATGCACTATGTGTGAGTCTCTGGGTTTATTTATGGTTCAACGGTGATTCGAAGTAATATGTTGTTTAAACTCAGACTTGAAAAGATTAACTAACGATATTAATACAGTTTAATTCCACACTAATTAAGTAATTTAATACTTGGAAACAGAATAATTTACTTACATGACGTTGCAATTGTCAATACGAAGAAAATGACTACTGCTTTAAGCGTAGCAGAATTATTTATTAAGCATCGAATGGTAGTGGGGGTGTCTTATCAACTATGATTACAACAATTGTAATTAGATTGTTGTTTGACGTTATTCGATACCAGTCAAAGGGCACGAGCACTTGTTATTGCATTTTAATTACTGCCGCATGATTTTTGATCTATTTTCGAGCTCACAAACACAAAGTAAATAAGTCTAATCTCAAAGAACAAATACGAACATTTAAAAAAAAAAAACAAAAATTTCTACGGTGAAGTATAATTAAAACTTGACTATTCGATAAATCAAAACTATTAGAAAAAAAATAAAAATGTCCTAATCTAATATTTTTTATTTAACATTGTTGGCGAAAAGACCCCCTTAAATTTAACTTGAATTCAATATCAGAATCTACTACTCACATGTTTCTGAGTGATTTCCTATGGATCCATGCAGTAGTGATTTTTTTGAAGGGTTTGTTTAAACTGTTTACAAGAAATTTTGTTACTTTCCTTGACGCAAAATACAAAACATATCAATTATTTTCGCTACAATATTTGAATATTTTCTACGACTTATTAAATAATTTCAAGAGTCTTCTTCCTTGTTCATTTGATCTTAGCAGGAATCTTGATACAAACGATGGTTTCGTTTTCATCCTTCAGCTCCCACTTGACGTCAACTTTCATGTGTAAAAGAATTCCCGTGTTAGTGCTGTTGGTTCATTCCTATAAAGTTTTACAAGTTTTCTAGCAAAGTCCATACCGGGGGAAATATACTTTAAACTGGAATAGTCGCATGGTATTCATACGGGCCGCCATTCTCCGACAGAGGGCAGCTCAATCCTGAATCCTCACAGGCGTTACTCTTGACACCGTCAAATTGCACTTCAGCACAAAAGACGGTTCCATGAACAACAGCCTTCACACTTTCGATGTCCTTGTCTGGACAAATAATTAGTATCAGCTTAAATATTCACAAGTAAAATATTTCAAAAATTTCATTCCATGTTACTTAACGGTATTAAATTTTATGTTGATCTTTGTGTCTTTACCACGTTTCAATATGCAGAATTTGTCATCATGGTCACAGTCCTTAACAGATGCGCTTACAAAAGCGCCCTCCTTGGAACCTGAAAATATTTTCCGTAAGTAATATTTTTGAACAATTGAAAATACTGAATGAAGATAACTGATACATACCGCAGTCTTGAATAACTGCAGCAGACATCGCGACGCACAAAACAAGACTCAGCACAATTCGATACATGTTTTCGGTACAAAGTTTCCTTTGCAATAGAATTGAGTCCAGGCGAGTGCTTCTTATATACCCTTATACCTTCCATTGTTCTCACGTGATTGGTCGCAATGAAATACGATATGCTGTTAGTGTTTCTCATGTTTGACCACTCGACAGCCGGCAAAGTAGTGCGTGGTCGGGGTTTTATCTTACTCTGGCGTCACTGTTCATTTGTTTCTGCCCTCTCGCTCTTTGTTTGGAGCTTTAGGTCAATTTATTTTGTTATTAAATTCTGGTGTGTTTATTAAAAATAAGCCATCGTCTTTTATCCTTCAAAGGTTGCATCCATTTCTTGTGCGGTTTTTGCTGACGATTGTCTACAGGCTGTTCAATTGTTCTTCCAGATCCTTCGTAACCTCTTTGTGGTCCATTGTAAACTATCGATTGTACAACGACATCCTGATGATCATAGTTCTCTGGACGTTGGTTGATTGGTCTATTGTTACCTCTATGTTGCTCGTTGTTCGGTAAATCATTCGTTCGCTGGTCGTATGGTCTGTTTTCAGGCTGTTCATTGTTACGTCGAGGTACTTCAGTGTATTCTTGGTGACCCTCACATGGAGAGCCACCAGCAACCCCTGTTGAAAACGACACAATATCAAGTCATGCATTTTACTTAGTCAAGAATCATAAACCAACACAATAAGTCATACTTACATGACGCGCTGATGGCCACGACAAATAAAATGACAGTTTTGCTGAACATCATCGTTCTGCTTCTACTTTGGAAGTAAAGAAATGCTATATATGTCTCGGCTTATATACAGCTTATCAGTTGGTCGTTTCGTAACCTTGTTTACGTATTTTTATTCTTTGAATTGTTTTCTAATTAATTGTATCAATGATGATGGGTTTTTCCTGTTGAAAATCAACGTGTTGCATCAGAATTTTTGGTGTCAATATATTTGAACCCGGACTCTTATCTTATCAAGCTTCTCGTGGAAAAGAAACCAAATTAACTACTTATCATTCTATCTATCGTCATCATCATCATCATCATCCCCATAAAAATAAATACTATTCAATGACTTCTGCTGTGGTTTATACAATGCTCATGCTGTCGTTACATGTGTCCCTTATCGGCGCTGTGTCAAAGGTCAACGAATACGGTAAACAATTATGACTGAATAAATAAATAAATAAAACAAAAACTAGTTAGGTTGACAATGTAGGACACAATAGAATTTACATGCTGCTTTGTTCGATTTTTTTGATGCGCATGGAGATCCAGGATGAAATATTTTTGATCCATTGCGAATTCAGATATGTAGCATCATTTTTGCGGCCTCTTTTATCAACCTTTGACTCGTGAATGATAATGATGGTCAAAAGTTGTTCGCTGGATGAAATAACAAGGCAGAATTATCAATGTTTCTGTTCGAAACTGGAATTGATAACTTCGGTTAGTAAGTTATCGTCAAGGACGGGTGTACCGAGCAATATATATAGCAGAAGCTGCTGTAAAGTAAATTTATCAGTTAATAGCAATCTTTCGTAGTGAAATATTCGGTACTTCACTTCTGCTAGTGTTCAAATGAATTCGGTGTCGTGATAGCTCACTGAGATGATTAGGAGACTCAGGTAAGTTTTTTTAATTCATTTGTTGTGTTATTCTTTTGATTATCGTTAGGATGGAGGTGGAATGAAATCTCAAAATAAAGTTTATAGTAATTTATTTTAAGAAGTAAATACATAATTGATAGAGCTCTAACAAATCCTGATACAATACAGTTTGGTATAAGATATTTAACCTAACAGATACATACTAAATTCCTGAATTTACGGACAGTATCAACACTATATTTTACTCATGCGTAAATTCTGGTGGCGGGACCTTCATAGGTGCACTTTGGTGGCACCGAACCTTTTTCGCAGGCCAACTCGAACCCAGGTGGACCAGCCTCGTTTTCATTTTGATACGGAATTTCTGGTTGATAAGTCTGCGGAAATACTGGAGAAGCGTTTGATGAGGTGTCCTCAGCTTGGTAAGATGCCGCCGCATAGAAAGTCAGTGCGCTATAAGCAGATGGAATGCTTGATTGGTCTTCGGATTCAGATTCTAGTCCAGGAGATGCAATTTGGTAGGCAACATTGTGAAGAAAGGCAGAAGAAATTTCATCCGTGGGCAGTTGGGTGTTATCCGTATCGTCTTGAACTCTAGGTCGTCGATTTTCAATGTTATGGGCAATTGTATTGTGATTTAACAGAGACAGCGAGGTTTATCGGCTCGTAATTTGCTTGTTCAGTTTCTGAGTTAAAAGCAGATACATGAGAATTTTTTGAACCATGTTGCAAGGAATAATGTTTGCGCTGATAGGAGTTTTCTTTCGTAGAGTTTTATTCTTCATCATAGTCTACGTATCCTTTGAGATTATCAGAGTTTTCAGGATAATTTACGTGACTTCCACGAGAAGGACCATTGGCTCCTGACTGGTGTTGTCCGTTCTCATCGAAGGATTGGCCATTGAAGTCTTGGTAGAATTTTTGAGGGTGACCAGTGTATTCAGAGTGACTCTTTCCATGTCTAGACGAAGTTCTGCGTTGTTTTGACTCGTATTGCTCGTGCTCATCGCGATAGTAGCGATCATTGGGGCCATGGTTGGGTCTCTGAGGATGACCAGTATACTCGGGGTCGATCCTTTCAGGTTTAGGTGAAGGTCTGTGTTCGATTCGTTTTGTTCGAATCGCGGTAGTAGAGTTCATTAGAGCTATGGATGCGTCTCTGAGGATGCCCAGTATTCTCGGGGTGTATCCTTTCATGTTTAGGTGAAAGTCTGTCTTGTCCAGATTGGTTTTGTTCGTACTCATCGCGGTAGTAGTGATCATTGAGGCCATGGTTGGGTCTGTGAGGATGACTAGTATCCTCAGGGTGGATCCTTTCCGGTTTAGGTGAAAGTCTGTCTTGTCCCGATTTGTTTTGCTCGTACTGATCGCGGTAGTAGTGATCATTGGGGCCATGGTTGGGTCTGTGAGGATGACTAGTATCCTCAGGGTGGATCCTTTCAGGTTTAGGTGAAAGTCTGTCTAGTCCCGATTTGTTTTGCTCGTACTGATCACGGTAGTAGTGATCATTGGGACCGCAGTGAAGATAGCACCCCACTTTGCCGGACCCCTTTTTGTTGTGTATGCTGTGAACACGCCCTTACTATAAGGGGGTTAGCACCCTTAATCTTACTTAATTTACCAATAATCGACACTACCGTACAAATAAAAGAATTTCAACTGTCATAAGCCTTTCTTTTCATCTTTGTCCATATCCTACCTTGATTAATAGTTCAGTCAATCTATAATATATAGCTGAGGTACCTACCTAAATAAACAAACGCACAGCACAGACGAATTATTGTAAAGTGGATAACTGAATATCAGCGTAAGTATCTACCTACCTATCAAGCAATAACGGAAGGATTTCACTACGAAAACAAAGCTTACTTTTGATCACGCACGATTAAACAACAGTTTCCTCAAATCGTTACTCAAGTGAATTGTACCTACTTTGAAAGAGATAGTTAAGTACGGCTCCCTATTCAAATACATGAGGTGAAGTTGGAAAGACACATGTCGGCATGTTGAACAGGCTCTGCTGAATCGTTTAAAGTACAGAGCGACTCCAGTTAATGTTCATATTTTTAAGATATTTACGTCTAAACTTTATTTGTGTAGTCGATTTTCAAAAAAATTGAACTCCACTTATAGGTACTTTGCATGAGGTGAAGTGGGTAAGACACATGTCGGCATGTTAAACAGGCTCTGCTGAATCGTATAAGAGACAGAACGACTCCAGTTAATGTTCATATTTTTGAGATATTTGCGTCTGAAGATTCTATATGAAGTCGAATTTTTCAAAAATTTGAACTCCACTTTTAGGTACTTTCCAAGAGGTGAAGTGGGTAAGACACATGTCGGCATGTTGAACAGGCTCTGCTGAATCGTTTAAGACACAGAGCGACTCCAGTTAATGTTCATATTTTTAAGATATTTACGTCTAAACTTTATTTGTGTAGTCGATTTTCAAAAAAATTGAACTCCTCTTTTAGGTACTTTGCATGAGGTGAAGTGGGTAAGACACATGTCGGCATGTTAAACAGGCTCTGCTTAATCGTATAAGTGACAAAACGACTCCAGTTAATGTTCATATTTTTGAGATATTTGCGTCTGAAGTTTCAATATGAAGTCGAATTTTTCAAAAAATTGAACTCCACTTTTAGGTACTTTGCAAGAGGTGAAGTGGGTAAGACACATGTCGGCATGTTGAACAGGCTCTGCTGAATCGTTTAAGAGACAGAGCGACTCCAGTTAATGTTCATATTTTTGATTTATTTACGTATAAACTTTGTTTGTGTAGTCGATTTTCCAAAAAATTGAACTCCTCTTTTAGGTACTTCGCATGAGGTGAAGTGGGTAAGACACATGTCGGCATGTTAAACATGATCTGCTGAATCGTTTAAGACACAGAGCGATTCCAGTTAATGTTCATATTTTTAAGATATTTGCGTCTGAAGTTTCTATATGAAGTCGAATTTTTCAAAAAATTAAACTCCACTTTTAGGTACTTTGCATGAGGTGAAGTTGGTAAGACACATGTCGGCATGTTAAACAGGCTCTGCTGAATCGTTTAAAGTACAGAGCGACTCCAGTTAATGTTCATATTTTTAAGATATTTACGTTTAAACTTTATTTGTGTAGTCGATTTTCCAAAAAATTGAACTCCTCTTTTAGGTACTTTGCATGAGGTGAAGTTGGTAAGACATATGTCGGCATGTTGAACAGGCTCTGCTGAATCGTTTAAGACACAGAGCGACTCCAGTTAATGTTCATATTTTTAAGATATTTACGTCTAAACTTTATTTGTGTAGTCGATTTTCAAAAAAATTTAACTCCTCTTTTAGGTACTTTGCATGAGGTGAAGTGGGTAAGACACATGTCGGCATGTTGAACAGGCTCTGCTGAATCGTTTGAAAGACAGAGCGACTCCAGTTAATGTTCATATTTTTGATTTATTTACGTATAAACGTTGTTTCTGTAGTCGATTTTCCAAAAAATTAAACTCCACTTTTAGGTACTTTGCATGAGGTGAAGTTGGTAAGACACATGTCGGCATGTTAAACAGGCTCTGCTGAATCGTTTAAAGTACAGAGCGACTCCAGTTAATGTTCATATTTTTAAGATATTTACGTTTAAACTTTATTTGTGTAGTCGATTTTCCAAAAAATTGAACTCCTCTTTTAGGTACTTTGCATGAGGTGAAGTTGGTAAGACATATGTCGGCATGTTGAACAGGCTCTGCTGAATCGTTTAAGACACAGAGCGACTCCAGTTAATGTTCATATTTTTAAGATATTTACGTCTAAACTTTATTTGTGTAGTCGATTTTCAAAAAAATTTAACTCCTCTTTTAGGTACTTTGCATGAGGTGAAGTGGGTAAGACACATGTCGGCATGTTGAACAGGCTCTAATAAATCGTATAAGAGACAGAACGACTCCAGTTAATGTTCATATTTTTGAGATATTTGCGTCTAAACTTTATATGTGTAGTCGATTTTCAAAAAAATTGAACACCACTTTTAGGTACTTTGCATGAGGTGAAGTGGGTAAGACACATGTCGGCATGTTGAACAGGCTCTGCTGAATCGTTTAAAAGACAGAGCGACTCCAGTTAATGTTCATATTTTTGATTTATTTACGTATAAACTTTGTTTGTGTAGTCGATTTTCCAAAAAATTGAACTCCACTTTTAGGTACTTTGCATGAGGTGAAGTTGGTAAGACATATGTCGGCATGTTGAAGAGGCTCTGCTGAATCCTATAATTAACAGGGCGACTCCAGTTAATGTTCATATTTTTGAGATATTTGCGTCTGAATTTTCTATATGAAGTCGAATTTTTCAATAAATTGAACTCCACATTTAGGTACTTTGCAAGAGGTGAAGTGGGTTAGACACATGTCGGCATGTTGAACAGGCTCTGCTGAATCGTTTAAAGTACAGAGCGACTCCAGTTAATGTTCATATTTTTAAGATATTTACGTCTAAACTTTATATGTGTAGTCGATTTTCAAAAAAATTGAACTCCACTTTTAGGTACTTTTGCATGAGGTGAAGTGGGTAAGACACATGTCGGCATGTTGAACAGGCTCTGCTGAATCGTTTAAAAGACAGAGCGACTCCAGTTAATGTTCATATTTTTGATTTATTTACGTATAAACCTTGTTTCTGTATTCGATTTTCCAAAAAATTGAACTCCTCTTCTAGGTACTTTGCATGAGGTGAAGTTGGTAAGACATATGTCGGCATGTTGAACAGGCTCTGCTTAATCGTATAATTGACAGAGCGACTACTAACAGTTAATGTTCATATTTTTGAGATATTTGCGTCTGAAATTTCTATATGAAGTCGAATTTTTCAATAAATTGAACTCCACATTTAGGTACTTTGCAAGAGGTGAAGTGGGTTAGACACATGTCGGCATGTTGAACAGGCTCTGATGAATCGTTTAAGAGACAGAGCGACTCCAGTTAATGTTCATATTTTTAAGATATTTACGTCTAAACTTTATATGTGTAGTCGATTTTCAAAAAAATTGAACTCCACTTTTAGGTACTTTTGCATGAGGTGAAGTGGGTAAGACACATGTCGGCATGTTGAACAGGCTCTGCTGAATCGTTTAAAAGACAGAGCGACTCCAGTTAATGTTCATATTTTTGATTTATTTACGTATAAACCTTGTTTCTGTAGTCGATTTTCCAAAAAATTGAACTCCTCTTCTAGGTACTTTGCATGAGGTGAAGTTGGTAAGACATATGTCGGCATGTTGAACAGGCTCTGCTAAATCGTTTAAGATACAGAGCGACTCCAGTTAATGTTCATATTTTTAAGATATTTACGTTTAAACTTTATTTGTGTAGTCGATTTTCCAAAAAATTGAACTCCACTTTTAGGTACTTTGCAAGAGGTGAAGTGGGTAAGACACATGTCGGCATGTTGAACAGGCTCTGATGAATCGTTTAAGAGACAGAGCGACTCCAGTTAATGTTCATATTTTTAAGATATTTACGTTTAAACTTTATTTGTGTAGTCGATTTTCCAAAAAATTTAACTCCTCTTTTAGGTACTTTGCATGAGGTGAAGTTGGTAAGACATATGTCGGCATGTTGAACAGGCTCTGCTGAATCGTTTAAGATACAGAGCGACTCCAGTTAATGTTCATATTTTTAAGATATTTACGTTTAAACTTTATTTGTGTAGTCGATTTTCCAAAAAATTGAACTCCACTTTTAGGTACTTTGCAAGAGGTGAAGTGGGTAAGACACATGTCGGCATGTTGAACAGGCTCTGATGAATCGTTTAAGAGACAGAGCGACTCCAGTTAATGTTCATATTTTTAAGATATTTACGTCTAAACTTTATTTGTATAGTCGATTTTCAAAAAAATTGAACTCCACTTTTAGGTACTTTGCATGAGGTGAAGTGGGTAAGACACATGTCGGCATGTTAAACAGGCTCTGCTGAATCGTATAAGAGACAGAACGACTCTAGTTAATGTTCATATTTTTGAGATATTTGCTTCTGAAGTTTCTATATGAAGTCGATTTTTTCAAAAAATTGAACTCCACTTTTAGGTACTTTCCAAGAGGTGAAGTGGGTAAGACACATGTCGGCATGTTGAACAGGCTCTGCTGAATCGTTTATAGTACAGAGCGACTCCAGTTAATGTTCATATTTTTAAGATATTTACGTCTAAACTTTATATCTGTAGTCGATTTTCCAAAAAATTGAACTCCACTTTTAGGTACTTTGCATGAGGTGAAGTGGGTAAGACACATGTCGGCATGTTGAACAGGCTCTGCTGAATCGTTTGAAAGACAGAGCGACTCCAGTTAATGTTCATATTTTTGATTTATTTACGTATAAACGTTGTTTCTGTAGTCGATTTTCCAAAAAATTGAACTCTTCTAGGTACTTTGCATGAGGTGAAGTGGGTAAGACAAATGTCGGCATGTTAAACAAGCTCTGCTGAATCGTTTAAGACACAGAGCGACTCCAGTTAATGTTCATATTTTTAAGATATTTACGTCTAAACTTTATTTGTGTAGTCGATTTTCAAAAAAATTGAACTCCACTTTTAGGTACTTTGTATGAGGTGAAGTGGGTAAGACATATGTCGGCATGTTGAACAGGCTCTGCTGAATCGTTTAAAGTACAAAGCGACTCCAGTTAATGTTCATATTTTTAAGATATTTACGTCTAAACTTTATTTGTGTAGTCGATTTTCAAAAAAATTGAACTCCTCTTTTAGGTACTTTGCATGAGGTGAAGTGGGTAAGACACATGTCGGCATGTTAAACAGGCTCTGCTTAATCGTATAAGAGACAGAGCGACTCCAGTTAATGTTCATATTTTTGAGATATTTGCGTCTGAAGTTTCTATATGAAGTCGAATTTTTCAAAAAATTGAACTTAACTTTTAGGTACTTTGCAAGAGGTGAAGTGGGTAAGACACATGTCGGCATGTTGAACAGGCTCTGCTGAATCGTTTAAGAGACAGAGCGACTCCAGTTAATGTTCATATTTTTGATTTATTTACGTATAAACTTTGTTCGTGTAGTCGATTTTCCAAAAAATTGAACTCCTCTTTTAGGTACTTTGCATGAGGTGAAGTGGGTAAGACACATGTCGGCATGTTAAACAGGCTCTGCTTAATCGTATAAGAGACAGAGCGACTACAGTTAATGTTCATATTTTTGAGATATTTGCGTCTGAAGTTTCTATATGAAGTCGAATTTTTCAAAAAATTGAACTCCACTTTTAGGTACTTTGCAAGAGGTGAAGTGGGTAAGACACATGTCGGCATGTTGAACAGGCTCTGCTGAATCGTTTAAGAGACAGAGCGACTCCAGTTAATGTTCATATTTTTGATTTATTTACGTATAAACTTTGTTTGTGTAGTCGATTTTCCAAAAAAATTGAACTCCTCTTTTAGGTACTTTGCATGAGGTGAAGTGGGTAAGACACATGTCGGCATGTTGAACAGGCTCTGCTGAATCGTTTAAAGTACAGAGCGACTCCAGTTAATGTTCATATTTTTAAGATATTTACGTCTAAACTTTATTTGTGTAGTCGATTTTCAAAAAAATTGAACTCCACTTTTAGGTACTTTGCATGAGGTGAAGTGGGTAAGACACATGTCGGCATGTTAAACAGGCTCTGCTGAATCGTATAAGATACAGAACAACTCCAGTTAATGTTTATATTTTTGAGATATTTGCGTCTGAAGATTCTATATGAAGTCGAATTTTTCAAAAAATTGAACTCCACTTTTAGGTACTTTCCAAGAGGTGAAATGGGTAAGACACACGTCGGCATGTTAAACAGGCTCTGCTTAATCGTTTAAATTACAGAGCGACTCCAGTTAATGTTCATATTTTTAAGATATTTACGTCTAAACTTTATATGTGTAGTCGATTTTCAAAAAAATTGAACTCCACTTTTAGGTAATTTGCATGAGGTGAAGTGGGTAAGACACATGTCGGCATGTTAAACAGGCTCTGCTGAATCGTATAAGAGAAAGAACGACTCCAGTTAATGTTTATATTTTTGAGATATTTGCGTCTGAAGATTCTATATGAAGTCGAATTTTTCAAAAAATTTAACTCCACTTTTAGGTACTTTCCAAGAGGTGAAGTGGGTAAGACACAAGTTGGCATGTTGAACAGGCTCTGCTGAATCGTTTAAAGTACAGAGCGACTCCAGTTAATGTTCATATTTTTAAGATATTTACGTCTAAACTTTATATCTGTAGTCATTTTCCAAAAAATTGAACTCCACTTTTAGGTACTTTGCAAGAGGTGAAGTGGGTAAGACACATGTCGGCATGTTGAACAGGCTCTGATGAATCGTTTAAGAGACAGAGCGACTCCAGTTAATGTTCATATTTTTAAGATATTTACGTCTAAACTTTATTTGTATAGTCGATTTTCAAAAAAATTGAACTCCACTTTTAGGTACTTTGCATGAGGTGAAGTGGGTAAGACACATGTCGGCATGTTAAACAGGCTCTGCTGAATCGTATAAGAGACAGAACGACTCTAGTTAATGTTCATATTTTTGAGATATTTGCTTCTGAAGTTTCTATATGAAGTCGATTTTTTCAAAAAATTGAACTCCACTTTTAGGTACTTTCCAAGAGGTGAAGTGGGTAAGACACATGTCGGCATGTTGAACAGGCTCTGCTGAATCGTTTATAGTACAGAGCGACTCCAGTTAATGTTCATATTTTTAAGATATTTACGTCTAAACTTTATATCTGTAGTCGATTTTCAAAAAAATTGAACTCCTCTTTTAGGTACTTTGCATGAGGTGAAGTGGGTAAGACACATGTCGGCATGTTAAACAGGCTCTGCTTAATCGTATAAGAGACAGAGCGACTCCAGTTAATGTTCATATTTTTGAGATATTTGCGTCTGAAGTTTCTATATGAAGTCGAATTTTTCAAAAAATTGAATTCAACTTTTAGGTACTTTGCAAGAGGTGAAGTGGGTAAGACACATGTCGGCATGTTGAACAGGCTCTGCTGAATCGTTTAAGAGACAGAGCGACTCCAGTTAATGTTCATATTTTTGATTTATTTACGTATAAACTTTGTTCGTGTAGTCGATTTTCCAAAAAATTGAACTCCTCTTTTAGTTACTTTGCATGAGGTGAAGTGGGTAAGACACATGTCGGCATGTTAAACAGGCTCTGCTTAATCGTATAAGAGACAGAGCGACTCCAGTTAATGTTCATATTTTTGAGATATTGTTCTTGTTATTGTTCTTGTGGATTGTCTAAGAGAATACCCTCTTATCAAGGAAGATTGCAGTATTTTAAAATTGATTCATTGGCATTAAGGAGAGACATATTAGATTTAATGTTTTTATTTAAGATTATGCGAAATAATATTGACTGTTCTCAGTTATTGAATTTGTTACGCTTCCGTGCTCCCGCTAGATTACCACGTAATCGAATTACACCATTGTGTCCACCGCTTAGAAGAACTGTCTTAGGTTCTAATTCTCCTATTCCTAGGATGTCTAGATTATTAAATAATTGCAGTGACATAGTCGATGTACATAATGACACCGTGGCTAAATTTTACAAGGCGGTTCTTGACCGTCTTTTATGTCAAAGTTAACTCATTTATAAGCTGTGTATACTTTTGAGCATTATTACCTTAGATACCTAGAAAGGCAAGTGTTTGTGTGCATGTGGTGTTTACCTATAAGAGATTGTTACATTTAGTAAGTTTTTCTTTGTAATAATTAATATATTGTATGTATTGATGTAAACAATCATTGGTAAACCTAATAAATAAAATAAAATAAAAAATAAAAATATTTGCGTCTGAAGTTTCTATATGAAGTCGAATTTTTCAAAAAATTGAACTCCACTTTTAGGTACTTTCCAAGAGGTGAAGTGGGTAAGACACATGTCGGCATGTTGAACAGGCTCTGCTGAATCGTTTAAAGTACAGAGCGACTCCAGTTAATGTTCATATTTTTAAGATATTTACGTCTAAACTTTATATGTGTAGTCGATTTTCAAAAAAATTGAACTCCACTTTTAGGTACTTTGCATGAGGTGAAGTGGGTAAGACACATGTCGGCATGTTGAACAGGCTCTGCTGAATCGTTTAAGAGACAGAGCGACTCCAGTTAATGTTCATATTTTTGATTTATTTACGTATAAACGTTGTTTCTGTAGTCGATTTTCCAAAAAATTGAACTCCTCTTTTAGGTACTTTGCATGAGGTGAAGTGGGTAAGACACATGTCGGCATGTTAAACGGGCTCTGCTGAATCGTTTAAGACACAGAGCGACTCCAGTTAATGTTCATATTTTTAAGATATTTACGTCTAAACTTTATTTGTGTAGTCGATTTTCAAAAAAATTGAACTCCACTTTTAGGTACTTTGTATGAGGTGAAGTGGGTAAGACACATGTCGGCATGTTAAACGGGCTCTGCTGAATCGTTTAAGACACAGAGCGACTCCAGTTAATGTTCATATTTTTAAGATATTTACGTCTAAACTTTATTTGTGTAGTCGATTTTCAAAAAAATTGAACTCCACTTTTAGGTACTTTGTATGAGGTGAAGTGGGTAAGACATATGTCGGCATGTTGAACAGGCTCTGCTGAATCGTTTAAAGTACAAAGCGACTCCAGTTAATGTTCATATTTTTAAGATATTTACGTCTAAACTTTATTTGTGTAGTCGATTTTCAAAAAAATTGAACTCCTCTTTTAGGTACTTTGCAAGAGGTGAAGTGGGTAATACACATGTCGGCATGTTGAACAGGCTCTGCTGAATCGTTTAAGAGACAGAGCGACTCCAGTTAATGTTCATATTTTTGATTTATTTACGTATAAACTTTGTTCGTGTAGTCGATTTTCCAAAAAATTGAACTACTCTTTTAGTTACTTTGCATGAGGTGAAGTGGGTAAGACACATGTCGGCCTGTTAAACAGGCTCTGCTTAATCGTATAAGAGACAGAGCGACTCCAGTTAATGTTCATATTTTTGAGATATTTGCGTCTGAAGTTTCTATATGAAGTCGAATTTTTCAAAAAATTGAACTCCACTTTTAGGTACTTTCCAAGAGGTGAAGTGGGTAAGACACATGTCGGCATGTTGAACAGGCTCTGCTGAATCGTTTAAAGTACAGAGCGACTCCAGTTAATGTTCATATTTTTAAGATATTTACGTCTAAACTTTATATGTGTAGTCGATTTTCAAAAAAATTGAACTCCACTTTTAGGTACTTTGCATGAGGTGAAGTGGGTAAGGCACATGTCGGCATGTTGAACAGGCTATGCTGAATCGTTTAAGAGACAGAGCGACTCCAGTTAATTTTCATATTTTTGATTTATTTACGTATAAACTCGTAAATAAATCAAAAATCTGTCTCTTAAACGATTCAGCAGAGCCTGTTCAACATGCCGACATGTGTCTTACCCACTTCACCTCTTGCAAAGTACCTAAAAGTTGAGTTCAATTTTTTGGAAAATCGACTACACAAATAAAGTTCAAACGTAAATATCTTAAAAATATGAACATTAACTGGAGTCGCTCTGTCTCTTATACGATTAAGCAGAGCCTGTTTAACATGCCGACATGTGTCTTACCCACTTCACCTCATGCAAAGTACCTAAAAGAGGAGTTCAATTTTTTGGAAAATCGACTACACGAACAAAGTTTATACGTAAATAAATCAAAAATATGAACATTAACTGGAGTCGCTCTGTCTCTTAAACGATTCAGCAGAGCCTGTTCAACATGCCGACATGTGTCTTACCCACTTCACCTCTTGCAAAGTACCTAAAAGTTAAGTTCAATTTTTTGAAAAATTCGACTTCATATAGAAACTTCAGACGCAAATATCTCAAAAATATGAACATTAACTGGAGTCGCTCTGTCTCTTATACGATTAAGCAGAGCCTGTTTAACATGCCGACATGTGTCTTACCCACTTCACCTCATGCAAAGTACCTAAAAGAGGAGTTCAATTTTTTTGAAAATCGACTACACAAATAAAGTTTAGACGTAAATATCTTAAAAATATGAACATTAACTGGAGTCGCTTTGTACTTTAAACGATTCAGCAGAGCCTGTTCAACATGCCGACATATGTCTTACCCACTTCACCTCATACAAAGTACCTAAAAGTGGAGTTCAATTTTTTTGAAAATCGACTACACAAATAAAGTTTAGACGTAAATATCTTAAAAATATGAACATTAACTGGAGTCGCTCTGTGTCTTAAACGATTCAGCAGAGCTTGTTTAACATGCCGACATTTGTCTTACCCACTTCACCTCATGCAAAGTACCTAGAAGAGTTCAATTTTTTGGAAAATCGACTACAGAAACAACGTTTATACGTAAATAAATCAAAAATATGAACATTAACTGGAGTCGCTCTGTCTTTCAAACGATTCAGCAGAGCCTGTTCAACATGCCGACATGTGTCTTACCCACTTCACCTCATGCAAAGTACCTAAAAGTGGAGTTCAATTTTTTGGAAAATCGACTACAGATATAAAGTTTAGACGTAAATATCTTAAAAATATGAACATTAACTGGAGTCGCTCTGTACTATAAACGATTCAGCAGAGCCTGTTCAACATGCCGACATGTGTCTTACCCACTTCACCTCTTGGAAAGTACCTAAAAGTGGAGTTCAATTTTTTGAAAAAATCGACTTCATATAGAAACTTCAGAAGCAAATATCTCAAAAATATGAACATTAACTAGAGTCGTTCTGTCTCTTATACGATTCAGCAGAGCCTGTTTAACATGCCGACATGTGTCTTACCCACTTCACCTCATGCAAAGTACCTAAAAGTGGAGTTCAATTTTTTTGAAAATCGACTATACAAATAAAGTTTAGACGTAAATATCTTAAAAATATGAACATTAACTGGAGTCGCTCTGTCTCTTAAACGATTCATCAGAGCCTATTCAACATGCCGACATGTGTCTTACCCACTTCACCTCTTGCAAAGTACCTAAAAGTGGAGTTCAATTTTTTGGAAAATCGACTACACAAATAAAGTTTAAACGTAAATATCTTAAAAATATGAACATTAACTGGAGTCGCTCTGTCTCTTATGCGATTCAGCAGAGCCTGTTCAACATGCCGACATATGTCTCACCCACTTCACCTCATGCAAAGTACCTAAAAGAGGAGTTCAATTTTTTGGAAAATCGACTACTCAAATAAAGTTTAGACGTAAATATCTTAAAAATATGAACATTAACTGGAGTCGCTCTGTCTCCTTGACGATTCAGCAGTGCCTGTTCTACATGCCGAGATATGTCTTACCCACTTCACTTCATGCAAAGTACCTAAAAGTGGAGTTAAATATTTTGAAAAATTCGACTTCATATAGAAACTTCAGACGCAAATATCTCAAAAATATGAACATTAACTGGAGTCGCTCTATCTCTTATACGATTCAGCAGAGCCTCTTCAACATGCCGACATATGTCTCACCCACTTCACCTCATGCAAAGTACCTAAAAGAGGAGTTCAATTTTTTGGAAAATCGACTACACAAATAAAGTTTAGACTTAAATATCTTAAAAATATGAACATTAACTGGAGTCGCTCTGTCTCTTATGCGATTCAGCAGAGCCTGTTCAACATGCCGACATATGTCTCACCCACTTCACCTCATGCAAAGTACCTAAAAGAGGAGTTCAATTTTTTGGAAAATCGACTACTCTAATAAAGTTTACACGTAAATATCTTAAAAATATGAACATTAACTGGAGTCTCTCTGTCTCCTTGACGATTCAGCAGTGCCTGTTCTACATGCCGAGATATGTCTTACCCACTTCACTTCATGCAAAGTACCTAAAAGTGGAGTTAAATATTTTGAAAAATTCGACTTCATATAGAAATTTCAGACGCAAATATCTCAAAAATATGAACATTAACTGGAGTCGCTCTATCTCTTATACGATTCAGCAGAGCCTCTTCAACATGCCGACATATGTCTCACCCACTTCACCTCATGCAAAGTACCTAAAAGAGGAGTTCAATTTTTTGGAAAATCGACTACTCAAATAAAGTTTAGACGTAAATATCTTAAAAATATGAACATTAACTGGAGTCGCTCTGTCTCCTTGACGATTCAGCAGTGCCTGTTCTACATGCCGAGATATGTCTCACACACTTCACCTCATGCAAAGTACCTAAAAGAGGAGTTCAATTTTTTGGAAAATCGACTACTCAAATAAAGTTTAGACGTAAATATCTTAAAAATATGAACATTAACTGGAGTCGCTCTGTCTCCTTAACGTTTCAACAGTACCTGTTCTACATGCCGAGATATGTCTTACCCACTTCACTTCATGCAAAGTACCTAAAAGTGGAGTTAAATATTTTGAAAAATTCGACTTCATATAGAAACTTCAGACGCAAATATCTCAAAAATATGAACATTAACTGGAGTCGCTCTATCTCTTATACGATTCAGCAGAGCCTCTTCAACATGCCGACATATGTCTCACCCACTACACCTCATGCAAAGTACCTAAAAGAGGAGTTCAATTCTTTGGAAAATCGACTACACAAATAAAGTTTAGACGTAAATATCTTAAAAATATGAACAATAACTGGAGTCGCTCTGTCTCTTATACGATTCAGCAGAGCCTGTTCAACATGCCGACATATGTCTCACCCACTTCACCTCATGCAAAGTACCTAAAAGAGGAGTTCAATTTTTTGGAAAATCGACTACTCAAATAAAGTTTAGACGTAAATATCTTAAAAATATGAACATTAATTGGAAACGCTCTGTCTCCTTAACGATTCAGCAGTGGTTGTTCTACATGCCGAGATATGTCTTACCCACTTCACTTCATGCAAAGTACCTAAAAGTGGAGTTCAATATTTTGAAAAATTCGACTTCATATAGAAATTTTAGACGCAAATATCTCAAAAATATAAACATTAACTGGAGTCGGTCTATCTCTTATACGATTCAGCAGAGCCTCTTCAACATGCCGACATATGTCTCACCCACTTCACCTCATGCAAAGTACCTAAAAGAGGAGTTCAATTTTTTGGAAAATCGACTACACAAATAAAGTTTGGACGTAAATATCTTCAAAATATGAACATTAACTGGAGTCGCTCTGTTTTTTAAACGATTCAGCAGAGCCTGTTCAACATGCCGACATATGTCTTACCCACTTCACTTCATGCAAAGTAACTTAAACTTGTTCTTAATTTTTTTCAAAAAATTGGCTGTACATGAAAAGTTCAGACGCAAATATCTCAAAAATATGAACATTAACTGGAGTCGCTCTATCTCTTATACGATTCAGCAGAGCCTCTTCAACATGCCGACATATGTCTCACCCACTTCACCTCATGCAAAGTACCTAAAAGAGGAGTTAAATTTTTTGGAAAATCGACTACACAAATAAAGTTTAGACGTAAATATCTTAAAAATATGAACATTAACTGGAGTCGCTCTGTCTCTTATACGATTCAGCAGAGCCTGTTCAACATGCCGACATATGTCTCACCCATTTCACCTCATGCAAAGTACCTAAAAGAGGAGTTCAATTTTTTGGAAAACCGACTACTCAAATAAAGTTTAGACGTAAATATCTTTAAAATATGAACATTAACTGGAGTCGCTCTGTCTCCTTAACGATTCAGCAGTGCCTGTTGTACATGCCGACATGTGTCTTACCTACTTCACCTCATGCAAAGTACCTAAAAGAGGAGTTCAATTTTTTGGAAAATCGACTACACAAATAAAGTTTGGACGTAAATATCTTTAAAATATTTACATTAACTGGAGTCGCTCTGTCTTTTAAACGATTCAGCAGAGCCACTTCACTTCATGCAAAGTAACTTAAACTTGTTCTTTATTTTTTTCAAAAAATTGGCTGTACATGAAAAGTTCAGACGCAAATATCTCAAAAATATGAACATTATCTGGAGTCGCTCTGTCTCTTAAACGATTCAGCAGAGCCTGTTCAACATGCCGACATATGTCTTACCAACTTCACCTCATGTATTTTAATAGGGAGCCGTACTTATCTATCTCTTTCAAAGTAGTTACAATTCACTTGAGTAACGATTTGAGGAAACTGTTGTTTATTCGTGCGTGATCAAAAGTAAGCTTTGTTTTCGTAGTGAAATCCTTCCGTTATTGCTTGATAGGTAGGTAGATACTTACGCTGATATACAGTTATCCACTTTACAATCATTCGTCTGTGCTGTGCGTTTGTTTATTTAGGTAGGTACCTGAGCTATATATTATAGATTGACTGAACTATTAATCAAGGTAGGATATGGACAAAGATGAAAAGAAAGGCTTCTGACAGTTGAAATTCTTTTATTTGTACGGTAGTGTCGATTATTGGTAAATTAAGTAAGATTAAGGGTGCTAACCCCCTTATAGTAAGGGCGTGTTCACAGCATACACAACAAAAAGGGGTCCGGCAAAGTGGGGTGCTATCTTCACTGCGGTATCATTGGGGCCATGGTGGGGTCTGTGAGGATGACCAGTATCCTCAGGGTGAATCCTTTCAGGTTTAGGTGAAGGTCTGTGTTCTCCCGATTCTGCTCCGAGCTGCTTTCACGTTCACATCACTCCCATTAACTTCATACGATTGATTCGTCTGGTTGAGAAAAGCTCTACGCTGTTTTCCATCGCGTGATCCGGAACCTTGTCCAATTTGCTCTATTTCCGCTTCTTCTACATAGGTTTGCTGTTGTTGACCATTTCCAGATCCTGCGTTGATAATAAACTTGCCTCCATTCTGATGTATTTCAGCATTGTTTCCTTCTCTCTCCAAAAAACTCCCTTCGTTTTTTTCACTATTTCCAATTGGTGTCGCTCCGGCCCCTTTGAAAAAATAACTTAAATTACAATGATGATCGAACTAACTAGTATCTAGTACAGATTTGTCGTGAAAACTTCACAAATATTTTCAAAGATCACTTCTAAACAACTGCAAAGACTTACATGTGATTCCGGAGACGACACAGAGCACCACGTACACCGTTCCTGTCTTCATAGCTGCGACTCCCGATCTGTACTGCTAATAGTTGGGTCCCACATTTTATTAAATTGCTTATCAAGTTCAATTACGCAAGTACTCATGTGACTGTGTGCGTTGGGTCGGAGGTGACTCACTACGATTGGTCAGTATCGCTTGTTTTTCCGGATGCATGACTTTCCTGTTGATAGGGGTTGTTGTTCAGCCATTCTCTGGAAACTTCCATTTGATAGCGTTTTTGGGTCATATGTCACGTTATTGTAAGATAATGATCTTCTGTCTCTTTCTAGTGGTTCCACGAAACGCGAATAGAATATCACCCCAGTTATCTCCTTGCGATACTACAATGCCCCCTATTCGTACCAAGCAAAAGGAGGTTCTCAAAACACTTCGCAATCTTGACGTGAACAAAGCCAGTGGACCTGACGGTATACCAGCTATAGTGCTAAAGAACTGCGCTCCTGAGTTGTCTCCTGTTCTGACACGTCTGTACCGCCTCTCTCTTGAAACAGGTATAGTCCCAAAGTCCAGGAAGCTGGCCAACGTGCAACCGGTGCCCAAAAAAGGCAGTCGTGCCGATCCCGCAAACTACCGCCCTATAGCAATCACCTCCGTAATCTGTAAGATTAAATCAAATCAAAATCAAAATCAAAATTTGAGCGTGTATTGAACACCCGCATTCTGGCATACCTAGAAGACAATGACCTCCTTAGCGATCGACAATACGGATTTCGCCGAGGTCAATCTACTGGAGATCTTCTAGTGTATGCAACGCATATATGGGGCGAGGCCATCCAGAAGCATGGCGAAGCTCTTGCTGTGTCACTCGACATATCGAAGGCTTTTGATAGGGTCTGGCACGCTAGCCTTATTGGCAAGCTTCCTTCTTATGGTCTTCATTTGGGATTGTGTAACTGGGTAGCTGATTTCCTGAGGAAACGGTCTATTCGAGTGGTCGTTGATGGCTGTTCCTCAGACCTATTAGCGATTGATGCCGGGGTACCTCAGGGATCTGTTCTTTCCGCAACACTATTTCTGCTTCACATAAACGATCTGCTGAAACCCGGTATTATTGGTTATGCAGACGATAGCACGGTTGTAGAAAGATACCTGTCCAGTTCACGAGCTAACAGCGCTGATACGCTGTTTCTGAGAGAGGCCATGATAGAGCGCATAAACCTATCACTTCAGACAGTGTCTGAATGGGGTGATTCCAACCTCGTAAGGTTTAATGCCTCTAAAACACAGGCGTGTCTTTTTTCCGCCAAAAGGAGTCCATTCACCTTGACTCCAACTCTCCGGAATGAACCGATTCAGATATCTGACCACCTGGAACTCCTCGGCGTGGATTTAACACCCAATCTTAACTTCGGTCGTTACATTGAGTCCAAGGCAAAAGTTGCTGCAATGAAGCTGGGCATTCTCTCTAAAGTGAGACGGTACTTCACACCTGGACAGCTGCTTACCTTGTATCAAGCACAGGTCCGCTCATGTATGGAGTACTGTTCACACTTATGGGATGGATCAGCCCGCTATCAGCTGGATACCTTGGACGCCATCGACCGACGCGCACGGAGACTCATTGGTGACGACGAGCTAGTCAATGACAAGCTCCAAAGCCTTGAGCATCGCCGCAAAGTCGCCTGTCTATCGGTATTCTATCGAATTCATTTCGGAGAGTGCGCGCAAGAACTTCACGACCTCATTCCCCCTGCTCCATTCCACCGTCGGTCAACGAGACGCAGGGAGGGGTTGCACCCCTTTGTTGTTGATGTTCCACCTTTTCGCACGAATCGTTACGCTTCTTCATTTATTATGCGTACAGCGCAGGAGTGGAACTCCTTGCCTGCGTCAGTGTTTCCCGATTCCTATAATTTGGGGATCTTCAAGGCAAGAGTGAATAGGCATTATTTGAGTTTGCGTGTACCATCCTCGACCGCATCATCACTTACCATCAGGTGAGTTGCAATCAAACGCACTCAAATTTTTAATAAAATAAAAAAAATCAGTACATATGCCCTGAACAATTTTTAGCTGACCGAAATGGAAGGACTACAAGATCCTGGGAGGTGTAATGCTCAGTCTATGACTGAAAATAAGTTCAGGATTTTGATTCGTTATCTAAAAAGCTCAAGCAATTAATTTTAATAAATGTATAGATCTTCCGAAATTATTTTTTTATTTTATTTTATTAGAGATTAATCCTCAATCAGCAATTGATACACTACTAAAATTCACTCGTTAATGCCTCTTGTAATTTTTCTAAGTGCCAACTTTTGATTTCAAAACTCTTCCTATTAAAGGACCACTTTTCGAGCAACTGTATGGAAAATTACTTGTCCTTTAATGTCAGTTATCGGTCTAATAGTTAAGTAACTAGAGCACCGGCCGGACAGCCGGACGCAACATACACTTTTTATTTCTTTGTTTTTTAGTCTCTTAGTGTTAAGAGAATCGATCGCCAACAAAATCTCAACTTCAATTTTTTTGGCCGTCACAATATCTTTTTCGCTGTTTCGTTGCTCGCTCCTCAGTCGCTCGAAAGTAAAAATGGAGAGAATAAACGTAGAAATGATACACAGTAATACATAAGATGTCTTTTATTAGTACCAATTTCTTATTACTTACACAATAAGTCAAAAACATAACAAAGAATTAACGGTAGTGTGTGTAACAAAATCGGAGCTACATTAAGATCACAGCACAGTAAGTCAAATAATGTGTTGCTCCAAGTAGATCTAGCCAGTCTCAGCTAGAGCCTCCAAACGATTTTTTAATCTCAAACGCATTTTATTCTGAACTATTATCTTTTTGTCTTAAGAACACCGTCCTTGGCCGCCGCCCATACAAATCGTTTTCAATAACAAATAATACTAAATATTACGTAATAATATGTTTTATTAGTTTTTTTGATAATATACGGACATAGATCTCTCGTATCCGATTGTAAATAAACGGATCTATTTATAATACACATACACTCCCTCCTCACGCACAGAAACACACACATACACGCAGACTTACACTTATACAATGCGCATCAGTTCCCTCCATTCTCCGCCATCCCATAACAGCTGTTTAAAGTTTAAAATTTACGTCTGAAATCTTTTTTGACCTGTTAAATTGTTGTATTTAAAATTCAAATAATAAAATTGTATGCTGTAGGTTTCATTAAGGAAATAAAAATATATAAATAAATAAAACAACTTCTTGTTTTTAAATTAACATTAAACTACAATTTGTATGTATGGACGACGCAATTAAGAAATTGCGTTTTGTTTTGTACTTACTTTGTCACATATGCATTTTACGTAAATCTATTTTGCCCTACAACTGATTGGCCTTACTACACTTTGCCTCAGTAAATGTTTGCTCTGTCGGTAATTTGACATGTCACATTTAATTTCCCATATTACCTCGTTTGAGCGGGGCGCGGGGGCGGCGCTTAGCGCGCTCAGTCGCGACTCGCGCGTTCTGTCATTTCAAACCTAACAGCTCGTCGCTTCGCGCCATGCTACTATAATCTGTGTCATTGCAGAATTATTACAATAAGAAATAGTTGATACTTTTGATTGTATGTTCTTGGTGGAGCTTTATATCACCCATACTGGTATACAGGGTCTTCGGCAGATGGTTGAAAATACGAAATGGGGGATAGGTGGGGTCGCCTCCCACCTATTTTGAGAATTAAAAAAAATCCAGGACTTGTAATTTTTTTTACAGGATTTTTTTTCCTTTTTTTAGAAATTTTGCCATTTTTATACCTTTGAACACATGTAACTTTTTGTTTTTTAAAGCTAGCTCCAAAATCTTTTTTTTAATAGACTTTTATAAGATTGTCGGCTCTAAAAAAAATTATGTTTGTTTCAAGTTATTGCTAAAAACTAAAATGTGGGCCCCAGAACTTAAAAAAAAAGTTGAACAAAAATTTAAAACTCAACTTTGCGATGCATTTAAAAAAAAATGGGGCTGGAAGGCTTCTGATTTTTTTAAAACATCTCTAAAGCTTAGGCTTTTGAATGGTATGTAATTTGTTTCGGTATCTTTTTTGTAACCGGAGTTGTTAATTTTTTTTACTCAATTGGACCATGTTGACGAAATTCCACTAGTTACATGTTTTGTGAAATGTATCAAATGCAAAGTTGAAAATAATGTAAATACTTACTGTTGGGACGGTTACAAAGAGCAGGTACGTTTTTTTACATTCTTGCACACACATAATGGCTATCTTTTGTCATTTATTGGCATATTGGAGTTAGCACTTCCATATGCCAATAAAATGTCCGCATATTCCGCATTGGTAAATTGAGCCATTTTAAACCACAACAAAGTCTTAACAAAACGTCTGATAATAACAAAAAGTGACAAACAACAAAAAAACTTAACAAAATCACAAACGTTAATAACGTTAACGTTTTTTTTTTTTGTTTTCCTTAATTTCACTTTGCTGTGTTTGTGATTTTGTTAAGTTTTTTTGTTGTTTGTCACTTTTTGTTATTATCAGACGTTTTGTTAAGACTTTGTTGTGGTTTAAAATGGCTCAATTTACCAATGCGGAATATGCGGACATTTTATTGGCATATGGAAGTGCTAACTCCAATATGCCAATAAATGACAAAAGATAGCCATTATGTGTGTGCAAGAATGTAAAAAAAAGTACCTGCTCTTTGTAACCGTCCCAACAGTAAGTATTTACATTATTTTCAACTTTGCATTTGATACATTTAACAAGACATGTTACTAGTGGAATTTCGTCAACATGGTCCAATTGAGTAAAAAAAATTAACAACTCCGGTTACAAAAAAGATACCGAAACAAATTACATACCATTCAAAAGCCTAAGCTTTAGAGATGTTTTAAAAAAATCAGAAGCCTTCCAGCCCCATTATTTTTCTTTTAAATGCATCGCAAAGTTGAGTTTTAAATTTTTGATCAACTTTTTTTTTAAGTTCGGGGGCCCACATTTTTGTTTTTAGCAATAACTTGAAACAAACATAATTTTTTTAGAGCCGACAATCTTATAAAAGTCTATAAAAAAAAGATTTTGGAGCTAGCTTTAAAAAACAAAAAGTTACATGTGTTCAAAGGTATAAAAATGGCAAAATTTCTAAAAAAAGGAAAAAAAATCCTGTAAAAAAAACTACAAGTCCTAGATTTTTTTTAATTCTCAAAATAGGTGGGAGGCAACCCCACCTATCCCCCATTTTCGTATTTTCAACCATCTGCCGAAGACCCTGTATATCTACACTAATTCCACAAAAGAAATAAAACTGCGTTTATTATTTGTCAGCGACCGGTTTCGAACACCATCTTCAAATAGTCTGCCTGAAACCGGTCGCTGACAAATTATATACGCAGTTTTATTTATTTTATGTAGAATATGTGTACGATAAGACTTTTTTTTTACAGTTCAAAAAGCTATAAATGAAATACAATCTACGATTATTGGGAGTGCGGGATTCAAAAAATTTAATACATTTTTTTACTACGTTGATTATTTTTTTAATAGCTTTTTAGGCTTCAAACATATTTATATTAACGCGTTGAGTGTCTTCATCGTGCACTCTTCACGTTAAAAATATGGTAAAACACAAAAAAATATTCAGATCATTAGTTATCAAATCTTCTACAATGATCTTATCTCATTACTTTTTTTTTGCTAAATGCTTTAGTTTTCTTATTTAAAGTGGTAAATAGATATATTTTTTATGAATTGGACCAATGCTAAAACATTTTTCTCTTAATTATTGAAATAAAAAAAACTGTATTGAAAAAACCATTTTAACTACCATTGATCAATCAAACATAAACTAAACGACAGTTTAAAACAAGAAACGCGTAGCAATTTCTCTCAGTTCCGCTGAGCTGAGACATCGCAGCAGAGTTAGGACGTGATTTTACCTCTCGTTCGCATGGTTGCTCCCTTTCCCTCTCGCAGATCTTATGACGAGGCCCGGCGTATCTTGAAAGTTGCTCTACTTGAATATTATTAACCGACTTCAAAAAAGGAGGAGGTTCTATGTTCGTTCGTCTATTATTTTTTTACTACATTAGTGTTATCATCAAAAAAATAAACGACTTTATGTCGAAAAATGCAAAAAATATCCCTGTTAGTAAAAACAAAAGTAAATTAAAAGTTTTAATAATAAAAAAATACCGTATAAAGAGGTAAGTTAAATACATTATTATGTATTAACAACTGTACCATGTTGCCGAATGAGGGCTATAAATGTTTTTGGATTTTAATGTACCTATTTTTATTTCACTAATATTATAAATGTGATAGTTTCATTGTTACTCTTTCACGCTAAAACTATTAATCCGATTGCGTTGAAATTTGGCATATCGCTAATTAAATGGCGGAGAATAACATAGAATACTTTTTGTCCCAGAAAAATGCATAGGTAGAGATAAACTAAGATAACATGGCACACCCTTCTAAATTATTTTTACGAGATTTTATTATTATTACGTGTGCCACGACTAGTCGAGCAACAGATCCGTGCAACTGTTTTTGTTTGAGGTCCATCCAAGCACGCACACATGCGTACTGAGGCTTGTAGATACTTTCACAAATACATTCAACCGCTTAGTGATCTGAAGGGGCGTGCCATGTTATCGTAGTTTATCTAGACAGACCTGGGAAAGATTAAAATTTCAGTTCGCGAGTCGCTTGCGGCTCACGGACCGTGCACCCTCGATCACAGCTACTAAGTTATAAAAACTACTTTTTGTTCTAAAATTGTTCGTGTCGCTTATGTGTGACGTCATAGTCCTTGACTTTCTAATTTGATGTTTACAGTAAACATAAAATCGAAAATAAATTAAAATATCATACTAGTAAGTGTTTCTGCTACTCTAGAAGAAACACAATTCAATGAATAGTATTTTTTATATTGATGCCGTCAATCAATACCCTATTGTTATTACCACAAATATATTAAGTCATACACAATTTTCCTTAATCTCGCTGCCCGAAGTCCTTTGTAATAGCACAGATTATTAAATAGTTACTGCGTAAGTATAATTGAAAACGCTAAACACGTTAAAAAACCGACTTCCATCGCAACCAATTAGTACATTTTTGCAATATAATTTTTGGTTTTTGTTAATTTTCTACTAAAGTACTTCACCGATTTTGTTAAAATTTATATGGGACCACACGGGAAGCACTAGCTTTCAAATAAAAAAAGAATCATAAAAATCGGTTCACCCAGTCAAAAGTTCTGAGGTAACAAACATAAAAAAAAAAAAAAAACATACAGACGAATTGAGAACCTCCTCCTTTTTGGTAGTCGCTTGAAAAGTATAACCTTGTCTATAAAGCAATACGAAAACAATATTTATGAAGTTGTCACATGAGTTTATTTTCACAACATAATATCTAAGTCAATGTCTAAGTATGTGAAAAGCAATGCGATCTTACTGCTGTAAGTCATCTATTTTGGGAACCTTGGCGGTAATTTTTTGTTTAATTTGTTTTAAGAGTTCATTTTTAATAAACTAAAATTAGTAACTTATGTATTTTAAAAAACATACTTTACCAGTCAACTTTAGGTAGCTCTAATCATATCCTAGAGCAGAAAGAACGAATCTTATAAATTAGTTTGATGAAGTAGAGCAACCTTCTTGTGCGGTGTTCAACGTCTAAATGTAGCGGGTAGCGGGGGGAGCGCCACTTGCAAAGCCTCTGGTAAGACAAAAGCTAAGTGTCGCAAAGGAGACTGGCGCCGTGAATACCTTGATTTGCCTTATTATATACTCTGCCCCCTCTCCTCCCCGTATCGACTAGACAAAATGAGATAAAAATTATTGAAATTGAAGCAGAAAGCGGCGAATAAAGCTTATATTATATGAAGATGTGCGTTGGAGACAAAATGGGACAAGAAAAAATGCATGTGTGACAAATTACATTCGAGGCAAAACGCGATTCAAACAAAAAATGTAATGAATCAAAATGCGTGCGAGACATCCATCTAACAAACCCTCCTAATAATGAGGCAGTTCAAAACATTAGGTACCTACCTATGAGTCCATTTACACGAACGACCGGACCGTTCAGTTCACTTCCGCCATCCATCCCACGGGGTTAATAAGTAGCTATTTACCTTTAATAATCAATGTACTTATTATACTTACATACTTGAGTAATACTACGTCCACGACTCATCCATACCTATTCACACGGGAGCGACCCGACCAATTGTTGTCGCCATCTCTCTCCTTCTTTCGCGCCATGGTCGCGGTCCATTAGCAATTAGCACATACATATTTTAGACGTACGACACCAAGTCGTAAGACCCTTAACCCTTCGCATGCAAGGTGGGGTGTTTTAGACCCCAACGGTTTTAAAATCTAATATTAAAAAAAACGTGACGGCGAGGACTGTAATTTTGAGTAGCTGGGTTTGCAGCGTTGCCACGTCGACTTGTTGGGTTAATTAAGTGCTGCGCTTGACTGTGCTAGACGTGTAGAGTCAGTGAGACGCGTATTTGTTTTGTATAAAAATGAAAAAAATATACCTGGAACACTAGTTACTATTTTAAGACTTATTATTTTCTATTTTTTCTAACATGATTTAAATTTAAACGAGGTTTTAAGACTGATTTGTCTATGCTTAGTATTTCAGTTTGAAAGTGCCTCGTGAGCCTCATATATCACTGCAAAATTAAAACAACCCATTGATTGCGAGTGAAAATTGGCTTTTTATTGTCGTTCTAACTATCCTCTAAATTGATAAAAACGCATTTTTGAATGTATTTTTAACACGCTTTTATTAGCTTCACTTGTAACTATGTAAGAAAATCTTGGAATCTTAATTTGACCCACTTGCCGGTCTTCGATTAGGATGAAATTTTGCACACGCTCTGAGTTCTGATGACAATACATGACTAGCTAAGAAACGTCATTACAAATCCAATATGGCGGCCTCCCCAAGATGGCGGACTGGCTGTTTGAAATCCACCCCCATGATATGGGTATCAAATGAAAGGGTTTGCTGTCAGGAATACATAAAAAAAATGTCACGTGACTTAAATACAATATGGCGGACGTCCAAGATGGCGGACAGGCTATTTGAAATGCACCTCCATGATATGGGTATCAAATGAAAGGGTTTGCTGTCAGGAATACGAAAAAATAGTCACGTGACTTAAATCCAACATGGCGGACATCCAAGATAACTACTTAACGTGTTTACTAAAAGCGTGTTTTTTTTTTAATAATTGATGATTATTTAAAGTATGATACACAGGAGTCACTTACGTATTGTCACCTTGTATGCGAAGGGTTAAGACTGGCGTCATCCGTGTAAACAACTGGAGCCTAATAGTACTGTCAAGCACTGTCGCGGTGCCGCCCGTGGCTTGATTTTGTGAAATTATTGAGTACATATATCTGATGGAATAGAATGTGCTTACTGCGCAACTGTACACGTACAGTATGTGCAACGGCAAACCGCATTCTGCCGGGGCGCACCTGCTCTCGAACCGTTGGACCGCGTCACTTAGAAATAGTGAACGGTCAATGTATGTACTACTCGTATGTAGCCCCAATAACGCCGGAGCACTTTCGAATAATTACAATAATTAGGACAGACAGTCACATTGTGGAACATTAATTGTGGCAATGCAGTATCAACCAGGTTTTGAAGATTATAGAAGCGGCAACATAAATAAATAAAGTAAATAATTCTGGCCCTAAAGGATACCTTGTCAACTATAAAAACATTTATAACACTAATACGAGCTAACGAACTAAAGTGTAAACTCTATATAGCGACACTCAAGGGACCGGACATTTTGTGACGTTATTGACAGTTTTCGTTAAAAAGAGAGAAATTAGCGTCAAAGTAAACCAACTGGAGCCAGAAAATTTTGACGTTTTTAAAGAGTGAATCGTTATATCGAGTGACGTTTTACAGAGTTTACACTGTATATGGAACACTAGGAGCGAGCGAGTGCCGCACGCCGCACGCCGCAGTGCAGGCAGGCCTCCGTCACTCCATGTACTTGCGCGCTATAATTACCTACCGCCCGTCCCAGCGTTCTCGGGCCGTTTGCGGACCCAATTCAGTGCGGTTTTCACAAACGAAGCGCACGCACGTAGTTTAATTTAAATCGTTTTGTTCGTTCGTACGCGTACCTACGATGCCGTCTGGTGCCTTATGTGCTGTAGATGGGTGCAAATCAAGCAAAAGAAGAGATAAACACCTAAAATTTTTCCATTTACCTCTCAATGAAGAAAGGTAAGTGATAAACTATTACTATTTTTTGTCGTTTTAAAATTATTTTTAATACTAGGTATACTAAGCAATATCTAGTACTCTTTATTACACTGTGGCATTAGCTTGCCTTTCAGACAGATTTTCAGTTTTTTGTTACATAGAAACGTCATACTTACCTTAAACACTATTTTAACAACGTTTAAAAAGCTATTTTTATTAAAATAAAATTGTGATAATATGTGAGTCGCAGGCGCGGCGACCTGTCTCAACTTGTCGTGCTGTTAGCGCACACAAAAACTTTTGACATAACTATTTAGTAATCTGTGCTTGTGATTCGGTTTTATGCGATTTGTAAAAAATATACATGGTGAATTTTTTCTATGAGGAATTTCTAAATTATAAGAGATAGAGCAAAGCGCTCTTAAGAACCGTAATCTCAATTTTAGAGAAAATAAAAGTTGCGTGTTAAAAAATAAAAAAAATGATAGGTCCTGGAGTATGTACTCCGGAGATATGACTTTTTCTTAAAATTTTTTTTTTTGTTATTTCGATTGTATATCACTATACAAACTAAAAATTGTACGGAGACCATAGGTCTAAAGTTGCTAGAAGTTGTTGAAATAAACGTTTTAAATAGTATGTGGAAACTGAACTTACAGACCGATTTTCAAATGATAAAAAAAATATAAAAACCAATTTATAAAAAAAATATATATTTTGCCCGCGGCTTCGCCCGCGTAGGGGTATGAAAAATAGATTAGAACCTATTCTCAGGCCTACCCGATATGCACACAAAATTTCATAAAAATCGGTCCAGCCGTTTCGGAGAAGTATGATTACTAACACTGTGACACGAGAATTATATATATAGATAGATTAATGATACAATTTTAAACTACCACCTATAAGTCAAAACATATTCACAGTTCTCAATAACATAGACACAAAAAGTTATGTTAATTTAATTTTATCGAAGAGGCAGCCCTGCGATCGCGCGGTGTGAAGCAAGCACTGCGGTTGCTGACGCGATGGAGTAGGCTATTATAGCAGTAGGTATTGGAAATTTACTACTGAGTGAAGTATCTGTTACGTAGTAACTAATTAGTAATCTGTGGTGCAGGGTAACACTATGTAGGTACGAGTATTATGCATTCTGTGCAAATATAATAAATTATGCATTTCCAGGCAAGTGTGAGACGGGCCGACAGTTCCGTGATCTATCCATTCATACAAGAGATGTGTGTCATGTTCTACGTGTTTATCACAAAAGACATCAACGGGACTGAAGGTATATTTTTTTCTTTTAATGCAGTTCGGAATCCTTAGCGCGAGCACGGCTCACACTTGGCCATTTTCATATTTGATTACTTTAAGGTTGGCACTATAATCACAACAAGTTTGAGACTTGTGTGCATTACTGATCTAATAATAGAGAGAAAACAATCAAACACGTTTCTTGGTTCCGGGAGCCAAACCTCTATTATTTTCTTTACTTTTTGTTAATTTTTAAGGAATCCGCCGTGACGATACTTAACTACCTATTCTGGGAAAATTTCAACTGGCTACCTATAAACCTATCTATAATAATTGTTCAAAGGATACAGCACCTTAAACACAGACAGACAGGCGGACAGGCAGAAGAACGGTGGTATAGTCTTAGTGATAGGGTCCCGTTGGCACCCTCCTCTATTTTATAGGACTTCCTCCGTTTCAGACCCAAAAATGGGTCTAGTCCTCTAATGTGAAATGGGTCTAGTCCTCTAATGTGAAATGGGTCTAGTCCTCTAATGTGAAATGGGTCTAGTCCTCTAATGTGAAATGGGTCTAGTCCTCTAATGTGAAATGGGTCTAGTCCTCTAATGTGAAATGGGTCTAGTCCTCTAATGTGAAATGGGTCTAGTCCTCTAATGTGAAATGGGTCTAGTCCTCTAATGTGAAATGGGTCTAGTCCTCTAATGTGAAATGGGTCTAGTCCTCTAATGTGAAATCTAGAATGCAGGGCAATAATTTTGAGAAAAAGAAATAGATGCATATGGCAAATACGTTGGTCGCGTCAGCGCATTTTTTTTATTTATTAATAATTTGAGTGCGTTTGACTATATCTCACCTGATGGTAAGTGACGATGTAGTAGAGGATGGTACACGCAAACTCAAATAATGCCTATTCACTCTTGCCTTGAAGATCCCCAATTACGTGCGATGTCGCAGGGGAGAGGCGCGGACGGGAGGCAACGCAAACAATTTCACCATTTCATTATTGTAAAGCAGCCACAAGTAATGCCATGTACATTGCGTATTAATAAAATATTGCTCTTTTAATTAATAATTGTTTCTGGCAACATATTAGCCATTTATAAAAACAAAATAAAGCAGGCGCTGGCAACGCTATGCAGGAACCACTAGATGGATGGGGCAAACAAATTATACTTATTGCTTGAGAGGATTGTAAAGCTGTGACTTTTCATACAAACGGCGGCGTAAGCGATATTCACAGATTTTGACCACTTTTTGATAGGATATCAGTCAAGGTTTTTGTTTTTTCAATAAAGTTAATAAATTCAATTTTATTGTAGTTTACGTGTTTTCATAGAAAACTAACTTTGGCCATTATTTGTTTATTTATATAGATAATTTTAAAAACGAAACCTATAGAACTAGGTAGTGTTTGTACTGACTGACAAGCTAACTATCAAAAATTGGTCAAAATCGGTCAACCTTTAAGAGGTGAAAATCGCTTTCGGCGTTTCTGTGAAAAGTCTAATTTTCACCGGTCGCAACGTGTCTAGTGTTCCGCACCAAAAGGCCCGCCCACTACTAGCCCACGCTCTCTACGCGTGTCTGTCCGTCCGACCTTTAAAAACATGTATCTTTGAACCACGATAGTTAGCGGCTGAAAATTTCACAGAATATTTATTTCTTTGTTATAGATAGTTGTCTTATGATGAGGGATTCTCTAACAAATAATAAAAACAATAAGTAAAAAATGAAGGGGGATCCCAATACACGAAACCTTTTTTTATGTTTTATTTTGTTTTTGCTTTACCATAAAAGCGGTAATACAAACAAGCGTCAAACTGTGTGTGATTACTACAGATCGTAAAACAACAATAAATAAAAACTGGCCAAGTGCGAGTCGTAGTGGTGTCGAGGGTCCCAAACTGATTTATAAACAAAACAAGGTGTGCGTGCGCCGGTACGGACCCCGGGGCGCGGCGAGGGAGGCCGGCTCGCATGTAGCTGGTTTTTACATTCTTTATAATTAAAAGTAAATAAAAGAAAGAAACGTCACTACAGTAATGATATGTGAATCGGTCGCGGGGCGCGGGTCGCGGGGCGCGGGGCGGCGTGCGCACACTTCGTCAGCACGCGAGGGCGCGCGGCCGGGCGCCGGGCTCTGCCCATCTACATCTAACCACCATAATTTACTACCTAGGCACATAGTAACCATGCATTTGTCATTTTAGTTGGAAGTGAACACACAAAAAGTGGTTAATAATAAAAAGTATAAAAAATGGAACTATTCAACATTGTTAGTTTCAAAGTGTTAGGAACGCTTGATTCGCTAGCTCGCCCTACTCAATATCCTAACTACGAGTGAAGCGGCGCGGGCGGCCGCTTGTCGGCACTTGTGAAGCTTTTTTGCTTTACACAACTACACGTGCCCTCCGTCAGAGCGAGCGCAACCGGAACACGTGAACACGTGAACACGTGAGAGGCACGACCAGTTCGCTCGTGGTTTGCTACGCCCACGTTATGTATTGGCCTGTCTTTGTTCTGCTCAGAGTGTAAATAGCTGTAGTAGGTGGGTGGTGGGGGGTGGGTGTCACAGCTGGTAGAGGTGCAGGTCGGCGGCCCAGCCGGTGGCGGCCACGTGCGGCGGTAGGCGCGCCAGCAGCGCCGCGTGCGCCGGCCCGCGCGCCGCCGCGCCGGACATCGCATGCCCCGCCACCGACACCATCGCCACCCCCTCGCCCGGCGCCGCGCGCGCCCCCGCCGCCTCCGGAGCGCCCGCCGGGTGCTGCCGACACAAACAGCGCTATTCATTTCTGCCACATTTCCCTGCAAAAACAAGTCGGCAACGCCCAAACCTTAAGAAAGATGGTATTGGTATTACCTTTGATAATAGGGGTTAACTGGAGGAGCTCCAGAACAAAAACCGCCTCCGTGGCGTAATGGTTAGTCCATTCGCTTCTCACCAGGAGGTCGCGGGTTCGATTCCCGGCGGGGTCAACATGTAAGACTCGGTTTGGTTGGTGGTAGGGCATTTTCTAAGCCCGCCTGGCTAGCTACCACCATCTTATCTATGTCTTGCCGCCAAACATCAGTGTTAACAATATTGATGTGTTCCGGCTTGAAGATAAGATAGCCAGATCCATCCGCTTTCATCTTCGGCATCATCGTCACTTACCATCAGGTGAGATGATGCAAAGGGCTTAACCTTTGAGAATAAAAAAAATTGAAAAAAAAAACAGATTAATCCAGTTTTGTCTTTTATTTCGTTAGTTAAAGTACTCATCTATACCATAGTGAACTCAAATCGCGTCATATCCCGTTAAAAACATTTTTTAAATTTGCTCATTTGCATCAAAAGCCGGCAATGGTATTTAAATTTATACGATAAATACTCGTCGTTTAGTATTAATTTCTTTTTTTGGTCTATCAACACCAGTTTCAGTACGGGCTCAAAGACTTAGTTTAGGTTAGTCGGAGCCGTAAAGCACCATATAAAAAAAGAAAAGGAAGAAATGAAGAAAGATGGAAATATTTTTTTGTGATTGCCATGAAGTAGAACAAGCAAATTTTGTATAATAATATTTTTAATTTGCTTTTTCTACTTCAGTAATAGTATTAATAATTAAATTGGTAATAAAAATACGTTTCGAAATATATTGAGTGTATTTTTAATAATATTCTAAGGATTGTTTGTATCAAAATCCGACAATTCCAGGTTGGCTGCACCAAAAACAAACTAAATTATATAATTTTCATCATTAGCAAGTCGAGATAATTATTAAACAATGTTTGGTGTTTTGTGAAAAATTTCGACAAGTGGATTTATCGGTTTTTGTTCTGGAGCTCCTCTTGATGAAATTACCGATTCTGGTTTTGAAATTCAATGCCAATTTTTATTGTAAATAAAGTCACTTTTTTATTATTGACCTTAGTCTTATGGTCTTTTTTATTTATTTATTTAACAGTTTTACAAAAAAGATTACATTACAGGCAGAAAATAAAATTATACAATAGGTATTACTTATTTTTAATTAGAAATTTCTTCCAGCAAACCCGTCTTTCATTTGTATCTAGTGGCATGTCTTTCATGTTTCAATCCCCTGAGCTATGAACCATTGAATAGAACAAAGGCGTTTTCTTAGTGGTCAGATGGAGCAATTTTTTAGATTAGATAATTTTCCTTTAAGTGACGAAGTCTTATGCGGGGTATTCCCAATTATGACATTAGTAACGAATAAACTGCTGCGATAACATTAGAGCTTTGAAATTAAAAATGTGTATTTTTGAAATTAACCGTCTTCGTGGGTTTAAAGCCACCGTGCTCTCAAAATATCTAAACAATTGCCACTAATTTACCAGCTATTAATTTCTAATAGTCTAATGCTATTTTGAGAATGCATTTGGTTTTAATAACTATTTTTCTTAATATTAGTTTTATTTTTTAAACTTTTTATCCAATCGGCAATTTCATACTTAAAAACCGAATATTTGGGTATTTTTATACTAATTTTAATCAAATATCACCTCGAATTCAAGTTTTAAAATATACTTTGATTTTATAATTTATTTTTGATACTGTCAAACATGCTATTAGCATAACTAAGTCCTTCTTAAAATACTAAACTAAAAAAAAACGAACAAAAATAATTGCATGACGGAAAAGCTCGTCAGGCTTATGTCAAGTTAAGATTGTACTTACATGTTTTGGTCACTGAACCAAATGAACAGAACAGTGCGGCAATGAGGCACTTACAACATCAGCCGTGCCAGGGCACAGGTGGCTTCGTACGTGACCCAACGAGCTCTTCACTTGTTTGAGTTACGAACAACGAACATTCAACAGGGATTAGATCCAGGGTTGGTCCTAGTAACGAGATCTGCAGTTCTTTATCAGTTATGTATGAACTACTCACAGTTATGTAGAGGCGCAGCAGCCACTCCTTAGGCTGCGCGTGCGCGTGGTGCAGCGCGAAGAAGTACGTGCGGCGCGAGCCCCAGGGGCGCGCGGGCTGCGGCGCGCCCCCGCCCGCGCCCGCCGCCTCGTAGCGCGCCACGCGCCCGCCCTCCGTCGGCGCCGCCACCACCACCACGTGCGCCGGCCCTGCGCAGTGCGCACAGTGCGCACCGTGCGGGGTAACGGGGTTATACATGGCCAACTTTGAATCGGTACACGGAACCAGCAAACTACTCATTGCAATAAATATATCAAATAATTAAAAAATACATATAGTGAAACATAGAACTTGCTCCTCCAACGAAGTCGGTTAAATGTTAATAACACGCTGCATAAAGATCATAACCCCCCCTTTTTGTCAGTCGGTTAAAATATATCCTACGTCACTCGCGGGATCCAGCGACACCCCGCACTTAAAAATCCATCAAGCCGTTTAAGGCTACAGACCGTGCCAAAGAAATATACATACATACATACATGTTGCAGCGTGATTATTCGCTGCAGTTCTTTTTTGCGTTAGCACCTTTATGAACCTCTTTATGGAACTAAGGTAAGGTAAAACCCGGCCTCTGTATTAATGTACTATTACACACCACACACCACCTGCTCGACAATGACCGATTATATATCATTGCAGTTCGGCCTTTAAACTTAAAGGCCGAACTGCAATACGAATCCAGCAATTGTCGTTTTAATTCCATACGCCTTAACTACATATGGTTTAGGTTAAACAACAGAACATAAAAAAACTACCTGCGACACTAGTCTGTCCTATCTACCTTATGGGTCCATAAGTAACAGCCACAGAAATCGGAATAATATGGTAACAGCCTTAGGCCTTTCCGAAGAAAAGAAGGGCGACGGATCCAACTTGTAGAGTTCTACTCATCCAGCAATCGCTTACTTCCCCGGCCTCTGTAGTAATGTACTATTACACACCACACACCACCTGCTCGACAATGACCGATTATATATCAGGCCATCTCAACGTAAAGCAAGGCATTATATCCCAAGGGAGATAAAGTTTTATCAAACACCCAGAGGGCTGTAATGTGGTTTGAACCGTTAAAATTCGCATGAAAACTCTTAGCATACTCAGATCAAGAAAAGACTTGATCTGAACATTGCAAAGAGAGTTTATTCGAAAATCGAGCTGGCTATGGTGGTCTGGCAAAAAGGCGCGATTGCAAATAATGTGAAACAAGAGGCGGTGTTTGGTATTATTCTAATTATTACATATTTATGTAGCCTGGGTTTTTATTGCCTCGCAGTAGGTGTGAAATCACCTCTGGAGCAGCCTGTCTTCGTCTTGCGCGGCACGAACCCATCGCTTCACTAAACACTGCAGAGTCCCGTCACTCTTTACGCTAAGGGCCCATCACGCCACCCGTGACGTAAGACACTGGTTTATTCCCTTGGGCGTTACAGACAAAACTCCAATGGGCGTTATTTCATTTTATTTCGCCTTTCCTCACCCATCCAAAGAACACGAAGAAATGAAAAGAATTAATGTTGATACATGGAGCACTCGCAGTGGACGGCGCGGCGTCCCTCCGGCTCCTGACTCCGGGCAGGCTGTGTGAACCTAGAGGGTGCTAGAGGGGACTCACCGGTGATGTTGAGCGTGAGCAGGTGGTCGGTGCGGTTGAGCCGCTGCAGGCTGAGGACGGCGGCGAGGCGCGCGGCCGGCGGCGCGGGCGCCGACAGCCAGTACCCGTGCTGCACGAAGCCCAGCGCCGGCAGGTAGTAGGGCGCGCCGCAGTACACCCAGCGCGCGCACTCCGCCTCACCGATCTCGCGCACCGCGCGCGCGCCCACCTCGTCCGCCACTGTCGCACCGCCACAACACTTAATGGCCACTCCTCGATAATGCGATTGAAGTGGAGTGTAATCAATTGGAATTAAGGGTGTTATCAACCAATTTTAAGTGACCAATAGCTCAAATGACAGAACTCGTTCCAGCATGTGTTCTTAAACCAAAACGAGCCACGTACTTCATTTTTTTTAATGATTGGTAAGCCCATGGCATCACCTCACCTGATGGTAAGTGACGATTAGAACCGGAGATACTGAGAAAGAAAGCTTCTCAAAAAGAAAAAATGAAAATCGCGTTGGGTTAAAACTTCAGAAGGGCGTAATTTTCAATGCTTGATCTGTGCATTAATACCTTTCATTCAAAAAAATAAGCAAATCTGTTGGTTAGAACGGCCGCACGGACTCGTATTAGATTTCATCAATTATTTAAATATATAAATTTAAGTCTCAAATGAACTACATACGATGATCAAATTAATAAAATGCTCGATGTCCAAAATGCAATGTGATTAAGATAAAATTTAACTTTAAGGTCAATAACAAACGAGTGACATTTGTGAGCCCGAGCCGCAGACGAGGGTTTACCATCGTCAAGAGTTTGTTATTTCCTTTTACACCCATGTATCATACAAAGTTTTTCAATACAGTTGTGAGAAAATAGATAAAATAAAAAAACGAAAAACAAAATACATGGGTAGGTACATACCTATCAAGGTTTCAGCAACCAAAGTTCATTTTACACGACTTGTGGCTTATTTTATGGGCCTCATAAGAAGGCTCAAGGTCACCCAAAGGGCAATGGAGCGTGCTATGCTCGGAGTTTCTCTGCGTGATCGAATCAGAAACGAGGAGATCCGCAGGAGAACTAAAGTAACCGACATAGCTCACAGAATCGCTAAACTGAAGTGGCAGTGGGCAGGGCACATAGCTCGTAGAACAGATGGCCGATGGGGCAGTAAAGTTCTCGAGTGGCGACCGCGCACCGGAAAACGTAGCGTAGGCAGGCCTCCCACGCGGTGGACCGATGACCTGGTGAAGGTCGCGGGAAGCCGATGGATGCGGGCAGCGCAGGACCGGTCGTCGTGGAAATCCTTGGGGGAGGCCTTTGTCCAGCAGTGGACGATTTGTGGCTGATATGATGATGATGATGTGGCTTATTTTAAATATCCAGGTAGTAATCTCACTTTCTTTTTTCTTATACATACACATAAGTATATTTTTATTACATATGTATTAACTAATCTTAATTTTATTAGTTTTCACAAGTAAAACATCTCAATTCAGTTTTACGAAAATTGCGCCATATTTTAGCTAGCACACGTAATATTAATTATTGTCAATTATTACCAAAGTAATAAATGAAATATAGTTGCCAATTTAATAAACTTTAAAATTAATAAAGTCAAAGTATGTGTTAAAAGAATGCTCGACGAGCCAGTGACGTAGCTTTGTTTTAAAACTTGGCAGGCTAGCTGCATCGCTGACACCCTTTGGGAGACGGTCACTGACGTTGGAGTGACGGTATACCGTCAAACGGGGTAACTTAAGACGGGGGTCTATCTTGAGACGATTAGTAGAAAAAATGTGCTATGGTAATATGGCAACACTATTATGAAGTAGTTTGTAGCAATTGCTTTCAAAAGTTTGTAAATGGATTGCGCTTACACTCTACATTTTAGCCGAAGTTGTAACTTGCCTCAGTTTTTAGTAGTAGCTTTTCTAATATTGTAGAAAAATATTGCTTAGAACATACGCCGGATAACTTTTCTGGTAAGAGTTTTTATTGTATTATTTTTGAGGTTTAAACTACCATAAACTTAGTGTTTTCGACATCAGACGCGTTTCACGTTGTCCCATATGTCTCAAATTAGCCATGACAATTTTATTATACGCAGTGATTGTGTTGTTGTTTTTTAATTTGTAAGTTTTATTTTTTCTTAACTTTTTAGGGCAAACATACCGCGAAAAAAAGATAGGCTGCTTGGAGGTCGGCCGTATGTAACTTACACAACAGAACAATTACACGAAGCTGTAGATGCGAATAAGAAAGGCTTATCGTTACGAAAGGCTTATGAGAAGTTTGGAGTGCCCGGAGATACAATTAACAGACACGTGAGAGGCAAAAACACTGGGAAATATGGGCATCCACAAGTTTTTTCAGAAGAAGACTAAAAAAACTAATTCCGAATGTATTTGCTTGGCAGGAGAATGGGTTTTCCCTTTTACCAAAGATACGACATTCGATTGTTATTTAAATTATTCTTAGATCGGAATGGATTGACTGAAATCAGGTTTTGTAACAATTTATCAGGACCAGATTGGGTGAGCTCTTTCCTTTCCAGCAATGAAGGTGAACTGACAAAGTCAGAAAATAAAAAGATCTCGTGCAGGTGTTGACGACAAAATTATAAAAGAATATTTTGACGAACTTGCTGAAACTTTTAAATACCTTTAGTACTAAGTTTACTAGTGAACTATGACGAAACGAACCTAACTGATGACCCTAAACGGACAAGGGTCATTGTGAGATGAGGTTGCCGACACCCAGAAAATATAATAGACAGCAGGAAAGCAAGCACGTCAGTCATATTTGCTGCAGCAGGTGATGGTCATCTACTTCCACCGTACGTAGTATACCGAACAGAGAATCTTTACGATACTTTGATAAGTGGCGGGCCTTCTGGTACGGTGTACAATCATTCAAAATCAGGATGGTTTACAATGGAATTATTTGAATTTAGGTTCACTAAAATAATTAGGGAATTATATTTTTCGTCCCCAGTTAAATAGATTCATCTCTATTCAATATTTTCGTTCTCAAATTGATAGATCTGTCATCAAATTATATTTTTCGTCCCCAGCTAAATAGATTCATCTCTATTCAATATTTTCGTTCTCAAATTGATAGATCTGTCACCAAATTGATAGATCTGTCATCAAATTGATAGATCTGTCATTAAAAATACGTGTGGCACTCGGGGACTGCCGCGGTAAAGCTATTGCATGGTAACAAATCGAAAACTAGGGGGTAATCGGTCAAAAACAATAAATAAATGAGCGAGCGAAGCGAGCGATGTTAGGTTCGGTCAGCTTTGATTGATTTAACAGTCAAAGAGCCTCGCGAAGCGAGGCTCCCCACCCTGGGTACAAAATTACTTCGCAGCAGAAGAAATCATCGGAAGATGACCCCTAACGGGGGCGTAGCCCCCGCCGCCCGTTTCGAACATCAACAAACTTTCGGGATCCGAAGAGGATGTGGGAGTATCTGTAGGTCACCTTTGTTAGTAATTTTAGGCATTTATTTGGTGACAGATCTACTATTTTGAGTACAAACTATATTATTTATGAAATTTCAATTTTTTTATTTAGTGATCGAAGCTATTTAATTGACAATCGTTAAAAGACTTTTCTGGTGATAAATCTTTGTTGTTTGATGACTTTACTTTGGTGACAGATCTACTATTTTGAGTACAAACTATACTATTTAGGGAATTTCATTTTTTTTATTTAGTGATCGAATCTATTTAATTGATAATCGATAAAATCATACCCAAATAATTATACCCTACTTTAAAAACTTTGACATAGATAATCCAAAAGTTTTACTAGGCGAAAATCGGATTGCCACGTGTCGGATTAAATATATATCCATCAATACACTTCATTAAATATAAAATATGTATTATTAACGCCGATTAGCACAGGGATATGCCAACCTCTCGATGTAGCTTATTATAAGCCTTTGAAGATAAAATGGAGCTAAATACTCTTAGAATGGAAATTAAAACACAGGGGTACTATCCCAAAGGACACATTTTCCAGACTTTTGAACCAATGTCTCATTGCAATAAGCGATGAGACAAAAGAAAACGTACAAGCTGTGTTTCCAGCTTCAGGGTTAACCCCGCTGGATCGAGAGCAACTATTGAAAAGGCTTCCAACAAGCAACGGTTGACAATTCTGAAAATTTGGTATCCAGTTTCAAGTCCTTCTTACAAGAAACTCGGGCAAAAGAGACACAACCACTTGTAACTGAGACAAGGGCAAAACAAAATGTGTTGCCAGGAAGAGGTATTGAAGAATGTATGCTGCTTACCAGCCCTTCCTGTCCCAAACCTAAACATAAACCCAAAACAACCCTTTTCCTTTTTCTCCTCTCCTTTGGGTCCGGACAGAATATCAGCGCTGTGGTTTTAGATAACAAAACCACAGTACCATGCTGAGTCTTGGACCTATTCGGCATAAAATTTAATTTTAGTTTTTAGTTTTAATCTTTAGCTATAGTTTATTTCAATTAAGTACCTAATATTGTAATTATTTTTCTATTTATTTTTTGCCGAAAAAACTTTATTTCTTTCTTTCTTTCTTAAACCAAGAATAAAATCAATGAGAGCATGCCTAGACCCATTAGACACAAAGTGAAAAAACGGGAGAAAAAACAAACGGCTAAATCGAATAAGAAGATGGAACATTATCGATCCATGACGAATCTGTTAGAGAAAATCTTGGCGAACTGCTGGGCGATATTGAGGAAGAACTTTCTTTTGATATGGATTTTAACTTTGAAGAAGTAAATCTATGTAGCGACATAGACATTGTTCAAGACAATGATTTACTAGGCAAAGCGAACGACGATCCTCCATCTTTTTCGCCATAGCCTTTAATCGATAAAGAGAACGAAGATCCACAATCTCTTCCGACAGAGCCAGAAATCACCAATTGTCCATTCCTGATTGTAAAATTTACTTACGGTCATGAGCCCAAGAAACTAATAGAGATTTTTTTATAGGGGAATTGATAAAGTCATAAGTTCAGGGCGAAACCAATGTAAAATTCATGAGAAAATCCACCAAGGTAGAGGATGTGTTTGTATTCCCTCCGGTCGAGGATGTGCAATCAATAACACCTGACCAAATACTTCAAAAAATTATTCCTATAAGGATTTCTAGGGGGACATATCCCTTTCCAAAATTAGTTCGAAAGTTTTATTGTTCCTAACAGTCTTTTTAATTTGTTTTGCTGCAACAATTGCACAAAAAATGTTTTCAAATAAATTATTTGTGTATTTTGTGCTTTTTTTAGCTTCTTAGTTAAAAACATGTGTCTCAGGTAAGCACCACTTCATTTGGTACCTATATTGATGAAAATTTGCAGAGTAACTTGAGACACACATTTGGCAAAATCCTTCAAGGTAGACGATGTAATATTTATGTTTCCTACGTTTGAAGATGTCCAACCAGTAAAATAGGACCAATACTTCATGATATTATGCCCTAAAAGTTCTCTAAAATCATTTTGTAAATTCCATGGTTCCAGATTTACTTTTTTATTTCTAACTTTTTCTATTTCAATTTCTTTCTGAAGTGTAAAAACTAATTGCTTGTCAATAGAACTTATTAAAAAAATTAAGTGTCTCAAGTTCCTTGACCCTGTCTAACTCGAGATATCACACAAAAAGTAACAGTGTCTCATGATACCCCGCTTACTACAGTAACTTGAGACAGTTACTATTTAAAAAAAATGGGACGTCCTAGGTTTGTAAATGCATCGGGAATCTGTATATGAAATATAGACTAATATTTTGGATAAATGATCCATTTTATTTAATTGACAATAGGCTTTCGGTAGGAGTTAGAAGTTTAAATTTGTCTCAAGTTACCGCGGTTGACGATACTCCTATATTTGATAAAAATATAACCATGTGTATGTATAGGAAAAACAAAGTGAGATAACACCGCCGGCCATTTAAAATGAGCCACAAATGGCGTAAAATAAACATTGACTGTTCAAGCATTGATATGTATTTCTTTCTGTGGTCCTTTTTTATTTAACCTGTTTTCTTATAACTTTATTGAAAAACGTCGTATGATACACGTCCGTAAAAGGCAAATGACAAACTCGTGACGATAGTCACTCGTGTGTTATTTACCTTTTTACCACCATTGTATCATAAATAACATTTTCAATACAGTTGCTCAAAAAGTGGTCCTTTATATGCCAGTCAAGTGTGCGCAAAATAGATTTTACCACACATGTGCTTTTACTTTACCACTTTTTTTTAATTTCTAGCTCGGAGGAACAAGACATTTATAGCAAATAAAAAATATAATAACCAAAGATACAGAATCTTCTTTAAGACTTTTGAAAGGAGAATTTTAAAAGAGATAGGTAGTTCCTCCGAGGTTACTACATAACGCAAGTTGTTTAGATTATCTTTGGGTTATATCTTTGTGAAGTAAAGAGAAAAAATATGAATGAAGTGGAACTAGTTATACAAGGAATAGGTCATCTTTACCAAAGAGGTTAAGTATCCCAAGCCGTATTGTAGTCTATTTATGATTTATGATAATAAATAAAAACTTACGCATGCGTTCGTGTGCTAGCTAAAACATGGCGCAATTTTCGTAAAACTGAATTGAGATGTTTTAGTTGTGAAAACTAATAAAATTAAGAATATTTAATATACCTATATGTAATAAAAAATATACTTATGTGTATGTATAAGAAAAAAAAAGTGAGATTACTACCCGGACATTTAAAATGAGCCACAAGTCGTGTAAAATGAACTTTGGTTGCTGAAACCTTGATAGGTATGTACCTACCCATATATTTTGTTTTTCTGTCACGGTCGTTTTTTTCATTTTATCTATTTTCACACAACTGTATTGAAAAACTTCGTATGATACATGGGTGTAAAAGGAAATAACAAACTCTTGACGATGGTAAACCCTCGCCTGCGGCTCGGGCTCACAAATGTCACTCGTTTGTTATTGACCTTTTTACAACCCTTGTATCATAAATATCTATTACATGTTTGGTCATTTCCAAACAAGACTTTACTGTGCTCGCCTTTTTGAATTTGGAACTGTGTATTTATACTTATTCATTTGAAAATTTGGCTTTTTGAGCATAAAAACTCTTTTCAAACAACAGCTTGGACCTCTACCTATCTAAAGGTTTTAGGTTTTTCGAAAACTATTATTTAGAACCATAAACCTTTGATGTTGTTTTTTTTCTTTTCAAGTAACGCCAATAACAGTTTGGGCGTCGATCCTTTTAACCCTTTGCATACAAGGTGGGGTCTCTCAAACCCCAACGGTATTTAAATTTAATATTTTTTTAAAATTACGCCCAAACGGACGGATCGGGTCGGTATGTATGAGGACATCTCTACATCCTTACAGAGCACCAGGACCCATTATACCATTTTTATGGGGAACTTTAACGCGAAACTGGGCAAACGAAGCGATGGTGAGCTGACAGTGGGACAATTTGAATACGGAGTAAGAAAAGCACATGGTCAGATGCTGGCCGACTTTATGGACAAGGAGAGCCTCTTTATGATGAACTCCTTCTTCAAAAAGTCAAATCAGCGGAAGTGGACATGGTTGCATCCCAATAGCGTAACGAAGAACGAGATTATCTTCTTGTCGACAAGGAAGCAAATATTCAATGCTGTCTCTGTGATCAATTCAGTCAAAACAGGAAGCGATCACCGAATGGTAAGAGGCACATAGAATCTAAAGACCAAGCTAGAAAGATGTCGACTGATGAAGCCTACGCTCCGACCAGCGCCCGTCCAGCTCCAAAACCCCGAGAGCTTTCAAGCCGAGTTGCACAATCGCTTCAAATGCCTAGGAGACTGCGAGAATGTGGACGATTATAATGACAGATTGGTGGATAGTGTCCAAACGGTCGGGTCTAAGATTTTTAAAATCGCCGTTCAATATAATAAAAGGTATAGTACATACCTGTGATTTACTTCTGTACTTATCTGTTTTGTGCTGACAGGCAGACGTGTGGTTTTGTACAATTTCTCGTAGAACTTTTCAACTTGTTCCAGCAACTCGGTCTTAAACGACACGATCCTGCCATCTTCAGTGTTCAGCTTGGTCAACAGACAGATCTCTCGCGAACAATTTTGAGTCTTTGTTGTGCTTAATCGTCTGTTTAATACAATTTGTATTATACAGGCGAAAATCGCGAGTAAGGGACTTAGAGATGCCTTTTTCGTTGCTAATACTGAGTAGCGTCTTCAGAGGACTGCAAAACCATTCTGCGTCTTTCTTCCATGAGGTTACTGGTAAAGTCCAAGTTTTTGGTTCTGTTTGAACTTGTTATACCTACGCTCGGCAGTCGCGCAAGGGTTGTCAACTTTGGCTTATGCACAAAAAACGATCGTGGTAGTGGCACTCGAATCTAGTTGTATGATTTATTGGAGAATGAAACAGGAAGAACGGAATATAAACCAATAACAACTAAAAAAATGGTGAAGATCGCGGGAAACCGCTGGATGCGGGCAGCGCAGGGCCGGTCGTCGGTGAAATCCTTGGGGGAGGCCTTTGTCCAGCAGTGGACGTTTTTCGGCTGATATGATGATGAAAATTATGATGTAACGGCGAGGACTGTAACCTTGAGTAGCTGGGTTTGCGACGGGTATTGGGTTTATTCAGTGCTACGCGGGCGCATGACCGTGATAAAAGTGTTTAGTCAGTGAGACGCATATGAAAACAATACCTGGAGGTTCCTAACACTAGTTAGTATTTTAAGACTTAATATTATTTTGTTTTTTCGAATATAATTTAAAATGAAACGAGGTTTTAAGGCTGATGTCTCTTTGCTTAGTTTTTTTCAGTTTCAATAAGCTCATATTTTACTGCAAAATTAAAACAAACCATTGATTGCAAGTGAAAATTTGTTTTTTATCGTCATTCTACCTATCCTCTAAAATTTAGAGTCTAAATTGATAAAAATTCATTTTTGAATATTTTTTTTAAATATATTTACACAGGAGTCACTTATGTTCGGGTCATTTAAACCCCACCTCGTATGGCGCGTAACTTTTTGTCACCTTGTATGCGAAGGGTTGAAAGTTACCCAATCAACTGAACGTTTTGTGTGATAAGTCGTACGAAAGGTACACACTAGGCACATATAGAAACATTATAACAAAATCACGAGTAGATAGTTAATATAGCAAAAGCCGTAGGTATTTAAAACATAGAACTAAATTTTTAAAAAGGGTCTGAAAAAAGAAAAAGATTAGACAAAGAAGGGAATGCAGAGGGAACGCATGGTGTACCATACTTGTCGAGCGTGCGCCGCGTGTTGTCGTCCACGTGCGGCACCCAGTAGAGCATCTGCTCGGCGGGCGCCCCGCCCCCGGCGCCGGGGGGGTGCACGGAGCGCCGCGTGTGGAACACCATGAGGCGCTGCGGCCGCTCGGCGCAGTACGGCGACCCCAGTGCGCCGCACGCCACCAGCACGAACACGGCGCCGCTCCACAGCGCCAGCCCCGCCACCTGCGCACCACACATCGTCCCATGCAGAGCAGAGAGAAGCCTAACCGGACTCTCGCTTCGAGATGGGGACATGAGAGAGCCTACACGTCCCTACTGGTAGAGCTTAGTGTGCAAGGTCTGACCGGGTGCTACCGCGCTGCTCGCTCTATACAGGTGTTACAAGATTGGTGTAGGTCCCGTTGACTAGGGGTGCTACTCATCATGTTGAACAACTTTCCGCAAGGAACCCATAGTCAATTCTTAAAAAAAAATTGACCCTAAATACAAAAACGCACTAAATTGGACGGTCAGCTGTCGAGCTATATGAAGAGTTACATTTTTTTTGCTTTTTCAGCAGTCATAGAGCAAAAATTGTTCAGCATGATGAGTAGAAGCCCCAGACGGGACCTACAATCCGACGGGTGAGCGAGGGTGGCGCAACAGCCCCACGCGATCACCTCACATTGGAAATGAGCACTGATAAGAACCGCGTACAAAGGGTTCCGTACCATGGCTAGATGGCAATAGTTTCTTTACGATAAAAAAAACCGTGTTTTGTATGGAGAATTTCACTTTAATTTTTAGTATTTATTGTCATAGCGGCAACAGAAATACATCATCTGTGAAAATTTAAACTGTCTAACTATCACGGTTCATGAAATGCAGCTTTTTTTTCGAAAGGACAAGCTTGTTGTTGGCCGTTACTCGCTTTACAACTTCACCGGACAGGGGAGGCGAGTACGGAAGGCACTCAACCTAGTGCAAAGCAAAAAGATGCAACTGCCTAAGGGCGCCCAGGCAGGCCTCCGTCACTCCATGTACTTGCGCGCTATAATTACCTACCGCCCGGCCCAGCGTTCTCGGGCCGTTTGCGGACCCAATTCAGTGCGGTTTTCACAAACGAAGCGCACGCACGTAGTTTAATTTAAATCGTTTTGTTCGTTCGTACGCGTACCTACGATGCCGTCTGGTGCCTTATGTGCTGTAGATGGGTGCAAATCAAGCAAAAGAAGAGATAAACACCTAAAATTTTTCCATTTACCTGTCAATGAAGAAAGGTAAGTGATAAACTATTACTATTTTTTGTCGTTTTAAAATTATTTTCAATACTAGGTATACTAAGCAATAGATAGTACTCTTTATTACACTGTGGCATTAGCTTGCCTTTGAGACACAGATTTTCATTTTTTTGTTACATAGAAACGTCATACTTACCTTAAACACTATTTTAACAACGTTTAAAAAGCTATTTTTATTAAAATAAAATTGTGATAATATGTGAGTCGCAGGCGCGGCGACCTGTCTCAACTTGTCGTGCTGTTAGCGCACACAAAAACTTTTGACATAACTATTTAGTAATCTGTGCTTGTGATTCGGTTTTATGCGATTTGTAAAAAATATACATGGTGAATTTTTTCTATGAGGAATTTCTAAATTATAAGAGATAGAGCAAAGCGCTCTTAAGAACCGTGATCTCAATTTTAGAGAAAATAAAAATTGCGTGTTAAAAAATAAAAAAAATTATAGGTCCTGGAGTATGTACTCCGGAGATATGACTTTTTCTTAAAAATTTTTTTTTTGTTATTTCGATTGTATATAACTATACAAACTAAAAATTGTACGGAGACCATAGGTCTAAAGTTGCTAGAAGTTGTTGAAATAATCGTTTTAAATAGTATGTGGAAACTGAACTTACAGACCGATTTTCAAATGATAAAAAAAATATAAAATCCAATTTATAAAAAAAAAATATATGTTGCCCGCGGCTTCGCCCGCGTAGGGGTATGAAAAATAGATAAGAACCTATTCTCAGGCCTACCCGATATGCACACAAAATTTCATAAAAATCGGTCCAGCCGTTTCGGAGAAGTATGATTACTAACACTGTGACACGAGAATAATATATTTATATAGATAGATAAATGATACAATTTTAAACTACCACCTATAAGTCAAAACATATTCACAGTTCTCAATAACATAGACACAAAAAGTTATGTTAATTTAATTTTATCGAAGAGGCAGCCCTGCGATCGCGCGGTGTGAAGCAAGCACTGCGGTTGCTGACGCGATGGAGTAGGCTATTATAGCAGTAGGTATTGGAAATTTACTACTGAGTGAAGTATCTGTTACGTAGTAACTTATTAGTAATCTGTGGCCCAGGTGGGCACGGACCTCGGCTTAGGTCGTTGCTTGGACGGGGGAGGATCGGAGAGAACATGAAATATAGCCTGGTGACAGACAGACAGAAGGACGGACAGCGGAGTCTTAGTAATAGGGTCCCGTTTTTACCCTTTGGGTACGGAACCCTAAAAACTGAAAATACATATATGCGGTTTATTGAATAAACAGCATTAAAATTTAATAAGTTGTTTCCGAAAAATCATAATTTTAGATATTTTAAAGATTAAGTAGCAACACTAAAGAAATCACAGTTTATTGGGAGTTTTTTGGCGGGATTTGTGGTGAACGCATTCGTAGTTTTATTTTATTGTTTTTACATTGTTTACTGCTAGAGTTTTGTTTCAAAAAGTGGTGCGTTTTGAAGAAAATCGTCTGGTGCACGCGAGCAATGTGGAGAACAAGAAAATAAAATGAAGAAGGACGTGAAGACCCGACTTGCACTGGGTGCAGTTTTATAGACGCCTTACTGTGACCGGGTGTTCCAACTTAGAATGAGGCTGCTACAAACACTGTCAAAAACTCCAGAGAAGATTTGTAATGCATTGGCACTATAGCATTTCAAATCAAAAAAGAAATGAAGACGAAAAATAAAGACTGTCTCAAAAGGGCTTGTACCCAGAGACGTTAATATATTATAACCAACAACACAGTTTATTGGCAATAGTGTATATTACGGCTAAACGTGAGTATGAACATAAACATGGGATTAACCGGCTAAACTTCACCCAGGGGGGTAGCAGGCTCTTTGACTGTAAAATCAATCAAACCTGACCGAACCTAATATCGCTCGCTTCGCTCGCTCACCACCAGAAAAACATAACCCAGCTATTGTTGGGTAGACCTTGTTGTGTACGGTTAAACGCCGAATACCACCTTATAATCGGACTTTACCTAAACAACTTTAGCCGGCTAATCTTAAGTTTATGTTCACCACCACCCACCGTTACCCGTGACATATATGATGTTGGAATAGGAGATCTGGGAGCAAATGCTACTAATTACTAAAACGGTTTGGTTGTCGCAAAGTTCAAGTTTCACAATCGTTCAACGTATGGTGCAAACGGTACCCTACTATTTTTCTTGCAATACGTAAACTAAAACTTTACTAGCATAACTGAAACGAAACATAAGCTACCTCTTTCCACAGATTACTACTATTTGTAGCAACACCTTTCAAACATTTACTCTTTGTGCAAGCCGGAAACAGCTGGAAATGAGGTGTTATTTTTAAAAAAGCGAAGATTGTCTATGAGTTTAGTTTTGACATACAATAACAGTAAGGAATGATTAGCTAAAAAGAGATGAAAACATATAATTGGTATAGCGTTTTCCTTGTTTAGTAGTACCACTAAACGCAGAATGAATAAAAAAAACATGATTAAACTCGACTTGACAACTTGTTGTTCTTTTGAACAAAGTAAATATAAATCTTCGTTCGAGCTCTGGCTGGATATTGTTATAATTGTTTGCTGTTTATAAAGGACAGACGACGACCTGGTGTAGGTCCCGGAAAGCCGCTGGATGCGGGCAGCGTAGAACTGGTCGTTGTGGAAATCCTTGGCGAAGGGCATTGTCCTGCAGTGACCTCTTTCGGCTGATACATTATCCAAGAAGTTTATCCAAATACCTTTTGTAAGCTCAGACCAAAGAAATTCTGAGTTTTGTAAGACGTCTTTTGCTTGGACTGCACTCAGGAGGGCTGCCCTCTCAAGTGGACTCACATGTCACAGTAACCAAAAAGATTTCGATGTAGCACTATTTTAGAGTTGCCTGGCATGATGGGCAATCACAATCTCCTGACTTCGTGAGTATATTTTTCTATGACAAGTTTTTAATCTTTAGTTTTCAGAGAAATATATGGATCCTAAATTTGAAATAAAGCATATGACATTTTTTATCTACAATTGGTAAAACTGGCACCATCTCACTAGATGGTAAATGATGATGACGCCCTAAGATAGAAGCCGGCTTACCAGGATTCCCCAATGCAATGGGGAACATAAGATAATGGTACCTAACTAGGCAGGCTTCGAAGAATCAGAGCTGCTGGAAATCAAACCTGCGATCTCTTGGTGTGAAATGAGTGGACTGGCCATTACCCGTGGAGGTGATATATTTATGAAATTACCTAATTACTATAGGCGTTGTAAGAAAAGTAGTAAACGTTTTTAAGGATCAGGTTTTCATAATGTTTTTTGGGGTATCTTTTGATGGGCGGACGATCATTGCAGATATTTTGTGTTGTTATTATTGATATGATTAATTATATATTACAGGAAAAGTCTTGAAATCTCCATTCCCTTGGACATACCAAGAGACTTCAGCTCTGTCACCACTGCCACATCGTTATCATATGTAAGTATTGCAGCTGTTAAAATTAAATATAATTTGCTGATGGCTGACTCTTGTGTTATACTCGTGACTGGGTGCTGTCCGTGTGAACTGGCCTACTCTTGTTAAAGGCATTAATGACATTCAATCATTTTTATGTATAACTTTTCATGTCATATTTTTTTTCATGTTCTAATGAATCTGGTTTATATCAAGGATTGAATTTTGACATTATTAACTAATTATTGTTTATTTCTTGATTCTTCACAAATATAAATATAAATATTCTGGGACAAATCACACATGGTCATCTGGCCCCAAAGTAGGATTCCCTGTGTTATGGGTTACCAGAGACTGATATACATACTTATATACGTTTAAATAATTACATATATAGATATATTTAACACCCAGACACAGAACAAACCCAGACACAGTAACAAATGACATTGGTGTCGATTCGGTGTAACACGACTTCAGGATTAAACTAAATTTATGCATTCTGTCTTTTACTTTCTGTATCGAAAAGACAAGGATAGAATGCTTAAATTTAGTTTAGTTCTGTCAAATAAGTTAAATCGTGTCGCACCGAATCGACACCATTGTTATTTATTTTATGACCATCAGAAAGTGTAATTTGCACCTATCTATATATATATATATAAAAATCAATTGCTGTTCGTTAGTCTCCCTAAAACTCGAGAACGGCTGGACCGATTTGGCTAATTTTGGGATTGAATTATTTGTGAAGTCCAGAGAAGGTTTAAACGTAGGGTTGGGTAGTGTAGTGTAATGTAGTGTAGGGTAGTGTAGGGCAGTGTAATGTAATGTAAGGCGGTACGTAGTTCGCCGGGACAACTAGTCTATCTATATCTAATATATAAAAATGAATCGCAAAATGTGTTGGTAAGCGCATAACTCGAGAATGGCTGGACCGATTTGGCTAATTCTTTTTTGTCGAGTTCGTTATTGTCAGGAGAAGGTTCTTATGTAGGGTAGGGTAGTGTAGTGTAGTGTATGTAGGGTAGTGTAGGGTAGGGTAGGGTAGTGTAGTGTAGGGTAGAGTAGTGTAGGGTAGGGTAGGGTAGTGTAATGTAAGGCGGTACGTAGTTCGCCGGGACAGCTAGTCTATAATATTAAAATGAATCGCAAAATGTGTTGGTAAGCGCATAACTCGAGAACGGCTGGACCGATTTCGCTAATTCTTTTTTTGTCGAGTTCGTTGTTGTCAGGAGAAGGTTTTTATGTAGGGTAGGGTAGTGTACTGTAGTGTAGGGTGGGGTAGGGTAGTGTAGGGTAGTGTAGTGTATGTAGGGTAGGGTAGGGTAGTGTAGGGTGGGTAGTGTAGTGTAGGGTAGGGTAGAGTAGTGTAGGGTAGGGTAGTGTAGTGTAGGGTAGAGTAGTGTAGGGTAGGGTAGTGTAGTGTAGTGTAGGGTAGGGTAGGGTAATGTAATGTAAGGCGGTACGTAGTTCGCCGGGACAGCTAGTATATATATAAAAATCAATTGCTGTTCGTTAGTCTCGCTAAAACTCGAGAACGGCTGGACCGATTTGGCAAATTTTGGTATTTAATTATTTGTGGAAGTCCAGAGAAGGTTTAAACGTAGTGTAGGGTTGGGTAGTGTAGTGTATGTAGGGTAGGGTAGTGTAGGTTAGGGTAGTGTAGGGTAGGGTAGTGTAGGGTAGGGTAGTGTAGTGTAGGGTAGGGTAGTGTAATGTAGTGTATGTAGGGTGGGGTAGGGTAGTGTAGTGTAGTGTAGGGTAGGGTAGTGTAGTGTAGGGTAGGGTAGTGTAGTGTAGGGTAGGGCAGTGTAATGTAATGTAAGGCGGTACGTAGTTCGCCGGGACAGCTAGTTTTGAATAAATATAATTAATTGAATCGCATAATAGTTCCCGTACTCCTCCGAAACGGCTTGACCGATTCTCATGAAATTTTGTAAGCATATTGAGTAGGTCTGAGAATCGGCCAACATCTATTTTTTTTATAGGGTAGGGTATGGCAGGGTTGGGTAGTGTAGTATAGTGTATGTAGGGTAGGGTAGGGTAGTGTAGGGTAGGGTAGTGTAGGGTAGGGTAGTGTAGGGTAGGGTAGTGTAGGGTAGGGTAGTGTAGTGTAGGGTAGGGTAAGGTAGTGTAGTGTAGGGTAGGGTAGTGTAGTGTATGTAGGGTAGGGTAGGTTAGTGTAGGGTAGTGTAGTGTAGGGTAGGAAAGTATAGGGTAGTGTAGTGTATGTAGGGTAGTGTAGTGTATGTAGGGTAGTGTATTGTGTAGGGTAGGGCAGTGTAATGTAATGTAAGGCGGTACGTAGTTCGCTGGGACAGCTAGTTTTGAATAAATATAATTAATTGAATCGCATAATAGTTCCCGTACTCCTCCGAAACGGCTTGACCGATTTTCATGAAATTTTGTAAGCATATTGAGTAGGTCTGAGAATCGGCCAACATCTATTTTTTTTTTTAGGGTAGGGTAGGGCAGGGTTGGGTAGTGTAGTATAGTGTATGTAGGGTAGGGTAGGGTAGTGTAGGGTAGGGTAGTGTAGTGTAGGGTAGTGTATGTAGGGTAGTGTACTGTATGTAGGGTAGGGTATTGTAGGTTAGGGTAGTGTAGGGTAGGGTAGTGTAGTGTATGTAGGGTAGTGTAGTGTAGGGTAGGGTAGGGCAGTGTAATATAATGTAAGGCGGTACGTAGTTCGCCGGGACAGCAAGTCTATATATATAATCTATAAGTCTATATATGTAAGTGTGGCAAGTAATTGTTATATAAATAATTAAATAAAATATAAAAATGAATTGCTGTACGTTGGTCTCGCTAAAACTCGAGAACGGCTGGACCGATTTGGCTAATTTTGGTATTGAATTATTTGTGGAAGTCCAGAGAAGGTTTAAACGTAGTGTAGGGTTGGGTAGTGTAGGGTAGGGTTGGGTAGTGTAGTGTATGTAGGGTAGGGTAGTGTAGTGTATGTAGGGTAGGGTAGGTTAGTGTAGGGTAGTGTAGTGTAGGGTAGGAAAGTATAGGGTAGGGTTGGGTAGTGTAGTGTAGTGTATGTAGGGTAGGGTAGTGTAGGGTAGGGTAGGGTAGTGTAGTGTATGTAGGGTAGGATAGGGTAGGGTAGGGCAGTATAATATAATGTAAGGCGGTACGTAGTTCGCTGGGACAGCTAGTTTTGAATAAATATAATGAATTGAATCGCATAATATTTGTAACGTTTACTTACACTGAACTTGAACAAACAATTGTTTTAAGACAACTTTTATGTTTTACAGGTTCAGTGGTGATATATGAGGCGCCACCGCAGCATAGTGGCAGTTTATCAGTGGAATAGCAGCAGGACTTGGACCCGTGTGTGGAAAACTGCCAACTGCCTCGAGGGGTACAATAAACCCATGCAAGTCATACTTGTGCTTAGGAATCTGACTTAATGTAAAACATTTCTACTATAGGTCTCGTTGATGTCTTTTATGTTGTTGACCGACTCACAATTCGCAGATTAATGTTATACTAATATTAAATTGATTTACTGGGATATATTAAAAAAGTAAGTCCATAGTATTGAAGTCTTTTATTTACTTAGGTACATTTTTTTATCCACAACTGGTATGCCCTTGGCATCATCTCACCTGATGCTAATAGCAAATGAATAGGTACCTACCTATATTGCATAGAAATCTAATACACTGCATAAAACACCCTTATTTAATTTTAGCATTATCCTTCTTCCTTATTAATACTTGTCCTTCCTGCCTCCATCCGCATACCTATATTGCATAGAAATCTAATACACTGCATAAAACACCCTTATTTAATTTTAGCATTATCCTTCTTCCTTATTAATACTTGTCCTTCCTGCCTCCATCCGCATTAAAATCTTTAGTGCTCTCTTCCTTCTAGCCAAGCTAGACCATAATTGCGACGAGCTTGTAACTCGGGAGCAGTCCCAGCCTAGAAATGCAAAGCAGTTAACATAAGGAATGCATATGGTATTATACAGGGTTTAACAAAATTGGTGCAGGATCTGTTAACTGACAGGGCTTCAATCAGACTGAACAAATTTCCCCAAAGACCAATAGTCTATTTGCAAAATAGACTCTTTATACAAATCCATCAGCTGATTGACCAAGAGAAACTGTAACCTATAAGTAGATATGGACTTTTCAAAAGCAAATAGCATATTTTTACAAGCTTTTATTTACTTTCACCTGTCTTGGTGTCTGTGAGGAAATCTTGTAAGTTAAATTTGACCCACTCCCGGTTTCCAATTGAGCTGAAATTTTGCATGCATATGTATATCGTGTCGGTTACTTTGGTTCTCTTACGGATCTCCTCGTTTCTGATTCGATCACGCAGAGAAACTCCGAGCATAGCACGCTCCATTGCCCTTTGGGTGACCTTGAGCCTTCTTATGAGGCCCATAGTAAGCGACCATGTCTCAGTTCCGTACGTCATCACTGGCAACACACATTGGTCGAAGACCTTGGTCTTAAGACATGTGGGACGTAAAGATATTGCGAAGCTTCCCGAACTCTGCCCAGCCGAGTTGGATTCGACGATTGATCTCTTCCTCGAAGATGGACCTACCTAACTGGACTGTTTGTCCCAGGTATACATATTCGGTAACAACTTCGAGTGTAGAGCCTCCAACCTTCAGAGGAGTAGGTATATAACAATAATATAGAGGTATAGGTAGGTAGGTAAAGTAACCGACATAGCTCTCAGAATTGCTAAACTTAAGTGGCAGTGGGCAGGGCACATTGCTCGTAGAACAGATGGCCGTTGGGACAGTAAAGTTCTCGAGTGGCGACCACGCACCGGAAAGCGTAGTGTAGGCAGGCCTCCCACTCGGTGGACCGATGACCTGGTGAAGGTCGCGGGAAACCGCTGGATGCGGGCAGCGCAGAACCGGTCGTCGTGGAGATCCTTGGGGGAGGCCTATGTCCAGCAGTGGACTTCCTTCGGCTGATATGATGATGATGATGATGTATATCATGTGACAAAGCAATATTATGATGACATGGAGCTGATCTGATGCCGGAGCTGGAAGGTAAAAGCTATTTAGTTTCATTTGTCCTGGTGTCTGTAATGAAATCTTGCAAGTTAAATTAGACCCACTTTCCAGTTTCCGATGAGCTGAAATTTTGCATGCATATGTATATCGCGTGACAATGCAATATTATGATGACATGGAGCTGAAGGTGGCCATAGGAACTCCGCAATAAAACGACACAACCCCATCGAGTTTGGCCTCGATTGATTCATATTGACGAGTACTTGGATCGTAAAAAACTTGAGAGAGACGACCACTGGGGATACCCATAATGCTAGTAAATTCATTACTTAATATGGATTGAAAGTGGTAAACCTGGAGATGCACTACAACCAAAGTATATAATATATTAGTACTAACATACAGTATGGACACTCCCTGCCGCTCTCTAGATTGCGACCTCACCGCCTCTTCACCCATATTGATACAGTTTGGTTCTCGAACGTATGGGATTTCGCCGTGATTTTGTTTGCTCTGTCATTTGTATTTACAAATGTCATTTCACGACCTTGTACGCAGTGTCCGGGGTGTGCTACCTAAAAGCTTTTAGGTTTTTCGAAATTTAAGTTAACTAGAGAGAGAGGACCACTGGGGATACCCATAATGCTAGTAAATTCATTACTTAATATGGATTGAAAGTGGTAAACCTGGAGATGCACTACAACCAAAGTATATATATTAGTACTAACATACAGTATGGACACTCCCTGCCGCTCTCTAGATTGCGACCTCACCGCCTCTTCACCCATATTGATACAGTTTGGTTCTCGAACGTATGGGATTTCGCCGTGATTTTGTTTGCTCTGTTATTTGTATTTACAAATGTCATTTCATGACCTTGTACGCAGTGTCCGGGGTGTGCTACAACTTTTCTTAGTGTAACTGATTAGTTTTATGTTTTGTCATATAAGTTGTAGCCATGTGTAATTGTCTTGTACCTGTTTACTTATTTAATATTTATAAACTTGATGTTTTATTATTTTTACCTAAGAGATGTACCAGTTCACTACCAGTGGTTACATCATGTTGAAGATGTAGGTGTAGACTGTAGAGGGTTATCTTCCCACACCTTGGAGGCTTGGAGTCATGTACCTTCGGTGTCTGTTATTACTGGAGTCCATAGTCAGTATTTGCATGTTTGCTAAACATATCTAAAAATAAATAAAAAATTAGCATGATACCTATGCTGATAAACTACATAGGAATTGTTTAACCATCATCAACTTTACTATCATACAGTTTTAGGAATGATATTGTTTCCTGTTGAAGTACCTTTCTTTATGGGAGTTTGGGCAAACAATGGCCATAATATGGTGTGCTATCAATACACTCCTGGGATTCTTTACATTCTGTGGAAACTGTAAAGGTGATAATAAGTACCTAAAGGTCTGAAAATTTACAACTTTAATCATTTTTATACTTAAGTACTTCAGTGGCATTAGTCATCATTAACTTATCAGAAGATCAATTCAAGTCCTTATTCCTGTTTTACTGCATCTCGCTCCATGCAGCCGGTACCTCCTTAATTTCCCTTCACACAGCCAACTGGGATAAGGAATTTACCTTTCTCTTACCATTGTCAAATTTAGCATGGTTATGTTGTTATTAGGAAGGTGTCTTAAAAACCGAGATGCACATGCCTATAGGTAGCATGCTAGCTACCTACTGGGATGCCAATACCTTACATGGTGTGTAGAAATGACAACATGCCTGTTAAGCATGCAAGAGATGTGAAATTTACTTATAAAGGCTAGCTGTTTAGTGCATGGAATCCCTCCTCCCCATCTTCTCCGCGAGGGTACATGCCAGTAGCTAGCATGCTTTTGAGTGAACGAGTAACAAGCATGCATATCGCGGGTGTAAAGTGAAAAATCGTCGCAGGGTACCTACGTAACCTTAGAACACACTTAACCTACCTTTGTCTCCACGTCGATTCCATCTGACTGACGAGTGACTGAATGTGATGCCTTAGGTCCTCAAATACGTCTCGGGTGAGAGACTTTGTTAGCCTTTATGTTTTCGTTTTGTATATGGTCAGAAAGACCAACAAAGCCCACATTTTCTTTTCTGGAGAATTTTCTTTTCTCGTATAAACCTTCCAGAAGGCTCCGAACATTTTGTTTGAACATTAATCACTTCACATATTACTTATTTGTACGTAACGTTGTGAATTCGCACTGAAAAAGTAGGTCGCAAGCAACTTTTTCACCACGAAATGAGAACTAACGTTAAATGTCAAAATATGACATTAGAGCGCGCTAAATCGGCTTCTAAAATTTAGTGGCATGCCGCATTTGACGTAACCGAATGGTTCCTGCAGACGGTTCAAATAGTAGCATGTGAAAGCACAGCTTAGTTTAGTTGCCGTTTCGTAGCGCCTGTTACGGTCACTTTTGTTTAGTGGCATACCAAAAGGCAGATTTATGGCTAAAACGGTGTGGTTTAAGTTTGGTAAAGTGAAAAATACATTAACTGCATTGGCCCCCTGACTGCTAGTCATTTAAGTTACTTTTTATGATCTGTCAAAAACTAAATTTTGTTCTAAAAATGTTTGAAATACCCACATGTGATGGCGTAGATTTTAAGCGTAATTGACGAACTTATTTTGTGAATTTGATCAATTAAAAATTGAAAACGTTATGGAAAAACAAAACGAGTAAGGTTTTTTGAAACTTCAAGAGAAGATCAATTTAGGAAATCATATTTCAGATTTTATTTTTGATGCAGTCCGATCCCCTATCGTTTTATTTCTAGATTATCTAGAATATTATGCTTTAGTGAAAAGTTACAATTAACTTAATTATTTTTATAAAATTCAAAAGACAAAAACAAAACGTACATGTAATATTTATAATATATGAATGATATGTTTTAAATTACTAGCAATAGGTTGATTTGCCAGTCACGTTCCTAGTTACATTTGACGGCTGTCACTTGTTTTTAGGGTTTCGAAGTCAACAAGGAACCCTTATACTTTCGCCATGTCTCTGTCCGTCTGTCCGTCTGTCCGCGGCTTAGCTCAGAGACTATTCGTAGTAGAGAGCTGTGATTTGGCACGGGTGTACATAACTAATCACGCCGACAATGTGGTACAATACAATCGTGAAAAAAATAATGAAGAGTAACTCTCCTACATGTAAAGAGGGGGTCCGTCGTGTGGGGTGTCGTGGAGCAGGTCTCTCAAAACATACGTTCACGAGGCACACGAGGCACACGAGGTAACGGTGTCGGTAAAAGAGGGTTTGTTTAAACCATTTTTCGATTCAGAGATCGGTTTGCGGAATATTGAGCTTTAAAGTGCTAACTTTTGTTAGAGTCAAGTGTCCCCCCCCCCCCCCCCCCTACCAGATATTTCAGGACATCTGTAAACAATTGTAAATAGTAGGACATATAAACAATTCAAAAGGAAAACTATCCTGAAGGTGTGTACTTGAATTTGTAAAAAGTTCATAGATTTTTTATACAAAATGTTTTTTAATACATGTATATTTTTGGAAAAGACTACGGAACCCTACTTTGCACGAGTCCGACGCGCCCTCGTACGGTTTTTATTTTAAGCGGAGCGCACGCGACCGACGCGCGTAAGGAGATAATCCAGTCGGTCGGTCCCGTTACCAAAATGGTGCACTTCACATCTAGTTATATAGTTTAAGCGGTGACCCTGTTTGATAAAGTCTCGATAGTTTTTTTTTAATAAATCATTGTAATAGACCCGTAAGGATTCTTTCAAAAGAAAGGAATACCTAACACTTGGATATTATTTTCTTTTATTCCTTTTTTTTGTAAATATGACCCTAATCAGATTGTTACCTTGAACTAGGTACCTTATTTTTATAAATTGCTCAATGTAGGTTGAATTTACTATAAGATAGTTTCCTACATTTATCATATGCTGACAAATACTTAGATCCCGCTACGTGTACCACGCTCACCAGCCGGTGCGGGCCGCGCGTCACCAGGTAGAAGGGCAGCAGCCAGCCGCACGCCGACAGCGCCAGCGCCGCCGTCAGCCACGCGATCACCACCTGCGCGAGCGCGCAACACTAATGTAACGCTCACCAGCCGGTGCGGGCCGCGCGTCACCAGGTAGAAGGGCAGCAGCCAGCCGCACGCCGACAGCGCCAGCGCCGCCGTCAGCCACGCGATCACCACCTGCGCGAGCGCGCAACACTAATGTAACGCTCACCAGCCGGTGCGGGCCGCGCGTCACCAGGTAGAAGGGCAGCAGCCAGCCGCACGCCGACAGCGCCAGCGCCGCCGTCAGCCACGCGATCACCACCTGCGCGAGCGCGCAACACTAATGTAACGCTCACCAGCCGGTGCGGGCCGCGCGTCACCAGGTAGAAGGGCAGCAGCCAGCCGCACGCCGACAGCGCCAGCGCCGCCGTCAGCCACGCGATCACCACCTGCGCGAGCGCGCAACACTATAACCACTCTATATAATAATAATAGAATAATAGAGAACGTACAACGGTTTTCAGGTGCTTAAAACAAAATTTGTTATGGTCTGTGCTACTACTAAATGGCGTAACCTGGCATGTTTAAATGACCAAGCCGCTAATTAAGTAAAGCTTCCTTGTTTATAATATACGTAATTGGATAGTGGAAACTTGCTAAGTTACACCATTAGTGACACAAAACATTGAAATTGTTTTATATACCCACTTTACAACTGAAAACCGTTGCACGTTCTCTATTATTAGGACAAGTTTAATTTAAATATTTCAATGTGAAGTCCCACAGCTATGGTGTAAGAAACCACTGTAGCACTTGGTACCATTTAGATCTCTGTAAACCATTTTTTTGATCTTGGCTCTCTTTCACATTTATGTTTACTTGTTTAGTTGGGATTTCAAGATAAACGATCAATCCATGTCATAGCTGCAGAGAAGGAACTCGTTAGTGGTGTCTTTTGCTCGCAGTGTACGGATATTACCTGCGTTATGACCTCGGAAGGTAACGACCGACAACTCGGAGCTGCAGGATGGCTCAGCTGCGACGTATCGATTGCAAATCGCCGTCTCTCAACCTCCCTCTGCAAGGGTCGCCACCAGCGCCGCACCCTATTTTAGAACAAGCTCCTCAACAGGTTTGTGCAGGTACCGCGCAAATGAGCTCCCAGTTCGCTGCATTGCCCAAACTCGGTGAGGAAATCGGAAAATTCAAAATTAATGCGATAACTTTCCGTGAAGACGTACTGAATTTCAACATAAAGGTGGAATGTGAATGTTAACCACAGAGTATGTACGTTACATACGACGTAACGAGCTGCTCTCCGTCGTCACCATTCGTACTGCTGGAAAGTGATGGAGATGAGGTTGACGGTTATAATGCGATTGCAATCTGGAAGCGCTCCCGGCTGGGACAACATTAAGTAAAATTTGTAAAGCAAGCTAAAATGTTAGTAATTCCGATTAAGGTGAGACGGTACTTCACACCTGGACAGCTTCGCTCCTTACAAGTTCAATCTTGAGTAGTTCTCACCTTTGAGATGGATCAGCTCGCTATCAGCCGGATAGCTCGGACGCTGTCGACCGACGCGCCGAGCTTGTTAACAATAAGCTCCAAAGCCTTGACAATCGCAAACAGCATCAACGAGTACAACAATCTCTCGCAGATTGAACAACAAAATGGTAGTTGTAAAAATTGTCTCCCATACATCCAAGTCAAAGTCAATTCTTCAACTGCAAATGTATGTTTGTAAACGCAAAATATTTTTACAAATTTACAGTTTTCGGTTTTTTTCTTTTACTGGTGCTGTGAGACCTTGCTTCTCGCCAAATTTCATGTATAGGTCGACAAGAAGTTTTGGTTTATATGCGAGTGCCAAAATGTGTGGCAGAAATAGCCGTATCCTTTATTACCTTGACTTACATCTTCATTCTTTTACAGCTTTAAGTACCTTAGTATTTAATACTTACGTATCAACTTCATATCTCAACGCGTTCCTGAGAAAAAGGGTCTTGACAAACATACATACATACATAAAAACAGACAAACAGATGGACAACGAAGTGATCCTAAGGGTTCCTTTTTTTTAAGACACGGAATCCTAAAAATAAATATTTTGCAATTGGAATTTAACATCGTAAAAGTATAGCTTATTATTTTTAACAAGTGTGACTAGCCGTACGGGTCTTATTTTGTGACTTTAACAGGACAATACCAAGTTGGCCCGCTTTGTTACATTAGATACGATAACTGTAGCCAGTGTCAAGTAGGACTCACATCGACGGGCACAGGCGGCGAGCCGGCGCGGCCCGCCAGCGGCACGAACATGTTGAGGCAGCTCAGCGCCAGGTACCACAGCTGCAGCACCGGCAGCGCCCAGCCCGCGCACCACGCGCCCGCGCGCGCGCCCGCTGCGATACAGACATGCAATGCACGAGCCGCCCAACACTAGCTAGCACTAAAGGGGCTTCTCACGGCCGTATCAAGCCGACTTGTGCGAACCTACGTCTACTCACGGGCGAGCGAAGCGAGCGAGGCGAGCAGGTCAGCGAGAGTGGGCAGCAGTGCGGGCAGCAGGGGCACGGCGCCAGAGCGCAGGCGCCCCGCCGCCGCCGCGCCCAGCAGTAGCGCCCAGCCCAGCGCGAGCGCGTCGCCGGCCAGCCGCGCCGCCCACCAGCCGCGCGCGAGCAGCGGCGCGCCCTCCGCGAGCCGGCGCCACAGCCGCGCCGTCACCACGGCGCTCGCGCACAGCGCTGCAACCGCGGCGGTGGTGTTGTGGTGTTACTCGCAAAGCGAAACCGCCTCCTAGCCACGTGATGACGTCACTCGTGTCGCACGTAGCGTGCGGGAATGGGACCGAGCTCTACCTCTCGTCAAAACGAGAATGACCAGAAATTGGAATATGTAGTTAGCGGACGCTCCTATCGCGCGCCGAGTCGATAGCTTTACTAGTAGTCGTATTCGCGCACCGAGGGCTCCGCACCACCACACCTTTCACGTTCACTCAACATCAACGAGTTCAATGGTGATATTCATCTCAATACATAAAATATCAACAAGACAGACAGTATTTCATTTAGATCGGGATATTCGGGATCGTTAGCGCGACACACTTGGCGGTACGTTCAACAAAATATTTAGCTACACATAAATGACAGATTAATCACCGAACATTGCTCTTACGAACAGGTAGACAGTCGGATTGAAGGACAAACGTGACCTTGCAGTGCAATAGTACATTACTTCCGCGTGCTGTGACGGCGCGGGCGGCGCGGGCGGCGCGAGCCACGTCAAGGATGGCCGAGAGCGCAACGTGGCTGAGCCAAGCTCGAGGCCATCATTCTGTGGCCAGCAGTGCAGTCATTACGCATTGTGTAGTGCATTACTCAAGTAATTTATATAAAACCAGTTTAGTTTTGAAATGAATAGGAAGAATTTAATTAAAATATATTTATTAAATGTACAGTTACTAAAATTCAGGACCGCTTTTCCAGAGTTTACGTTACTTATAGTTTGTGGTAATCCTAGCGCGGAGTACGGCTGTTGGATCATCACGGATTTCCACGATTTTTCCAGCTTTTGAAGCTGCTTGGTGCGACGTTTGCTGATTATGATTTCGTGATTCTACTCGTATTTTCAACAGACTCTTCTATGTAACCTTCAGCCACTGCGTCTGATTTCCATCCGCTATGCCGTCGAGTGTTATAAGGTTGGCCCCAGTATCAGCAAGCAGAGTTTTTTAATTACTTCAAAAGTAGATGATGCTTGTTATGCCTATACGACCTCTTTACTGGTGAGATAGAAACAGCTTAATTTCTGAATAAAATCTCTTTATCGCGCACGCACCTTTTTTATTTATTTGGTAAATGATGCTCGTTATACTTATGCGACCTCTTCACACAGCATAATTCTGAATAAAATATCTTTGCACAGGAAATTGAGGTCCTAGGATCGCAAAGCCGACTTTGCTCAAAGAAGCTTGTTAAAGAAATGACCAAATTACAAGCATTTTTAGGTAAAATAAATTGTGCATACTTTCTCACGAAGCCTACACCGTCTGTCGTAGTTGGGCATACAAAAATCTATATACAGCGTGTATCGGATAGGGTTACCGATATTTTAAGGGCAAGTGATACACCAAATATTGTATCGCCTAAAAACCCCCCATTAGGGGGTCGCATCCTTCTCCCCTCTAAATGGCAGCCATTTTTATTTAATTTTCTTTTTGTAGCTGTTTATGAAAAACATGTTTTCTCTTGGATTAGCAGCAATACATACTTCAAAATGGTCTCATACACATAAAATTACCGAAACATTTAAAAAAAAAACCACAAAAAAGTTTAAAGAAAAACGTGCAAAAAACATATAATTTTATTTTTCTTTTTTTTAACCTACTGCAAAAACAACAACACATGTTTTTAACTGAAACACTAATTAAAACAATTATTTAAAGTGACTGCAGGCACGCTGTAGTTCTCACTGTAACCTGCTGTGTGGCCCGTCCGACCATTTCCAAGTAACAAACCGCGATCAATGATCGAATCAGAAACAAGGAGATCCGTAGGAGAACCAAAGTAACCGACATAGCTCTCAGAATTGCTAAACTTAAGTGGCAGTGGGCGGGGCACATTGCTCGTAGAACAGATGGCCGTTGGGGCAGTAAAGTTCTCGAGTGGCGACCACGCACCAGAAAGCGTAGTGGAAAGATGACCTGGTGAAGGTCGCGGGAAGCGGCTGGATGCGGGCAGCGCAGAAACGGTCGTCGTGGAGATCCTTGGGGGAGGCCTATGTCCAGCAGTGGACGTCCGTCGGCTGATATAATGATGATGAACCGCGAGGATCGCGTATTAACCATAAATTAGCACACTAACTAAGATTCTAATGAAAAATATTTTTCATGTCGTTTTGAAGAAAAAAACAAGGCATTAATGGCCTCGTTTTTGCAGAAGTTCAAAAAAAGGAAATCATAATTTTTCCATTTTTTGTCTTTAAACTTTTTGGTATTTTTTTCCTCAAATGTTTCGGTAACTTTATGTGTGGTCCTAAGAAATGGGAAAACCAGAGAACACTAGAATATCCGCAGACATGCAGAAATAAACCGACTCAGTTAATAGAATGCCTACAAATCGATCAGGCTTTACACACGCCTCAAGACCGAGACATTTTACTTTACCATTATCATCGCAGTTTACACCAAAAGCTTTAAGGGTAAGGTGCTTTCGTTGCGGAAAATCGATCATCAATCTAACGAATGTGGCACAATCAAATCTATTTGCATGAGATGCAAGAATATTGAACACCTAGCATGCGTCTGTCTGCAAAGGAACGTAAACACGAATCAAATAGATGACGATATAAATAACATAACGAGTGATGAAAGCATGGCAGATATAAATCTAATTAAAAGTGAGATCTCAGAAAAGTACATGATGAAAATGAAAAATAGGGAATAAAACAGTTCGCATGGAGTTTGACACAACAATTCAAAAACATGGTAATAGCGAACAAATTTTCAAAACTGAAATGAAATTGAGAACTATACTGGCGAGGTTATCAAGCCTGCAGGTGTCACATACGTCAGCGTCACTTATAAACATCAGATCTTTAATGAGATATAATAAATAATCAATCACAATGTTGACCCAATGTTTAGTAGAAGATGTATGAAAGAACTTGATATGAGAATTGCTGACTTAAGAATTGTACAAACCTTAGAACAGTCTAACAAACTCGACAAACTGTAAGAAGAATGTTTACCAACTATGTTCAGACCTGATTTAGGAAATATACCGAACCTTGAAGCACATTTAAATTTAATACTCAACTGATCTACACAAAGCCGCGACGTAGTTAAATGAAATGAAAATAATAATAAAAAAATAATAAATAATAATACGCGTTTTAAATGAAAAGGTAAATAAATAAATCTAACGAATATGCGCAGAAGGGGTGATCACTAAAATACACAATTCGGATTGCGGCACGCCAATTGTACCTATAGTGGAACCAAACGGGAGCTGAGAGTGGGGCAATTTGGATATGGAGTAAGAAATGCACGTGGCCAGATGCTGGCCGACTTTATGGAGAAGGAGAGCCTCTTTATGATGAACTCCTTCTTTAAAAAGTCAAAACAGCGGAAGTGGACATGGTTGCATCCCAATGGCGTAACAAAAAACGAGATAGACTTCATCTTGTCGACAAGGAGGCAAATATTCAATGATGTCTCCGTGATCAATTCAGTCAAAACAGGAAGCGATCACCGGATGGTCAGAGGCACATTGAATCTAAAGACCAAGCTAGAAAGATGTCGACTGATGAAGTCTACGCACCCACCAGCGCCCATCGTGCTCCAAAACCCCGAGAGCTTTCAGCTCGAGTTGCACAATCGTTTCGAATGCCTAGGAGACTGCGAGAATGTAGACGATTATAATGACAGGTTCGTGGAAATTGTTGAAACGGTCGGGTCTATGATTTTTAAAACTCGCCGTTCAAACAGAACCAAAAAAATCTCCGACTTCACCAGCAACCTCATGGAAGAAAGACGCAGATTAGTTTTGCAGTCCTCCGAAGACGCTACTCAGTATCGGCAACTAAACAGGCAGATCTCTAAGCCCCTAACTCGCGATTTACGTCAATATAATACAAATTGTATTAAAGAGGCGATTGAGCACAACAAAGGCTCAAAAGTGTTCGAGAGAGGTCTGTCTGTTGGACAAAGCCAACTGACCAAGCTGAAGACTGAGGACGGCAGGACCATATCGTCTAAGACTGAGTTGCTGGAAGAAGTTGAGAAGTTCTATGGACAATTGTACAAGACCACACGTTTGCCTGTCAGCGATCTGGCTGAAGACCCAAGAGCCAGACTAACCCGACACTATACCGAAGATATCCCGGACGTCAGCCTGTACGAGATTAGAATGGCTCTCAAACAGCTCAAGAACAACAAGGCACCGGGTGATGATGGAATTACGGCTGAACTTCTGAAAGGAGGTGGATCACCGGTACTAAAAGCTCTTCAGAAGTTATTTAATTCCGTTATACTCGAGGGACAAACGCCTAAGGCATGGCACAGAAGTGTGGTCCTGCTTTTCTTCAAAAAGGGTGACAACACCCTGCTGAAGATCTACAGACCCATCTCACTTCTGAGCCATGTCTACAAGCTGTTTTCGAGAGTCATTACGAATCGTCTCGCACGCAGGTTTGACGACTTCCAGCCTCCCGAACAAGCCGGTTTCCGAAAAGGCTTAAGTACCATATCCCGCATACATACGCTGCGGCAGATTATACAGAAGACCGAAGAGTACAATCAGCCACTATGCTTGGCGTTTGTGGACTATGAGAAGGCCTTTGATTCAGTCGAAACCTGGGCTGTGCTACAGTCTCTCCAGCGGTGCCAAATTGACCATCGATACATCGAGGTGTTGAAGTGTAACGCCATGTGTGTTATAAAAACGCCACCATGTCGGTTCGCCTCCAGGACCAGAACTCGAAACCTATCCAGTTGCAGCGAGGGGTTAGACAGGGAGACGTTATATCTCCGAAACTGTTCACCGCCGCCCTGGAAGATGTTTTTAAGCTTCTGGACTGGGGTGGACTCGGCATCAATATCAACGGCGAGTACATATCCCACCTCCGATTTGCTGACGATATCGTGGTCATGGCTGAGACTATGGAAGACCTAAGCACAATGCTCGATGGCCTCAGTAAGGTCTCTCAACAAGTGGGTCTTAAAATGAACATGGACAAGACGAAAATAATGTTAAATGTCCGTGTCGCACCCACTCCTCTAAAGGTTGGAGACTCTCCACTGGAAGTTGTTAACGAATATGCATACCTGGGACAAACAGTCCAGCTAGGTAGTTCCAACTTCAAAAAAGAGATCAATCGACGAATCCAACTCGGCTGGGCAGCGTTCGGGAAGCTTCGCAATATCTTCATGTCTTAAATACCGCAGTGTCTCGAGACTAAGGTCTTTGACCAGTGTGTGGTGCCAGTGATGACTTACGGAACTGAGACATGGTCGCTTACTATGGGCCTCATAAGAAGGCTCAAGGTCACCCAAAGGGCAATGGAGCGTGCTATGCTCGGAGTTTCTCTGCGTGATCGAATCAGAAACGAGGAGATCCGCAGGAGAACTAAAGTAACCGACATAGCTCACAGAATCGCTAATCTGAAGTGGCAGTGGGCAGGGCACATAGCTCGTAGAACAGATGACCGATGGGGCAGTAAAGTTCTCGAGTGGCGACCGCGCACCGGAAAACGTAGCGTAGGCAGGCCTCCCACGCGGTGGACCGATGACCTGGTGAAGGTCGCGGGAAGCCGATGGATGCGGGCAGCGCAGGACCGGTCGTCGTGGAAATCCTTGGGGGAGGCCTTTGTCCAAAAGTGGACGATTTGTGGCTGATATGATGAACAATTTCGACAATCTTGTCTCATCTCGAGTCTCGCGACCCGAAAGTCCCGGGACTCGAGACAACTAAAATTACGAAAAGTCCCGGGACTTCGAGACACGAGACGTCCCGGGACCCAAACCCCATTGACTAGCTTAGAAGATTCAATTTTTTAAACCTCTAATAGAAGGAACTGTAAGCCTTAGTATTTTTAGTCATATTTTTAACTTGATGTCTAACCTCCCTGAGAAAACGGGTCTTGACAGACAGATAGACGGACAAAACAGTGATCCTATAAGGGTCCCGCTTTATCCTTTCTAAGTACAGAACCCAAAATAGGTAAAATAAAATAGTAAAATCACGTCACGGGAAGGGAGAGCTAAGGCACAGGCACACGGGCCAGATACAACGGGCCAGAAATGACATTTCAAAAAAGGAATGACGGAACAAACAAAATGGCGGCGAAATCCTATACGTTCGACAACCGAACGGTAACCAATCTGTATCATTCAGGGTGACGAGGGAGTGTCCATACTGTTTTTTTTTCGAAAGGACAAGCTTGTTGTTGGTCGTTGGGACCTTTACAACTTCACCGGGCAGGGGAGGCGAGTACGGAAGACACGCAACCTAGTGCAAAGCAAAAAGATGCAACTGCCTAAGGGCGCCGACTGCCTAAGGGCGCCGCTGCCTAAGGGCGCCACTGCCTAAGGGCGCCTGTCCATACTGTATGTTAGTACTAATATATATACTTTGGCACAGGCTAGGCGCTTCGGTAGAGAGGGGGGCGTCGGGAATTGAACAATAGGGGTGACGACAGCATCAGAAATAAATTATGAACTCTTGATCACTAAATTGCCCTCCTAATTAAACTTCGGATAAACTTACTTGTTTTGTTTTCCATCAAATCTTCGATTTTTAATTCATCAAAATTATAAAATGAGTACGTAAATGACGCTGCAAAACTATGACGTCACGCCTAGGTATTTCTAACATTTTTAGAACAAAAATTTCGTTTTTGACAGATGATAAAAATTAACTCAGATGACTAGCATTCGTCATCCCTATTGTATTTGTAAAGTTGTCACAGAATACAGGGCGGAAGGGACCACCTCCCGAGGCTGACAGCGACAGGACGCAGGAAGCATCAACAACAAGTTCGCAAAACCGTGTTTCTTTATTTTCTACCACGCTATGTCCATCCATTGCGTAGTAAGCGAGAGGCAAAGTGAAACAATACTAGTGCAGGACTTGCGTGAGCGTTACTCATACCGGGCAGCGCGTACAGCGGCGCCAGCAGCCACGTGCGCGAGTAGTAGGGCAGGCGCGCGCCGCCCGCCCACAGCAGCGCGGCCGCCGCGCCCGCCGCGCCCAGCCCCGCCGCGCCGCCCGCCGCCACGCACGCCAGCGCCGCGCCCGCCAGCCGCCACCAGGCGCGCGCCCGTACGTACACTGCCGCACGAACGCACACACATCAACAGGCACGCAACACTAAACAATAAATTAACACTAAATAGCCCGCAATGTGTTGAAATAGGTACGCTTAATGTTCTAATGTCTTATCGATCAGAGTACTAAACTAATCTTTTTGGTGTCCCGCAAGGAAGTGTTATAGGACTTCTATCATTCCTACTTTATATAAATTATTTGCCTGCTGCAACCCACCATAAATGTATGTTATTTGCAGATGACGTCTCTTTAATAGTGACATCGAATAAAAATAGCATCACCACTATCAAACTGACATAAATAATATAATGGATGGCTTTATGTATGAATATGTACAATTTTAATTACCAAGAAATAGTACCTTAAATTTAGACATACGATAAATAATAAAGTGTTCGAAGATATATGAATTTCATTTTATAAATTTTATTGACATTCGGGAGTCATACAGCAAAATCATTTACAATTAATAGTCAAATGTGCAAAGCTATGCTACCCGTAGTTACAAGTGTGCACCACGAGTACATGTGGCACGTAATACAAATATGCAAAGCTATGCTACCCGTAGTTACAAGTCTGCACCACGAGTACATGTGGCACAATATAAACCGACTAATATTTATAAACTGAATACCAACTCAATACGAGAAGCGGACAACATTTGAAGTCTTTTCTTTTTCTTTTTTTGTAATGTGTACCTTAATTAGTTATGTACTTCATTTATGTAATATAATGTAATATTAATTATTCATATTAACCAAGTTAGTTAGCCGGTTCTTATAAAAAAAAATATTGCAATGATTACAAGGAACCACCAAAAATTTTATCAAAATCGGTCTGGTAGTTTTTTGCGTGATGCGCGAACATACAAACAAAAGTTCGAAAAGTTGTTGTTTTGTCCTTCTTATCGTTAGTAATGTCCACCACAGTTATTATTTTCCAAAAATATTGCATGTATATAATATTATGTATAGATGTACCTCCATGTTTAGGAATAGGGACTTCATGTATATTTTTGTTGTTAGTTTTATATATTCTGTAGATGACTATTTGTATCAAATAAAATTAATATAAAAGATAATTGATGTAAACAAATAAATCAATAAAATCAAGTCAAATTAAGGAAAACGAATCAACTGACAATGCTTGCGTGCGTCGAGCGCGTTGAGCTGCACGCGCAGCGCGACGAGCGCGAGCGTCACCGCCGCCGCCGCGGCCGCCACGCCCCCGCGCGCGCACACCGCTGTCAGCCCCAGCACGTCGAAGAACACCGGCTGCGGCGCGCGCTCCGCCGCACGCTCCATCGCTTCGTGCTCCAGCAGCCCTGCGCGCAACCGCGGTAGGCAGGATGAGTTGCGGTCACAGCACCGTTGTACCGGTGTGAAGTTGTGAACTCACACAGATACAAATACATTTGTCTGTTAGATTATTGATCGAAGTTGTCTGTACACTCTTTTAAGCACCGTTTAGATACACTGCTTCAGCCAGAAACATTTCTCGGCTATTACACCGCGCTGTTTTCAACTATTGCCACAAGAATTAAATAACCTAATATTTAGTTTTCGTGATGTAACTGATTGGACAATACCTTATTGTACCAAACTACTAAATTCAAAAATTCAATAGTAGTTTATGAAACTGTTGCATAATGAGGGGTGTTAAAATACGAGTATGAGTTTAAAAACCGAGCCTCGGGTCAAACGAGTGTTTTTAATCCTTGTCATGTGCAGTTTAATACACTACTTTATCTAATTTCATAAATTGAGATCGAAACTACTAAATAAAAGATCAAAATTAAGAGAACGAAAAAAAATTCCCACGAAATTCAGTACAACAAAACGTATGGCAGCACCAAAACCAAGCACATCACCGCGCATGTGTTAAAGCGGGTGCTGTCACAGACAGGCAAAATATGGAATAATAGTAGTTGACGAAACTGTTGCACAACGAGTGTTGATATAGCCGGTTCGGATTTTTGAAAATTAGTGGACTATATTTTGCGGAGCGGGATGATATATCGCGGATGAAATATTGCGGCTATGTGTGTTCAGTAAGGAGTTAAAGATAAGGAGAAAAAGGAGAGTAACTCACCATGCACGAAGTAAAAAGCGACACGTGGTTAGCCAGCGCTGGCTCAAATTCTCCTCTTCCAGCTGTAACTCCTTGCGGCAGGTACTTTGCTTAGCACTTCAGATTACACTGATACACACGCGGATTATATTTTGGTCTTTCACAGCGGTTGGATATTTAAATTAATTTTTATTAGCGGAGCGACACGCGTACATTGCAATGTCATATCGGAAGACATTTTGTTCTTGTTTAGTTCTTGGTTTCGACACCACCAGGCACGGCGTCGATGTATGCTTTCACACTCGAGGCGCCATATTCGATGCGTGAGTGGAAAAGGGAGAGGAATATTACAGGATATGGAAGGTTGAACACACATAACATAACGCGCGAGTTTTTAAAATATGATTACGGCGTAAACAAGTGTTTTATACCTACTTGTAGTTATATGCAGTTTCATACACTATTTTATCTTATCTCATACATTGGGGTTGAATCAACTAAACAACAAAGATCAAAGTTAAAAGAGTAAGAAAAAAAATTCCCACGAAATTCAGTACCTACAACAAAACGTGTTATAGCGCCAAATCCCAGCACATCACCGCGCTTGCGTTGAAGCGGACGCTTTCAAAGAAAGGTAAAAACAATGCTTTCACTGATCTCAGACATTTTTAGCAAGAATCAAAAATTATCCACGAAATTCAGTAACTACAACAAAACGTATTCAATGATTGGCGCCAAAACCTAGCACATCACCGCGCATGCGTTAAAGCGGGCGCTGTCACAGACAAGTAAAAATTGGAATGAACACTTTTTGTAATGCTGTAAAAATGGCGCGAACTGCATGTGCGTTCCAATAAAAAAAAATGGAACTTCGTTGGTGATATTAACTTTTTGGATTAACTTGTATCGTAATTCGTAATGGAAAAAATACTTTATAACATTATTTTGTTCTGAAACTTGGAATAAAAATGCAGGAGCCCTCCAATCTGCATTTCAACCCTACTGGAAGCCCCCTCAACTGCACTCCATCTCACCGAATAATTGCTGTCCTATAGGCAGTTCGGTTAAGTGCTGTACCTTATCGTAAAACTCATGTTAAATAAATCTTATGTTTAATCAAATTCCAAATAAAATAGTAATCGATAGTCGATAAATTACTTTTATCTACTCTCATATCGAAAAGTTCGCACTATCAACTTCTAAATGAGTTTATATTGGCATACTTTATAAACACAAATACCGTAATTTAAAAAAAAAATACATTATAACATTATTTTGATAGAGAAATAATGTTATAATGTATTTTTTTTTCCAATACGATACAAGTCAAACCAAAGAGATAATATCATCAACGAAGTTCCATATCAATTTTTTTTTTATTGCAACGCACATGCGGTTCGCGCCATTTTTACAGCAATACAAAAACTTTTCATTACAATTTTTACTTGTCTGTGATAGCGCCCGCTTTAACGCATGCGCGGTGATGTGTTGGTTTTTCATTGAATTTTGTTGTAGATACTGAATTTCGTGGATAATTTTCATTATTGTTTAAAAATGTCTGAGATCAGTGAAAGCATTGTTTTTACCTGTCTGTGACACCGTCCGCTTCAGTGCAAGCGCGGTGATGCGTTGGGATTCAGCGCTATGACACGTTTTTTTGTATGTACTTACTGAATTTCGTGGGATTTTTTTCTTACTCCTAACTTTGATCTTTGTATTTTAGTTGATTCAATCCCAATGTATGAGATTAGATAAAGTAGTGTATGAAACTGCACATAATTTGGTCTTAAAACACTCGTGTAATGCTAACACTCGTATTTTAAGAACCTTTATTATGCAACAGTTACATAAACTACTATTTCAATATAGTTGCTCGAAAAGTGGTACTTGTGCTAGTTTGCTGTGAGTGAAATTAATTTTACCGCACACGTGCTTTTTACTTTGCCACTTTTTTAAATTACTAGCTTTGAAAAACAAGACAGTTCTAGTAAATAAAAAATATAATAACCAAAGCAGGCCCCCGTCACTTAGTCGAGCAGGCGAGATAAGTACCTACACATTGGCACGGCCTACAGGCTCCGATCGTCAGCGCAAGAACGCCGTACTATCGGCGCCGCAATTCGCGCGCCGCCGGTGTACGCAGTTATAACCGCTAAGTCGAGCGCCTCCGTGTATGGGAAGGAGTAGGTGAATAAATGCGTAGTTATTTTCGTTTTACAAGGAAGTGCAACATCTGTTACGAAGTAGCTAGTATCTTATCTGTGACCAAAGATACAGAATCTTCTTACAGACTTTTGAAAGGAGAATTTTAAAAGAGATTGGTTGTTACTCCGTGAGGTAAGTACATTAACGCTAGCTGATTAGATTCTCTTTGGGTTATATCTTTGTGAAGAAACAAGCGCATAGGAAGGATTAGGTCATCTTTTCTAAGGAGGTTTTAATGCTTATTATCATTAATCATTATATCAGCTCATACACGTCCCCACCGAGCGGCTGGAGCCTACCCTGAATTAGGGCGATACATTAATATTATTACAAGCCTTATTGTAATCTATTTATGGTAATTTTAAAAAAACTTACGCATGCGTACGTGTGCCTAGCTTAATTAAATGTGGCGCAATTGTCGTAAAACTGAATTGAGTAGTTTTAGTTGTGAATACGAATAAAATTGTGAATAGTTAATATACCTGTGATAAAAAATATACTTAAGTGTATGTATAGGAAAAAAACAAAGTGAGATTACTTCCCGGCAATTTAAAATGAGCCAACAGTCGCGTAAAATGAACTTTGATTGGCGAGACTTAGATAGGTATGTACCCATGTATTGTTTCTCTGTCACGGTCGTTTTTATTTTACCGTTTTCTCACAACTGTATTGAAAAATGTCGTATGATACATGGGTGTAAAAGGAAATAAACTCGTGCCGATGGTAAACCCTCGCCTGTGACTCGGTCTTACAAATGTCACTCGTTTGTTATTTACCTTTTTACCACCCTTGTATCATAAATAAATATTTCCCAACTCAGACGCCAGTCTACGGCAAGCCCAAGCGGACCCGATCACACCCGAGTGCGAACGGTCGGGTCTAACATTGACTCGACTCAAAAGACGGAGCGAGAAGCTGAACAAAAGCGGCTAGTTTGTGAGTATTATTACATGTTTGGCCTCGAGTGCAGCGACCGACCTTGCCCTTCTTAAGTTTTATTTTTTCGAAAGGACAAGCTTTTTGTTGGCCGTGGGGGCCTTTACAACTTCACCGGGCAGGAGAGGCAAGTACATCAGGCACTCAACCTAGTGCAAAGCAAAAAGATGCAACTGCCTAAGGGCGCCCAGGTGGGCACGGACCTCGGCTTAGGTGGTTGCTTGGACGGGGGAGGATCAGAGAGAAGCGGCCTGGTATATGCCGTTAGCGCTGGTAAGCGCCAGAAGCGGGGGGACGCCGCCCTCGCCGGCGAGGGCAGAATCAGGCCTCCGTCACTCCATGTACTTGCGCGCTATAACTACCTACCGCCCGGCCGAGCGTTCTCGGGCCGTTTGCGGACCCAATTCAGTGCGGTTTTCACAAACGAAGCGCACGCACGTAGTTTAATTTAAATCGTTTTGTTCGTTCGTACGCGTACCTACGATGCCGTCTGGTGCCTTATGTGCTGTAGATGGGTGCAAATCAAGCAAAAGAAGAGATAAACACCTAAAATTTTTCCTTTTACCTGTCAATGAAGAAAGGTAAGTGATAAACTATTACTATTTTTTGTCGTTTTAAAATTATTTTTAATACTAGGTATACTAAGCAATAGCTAGTACTCTTTATTACACTGTGGCATTAGCTTGCCTTTCAGACACAGATTTTCATTTTTTTGTTACATAGAAACGTCATACTTACCTTAAACACTATTTTAACAACGTTTAAAAAGCTATTTTTATTAAAATAAAATTGTGATTATATGTGAGTCGCAGGCGCGGCGACCTGTCTCAACTTGTCGTGCTGTTAGCGCACACAAAAACTTTTGACATAACTATTTAGTAATCTGTGCTTGTGATTCGGTTTTATGTGATTTGTAAAAAATATACATGGTGAATTTTTTCTATGAGGAATTTCTAAATAATAAGAGATAGAGCAAAGCGCTCTTAAGAACCGTGATCTCAATTTTAGAGAAAATAAAAATTGCGTGTTAAAAAATAAAAAAAATGATAGGTCCTGGAGTATGTACTCCGGAGATATGACTTTTTCTTAAAAAATTTTTTTTGTTATTTCGATTGTATATCACTATACAAACTAAAAATTGTACGGAGACCATAGGTCTAAAGTTGCTAGAAGTTGTTGAAATAAACGTTTTAAATAGTATGTGGAAACTGAACTTACAGACCGATTTTCAAATGATAAAAAAAATATAAAAACCAATTTATAAAAAAAAAAATATATGTTGCCCGCGGCTTCGCCCGCGTAGGGGTATGAAAAATAGATAAGAACCTATTCTCAGGCCTACCCAATATGCACACAAAATTTAATAAAAATCGGTCCAGCCGTTTCGGAGAAGTATGATTACTAACACTGTGACACGAGAATTATATATATATAGACATAGATAAATGATACAATTTTAAACTACCACCTATAAGTCAAAACATATTCACAGTTCTCAATAACATAGACACAAAAAGTTATGTTAATTTAATTTTATCGAAGAGGCAGCCCTGCGATCGCGCGGTGTGAAGCAACGCTGACGCGATGGAGTAGGCTATTATAGCAGTAGGTATTGTAAATTTACTACTGAGTGAAGTATCTGTTACGTAGTAACTAATTAGTAATCTGTGGCAGAATGTCGGAGTAGTTGCCCTACTAAAGTGCTTACAGCTAATCACGCGTGGCGATAGAATTGTAGGTAACCATTGCTGGTTTTATCAATTACACCATTTTATTTTTTTTCTTGCATAGTAGGGTCGATAAGTTTATAATACGTCATTTTAGGGAAAAAAATGCCCTTTTGTAAAATTATGCAGATTTCTTTTCAGTACCATGTTACAACCTGTGTTTAGGTATACCGGCTCCATACGACCCATCGCGCTGCCCCGTGCGGCACCGTTGCCGTTCCGTCTGACGCACTGACATTGACCTCTCGCGAGTCTGACGCCTAGACACTGACCTGTAGCGAGCGCCAGCACGTTGTCGCCGGTGCGCTGCAGCGCGGCGGGCGGCACGCGCTGCCACGTGTCCAGCCGCGTGTGGTACACGTAGCCGTTCGCGTTCCACGCCAGGTCCACGCCTGCGTAACAACACGCACACTATGAAATGCAAACATACTCGACTCGTACGCGGCGCAATGGTACACATACGAGTATAGAAAGAGTATTTGTTGCGCGAAAAAATGTGTACGAGTCATTGCTGCTGGTGCAGAACTCGTACCAGATGAATCTTGCAAATCTACATTTAAATAAATTGTACAGGCACGCTGTGATAATTTCTCGCGAAGCCTTCACCGTCTGTCGTAGTCGGGCATACACAATAAACATTACACTTACCTACTTAGTAGCAAAGAATAAAGTTAGGCATATCAGACTTGATGAAAAATTTACATGTAACTTGGGTTATAACTTACTTTTCCTGAATAAAATTAACTACCCAGTGTAGTAGGCCTTTTTAAGTCCTAGTTATTGACAAAATTCGTAAACATCGGATGTCGGTGTCCTGCGCCAGCGACGACGCGACGTACACCTGCCGCTGGCGCCGCCACGCGTCACGTAGAGCTACAGAACACACTCGCGTACCGGACAGGTTGCCGAAGTCGCGGAACACGCGGAAGTCGGTGTCGCCGGGGATGACGCCCGACTCGAACAGCTCCTGCGCCAGCCACGACGCGAACGTACACCTGCCGCTGGCGCCGCCACGCGTCACGTAGAGCTACAGAACACACTCGCGTACCGGACAGGTTGCCGAAGTCGCGGAACACGCGGAAGTCGGTGTCGGCCGGGGATGACGCCCGACTCGAACAGCTCCTGCGCCAGCGACGACGCGAACGTACACCTGCCGCTGGCGCCGCCACGCGTCACGTAGAGCTACAGAACACACTCGCGTACCGGACAGGTTGCCGAAGTCGCGGAACACGCGGAAGTCGGTGTCGCCGGGGATGACGCCCGACTCGAACAGCTCCTGCGCCAGCGACGACGCGAACGTACACCTGCCGCTGGCGCCGCCACGCGTCACGTAGAGCTACAGAACACACTCGCGTACCGGACAGGTTGCCGAAGTCGCGGGAACACGCGGAAGTCGGTGTCGCCGGGGATGACGCCCGACTCGAACAGCTCCTGCGCCAGCGACGACGCGAACGTACACCTGCCGCTGGCGCCGCCACGCGTCACGTAGAGCTACAGAACACACTCGCGTACCGGACAGGTTGCCGAAGTCGCGGAACACGCGGAAGTCGGTGTCGCCGGGGATGACGCCCGACTCGAACAGCTCCTGCGCCAGCGACGACGCGAACGTACACCTGCCGCTGGCGCCGCCACGCGTCACGTAGAGCTACAGAACACACTCGCGTACCGGACAGGTTGCCGAAGTCGCGGAACACGCGGAAGTCGGTGTCGCCGGGGGTGACGCCCGACTCGAACAGCTCCTGCGCCAGCCGACGACGCGAACGTACACCTGCCGCTGGCGCCGCCACGCGTCACGTAGAGCTACAGAACACACTCGCGTACCGGGACAGGTTGCCGAAGTCGCGGAACACGCGGAAGTCGGTGTCGCCGGGGGATGACGCCCGACTCGAACAGCTCCTGCGCCAGCGACGACGCGAACGTACACCTGCCGCTGGCGCCGCCACGCGTCACGTAGAGCTACAGAACACACTCGCGTACCGGACAGGTTGCCGAAGTCGCGGAACACGCGGGAAGTCGGTGTCGCCGGGGATGACGCCCGACTCGAACAGCTCCTGCGCCAGCGACGACGCGAACGTACACCTGCCGCTGGCGCCGCCACGCGTCACGTAGAGCTACAGAACACACTCGCGTACCGGACAGGTTGCCGAAGTCGCGGAACACGCGGAAGTCGGTGTCGCCGGGGATGACGCCCGACTCGAACAGCTCCTGCGCCAGCGACGACGCGAACGTACACCTGCCGCTGGCGCCGCCACGCGTCACGTAGAGCTACAGAACACACTCGCGTACCGGACAGGTTGCCGAAGTCGCGGAACACGCGGAAGTCGGTGTCGCCGGGGATGACGCCCGACTCGAACAGCTCCTGCGCCAGCGACGACGCGAACGTACACCTGCCGCTGGCGCCGCCACGCGTCACGTAGAGCTACAGAACACACTCGCGTACCGGACAGGTTGCCGAAGTCGCGGAACACGCGGAAGTCGGTGTCGCCGGGGATGACGCCCGACTCGAACAGCTCCTGCGCCAGCGACGACGCGAACGTACACCTGCCGCTGGCGCCGCCACGCGTCACGTAGAGCTACAGAACACACTCGCGTACCGGACAGGTTGCCGAAGTCGCGGAACACGCGGAAGTCGGTGTCGCCGGGGATGACGCCCGACTCGAACAGCTCCTGCGCCAGCGACGACGCGAACGTACACCTGCCGCTGGCGCCGCCACGCGTCACGTAGAGCTACAGAACACACTCGCGTACCGGACAGGTTGCCGAAGTCGCGGAACACGCGGAAGTCGGTGTCGCCGGGGATGACGCCCGACTCGAACAGCTCCTGCGCCAGCGACGACGCGAACGTACACCTGCCGCTGGCGCCGCCACGCGTCACGTAGAGCTACAGAACACACTCGCGTACCGGACAGGTTGCCGAAGTCGCGGAACACGCGGAAGTCGGTGTCGCCGGGGATGACGCCCGACTCGAACAGCTCCTGCGCCAGCGACGACGCGAAAGGCCGCGGTACTACCGCCGAGTACACCTGCAAAAATTCAAAATAAAGCACTTTTTTTTATTCATAATTGGTAAACCCTTGACAACTCTCACTTGGTGGTAAGTGACGATGTTGCCGAAGATGGAAGCGGGCTTACCAAGATTCCCCAATGGAAACTAATAATAATACAAGACTTAGGTAAACCTAAAACTCGACTACAGAAATATATGTACATCCTCTAACGTAAATGCATTTGTGAGATGTCTAGTAGCCTAAGAAATATTCGGGATCAAGACGAATTAAAAAAGACAGCTCATTTGTTAAATTGGTTCAGTAGTTTGGGAAAGCTGTACAAAGGCAACAAAAATACTTTCATTGCAATTATCGAACAATGTAAAAAGGCAACATTATTTATGATCACTTACAATTGAAGTGCGACGATACTTCGACTAGCTTATACAAATAACAAACCATAGCACGACCATAAACGATAGGGTACCAATATTTGTTTACAATGCAAACTTTACGCGATGGAAACATAGCTTGTTACATAACAATCATTCTCTTTGCTATAGGTATGAGGTCGGATCAAAACTGTTAGTGATGTTCTTCTTCAATTTTGCTTGAGCTTGGCTTAAAAAGTTCTGATGGAGAAAATAATTAGCTTAACGGTTCCACGTACAATTGTCACCTCTGTGATCTTTACAGATCTGGCCTAAAACTATAAAACTTTCTACGGTGTTATAAAAGAGTCAGTAGACGGAGCCGGCTTTCGAAGGGGCTTTAGTACCTATCACATACCACATACATACGCTGCGGCAGATTATACAGAAGACCGAAGAATACAATCAGCTACTATGCTTGGCGTTTGTGGACTATGAGAAAGCCTTTGATTCGGTCGAAACCTGGGCTGTGTTACAGTCTCTCCAAAGGTGCTCAATTGACTATCGATACGTCGAGGTGTGGCCGCTGGATGCGGGCAGATCGTCGTGGAGATCCTTGGGGGAGGCCGCAGCAGTAGACGTCTTTCAGCTGATATTATTTTATTTTATAGAGCCCCTTGGTGGGGACATAATTATGTATATAATATACGTATCAGCTATTTCGCTCCTCAAAAGCATCAGTAAAATGTAATGCCTCTTACACCTTGCTTCGTAGCAGTTGTCGTAAGTTTTGTATTTGTATGTAGGAATCTCACAAATCGTTTCTGTATTAGCTCCAGTCTATCAATGTATTTATCGTATTGAGTATTCCGCACTTCAGACATACTACGCACAAAGGAGCAGTAAAGGATTTTGATCACCTTAACACTCGTGAACTGAGAGCTGGATCTCAAAATGAACGATATGATGATGATGATGAGAAGGAGTACTATGTACATGGATGCTTTGAGGGAACAGTCGACACCTCCATGATCCAGGGGTCGTGCAGTGTTGAAGTATTTGTACGATAACGCCATCGCGTCAGTTCGCCTCCAGGACCAGAATTCGGAACCTAACCGGCTTCAACTAGGGCTGAGACAGTTACACGTTACATATCTGGAAGTGTTCACCGCCCGCACCGCCCTGGAACTTGTTTTCAAGCTTCTGAACGGGAGTGGACTCGGCGTTAATATCAACGGCGAGTACCTTATCCATCTCCGATTCGCTGACGATATCGTGGTCATGGCTGACACCATGGAAGACCTAAGCACAATGCTCGATGGCCTTAGTAGAGTCTTTCAACAAGTGGGTCTTAAAATGAAAATGGACAAGACGAAAATAATGTTAAATGTCCGTCAACGTCGAAGTTGTTGACGAATATGTATACCTGGAACAAACAGTCCAGCTAGGTAGGTTCAACTTCAATATGTATACCTGGAACAAACAGTCCAGCTAGGTAGGTTCAACTTCAAGAAAGAGATCAATCGACAAAGTGGCTTAGCATTATCCTCACGTACCAAATACCGCAGTGTCTCAAGACCAAGGTCTGTGACCAGTGTATGTGTTGCCAGTAATGATATACGGAACTTAATCATGGTCGCTTACTTTGGACCTCATAAGAAGGCTCAAGGTCACCCAAAGATATATATGCTCGGAGTTTTCCTACGCGATCGAATCAGAAATGAGGATATAGCTCAAAGAATTGGACAGGGTACATAGCTTGTAGTACAGATGGCCGTTGGGGCAGAAAACTTCTCGAGTGGCAACAGAAGACGTAGCGTAGGCCGGCCTCCCACTCGGTGGACCGACGACCTGGTGAAGGTCGCAGGAAGTCACTGGATGCGGGCAGCGCAGGACCGGTCGTCGTGGAATTCCTTGGCGGAGGCTTTTGTTCAGCAGTGGGCGCTTTCGGCTGATATGATGATGATGAGACGGAGCACTATCTACATAGGTGATTTGTGGGAATCGTCGGTACCTCCATGATCCAGGGGTCGTGCGGGCCGGCCTGGAACAACACCTCGCGCCCGCCCGCGCCGCACGCCTCAATGTTGATGAAGGTGCGCGCCTGTCGCGCCCACCTGCGCACAAACACCCAATGTAGCAACTGCGCTGGGATCACACAATCATATGCGTACGAACAGCCACTGTCAACCCCATCCTATAACCACAGCGCTGGGATCATACAACCACCTGCCTAAAAACAGCCACTTTCAACACTGCGCTGGGATCACACAACCACCTGCCTACAAACAGCCACTGTCAACAACGCGCTGGGATAATACAACCACCTGCCCACAGACAGCCACTGTAGCCAATGCTCTGGGATCACACAACCACCTGCGCACTAACAGCCACTGTCAACACTGCGCTATAACCACTGCGCTGGGATCACACAACCACCTGCGCACTAACAGCCACTGTCAACACTGCGCTATAACCACTGCGCTGGGATCACACAACCACCTGCGCACTAACAGCCACTGTCAACACTGCGCTCTAACCACTGCGCTGGGATCACACAACCACCTGCGCACTAACAGTCACTGTCAACACTGCGCTATAACCACTGCGCTGGGATCACACAACCACCTGCGCACTAACAGCCACTGTCAACACTGCGCTATAACCACTGCGCTGGGATCACACAACCACCTGCGCACTAACAGCCACTGTCAACACTGCGCTATAACCACTGCGCTGGGATCACACAACCACCTGCGCACTAACAGCCACTGTCAACACTGCGCTATAACCACTGCGCTGGGATCACACAACCACCTGCGCACTAACAGCCACTGTCAACACTGCGCTATAACCACTGCGCTGGGATCACACAACCACCTGCGCACTAACAGCCACTGTCAACACTGCGCTATAACCACTGCGCTGGGATCACACAACCACCTGCGCACTAACAGCCACTGTCAACACTGCGCTATAACCACTGCGCTGGGATCACACAACCACCTGCGCACTAACAGCCACTGTCAACACTGCGCTATAACCACTGCGCTGGTATCACACAACCACCTGCGCACTAACAGCCACTGTCAACACTGCGCTATAACCACTGCGCTGGGATCACACAACCACCTGCGCACTAACAGCCACTGTCAACACTGCGCTATAACCACTGCGCTGGGATCACACAACCACCTGCGCACTAACAGCCACTGTCAACACTGCGCTATAACCACTGCGCTGGGATCACACAACCACCTGCGCACTAACAGCCACTGTCAACACTGCGCTATAACCACTGCGCTGGGATCACACAAGCACCTGCGCACTAACAGCCACTGTCAACACTGCGCTATAACCACTGCGCTGGGATCACACAACCACCTGCGCACTAACAGCCACTGTCAACACTGCAAAAGGATGAAAATTTCTTAGTTTTCAAAAATTTATTGGAAGATGTATTAAGTATATTAAGCAAAGGTAACAAATCTATCATTGTTTGCGGCGATTTCAATGTAAATATCCAGGAAAAAACAAGTTTAACAACTAGATTAATTAGCTTATTTAAGTCGTTTGATCTAGATTTTTTTTTCACGAGCCTACTAGAGTGACAGCAATATCAGCTACATGCTTAGATAATGATTCAAGATATTTATTCAAAATAGGTGCAAATTACACTCTTTCTGATAGTCATAAAATAGTGAATACATAATTTCATTTGTAAAACATCAAGAAATAAACAATAATTAGTTAATTACGTCAAAATCCAATCCGTGATATAAAAAAAACAAATAATGTCATTAGAACATGAAAACAATATGACACGAGAAGTTTTAGGTACATTAAAATTATTGAATGTCATAAACGCCTTTGACAAGTGTAGGCCAGTTCACACGGACAGCACCCGGTCACGAGTATAACGCGAGAGTCAGCCATCGCTCCTCTCAATCATATTAGAAGGAAAGAAACGTTTTCTGTAATTGCACACAGACAAAAAAGTATCAAACTGTTTAAAATCTGACCACAGTGGTCAGTTTGTACTATTTCCATGTGAAAGAAGTAGAAAAATAATTACAGATCAAACGAGACCTGTCACTACTCAAAGATTAGAGATGTGTAAAGATGTATTTGTCCAAAAGCTACCAAACTCAATGTTAGATCAACAAGATCCGAATAGTTTTTTCAACTTATGTTTTGAAGTGCTCAGTACAGAGTTTGAAAATATATTCAAATTAAAAGCAATTAATGTAAATCAAAAATTCAAGTTTAGTGACTGGGCAACTGTAGGTATATACAAGAGTAGAGAAAAATACTGCAAGTCTGTCTGTCTGTCTGACCGTCTGTCACCAGGCTGTATTTCATGAACCGTGATAGCTAGACAATTGAAATTTTCACAGATGATGTATTTCTGTTGCCGCTATAACAACAAATACTAAAAATTAGAAAAAGTGATTCTCCACACAAAAAACGTGTTTTTTTTAAACGTGAAGAAACTAGCGCCATCTAGTATGATGGTACGGAACCCTTCGGTTACAACTTTAGGAGGTAAGGGGAGGGGGCGAAAGGAGAATGCTCGATTTTCGTATATTTTCATTATTATCGTGTAACTATGCATTTTAAAATTATAAAAAAATATATATTTGTAAATGTTCAAACTTTTCACATAATAGGATAGAGTGGCGAACTTTAGTGTATGAGGCCAAGATCCACGTCGGGTCGCTGAGCCAGCGAAGTAAGTAAAGTTTGTTATAACGAGCCCTTCATTTGATGCGTCATACGATGCACTTGAAATGTTTCTTTGTAAACTTTCCAACCTGTCCTCCAAAGTCAAAATTCGTTCAATTACGCAACCCGTCCGTGATTGGGTCACTAAACTCTATATTAATGTAGCAAACTTTAACTTTTTTCTTCCAGTACTTTCAGAGAGAGTCAGGTGTGATAGACTGACGTAAGGACGAACAGACTTATAAGGGTTCCTTTTTTATCGGATGTATGGAACCCTGAAAAGATTGAATTCGAAGGCGCTACTGATGCTTGCGAATGCGACTGGTCTCCTCGCTGCTGTAGCGTGTTCACGTATTGAGAGATAAGTGCGACGGAACGTAGCAAACACTCGTACGTAGTGTGGATGTGGTGTCAATGTGGCGAGTCCAGCGCCGCGCACCCCGCGCCGTCTCGTACTCACTTATGCTCGGTGATGAAGGAGTGCGAGGCCTGCATGATGTTCTCCTCGGCGCCGTTGAGCAGCACGAGCACGTCGCGCCGCAGCGGCCGCTCGGCGGCGACCAGCGCGCGCGCCACCTCCAGCGCCACCGCGCACCCCGCGCCGTCGTCGCTCGCGCCTGTCACACAAATGCACAGTTTAGTTTTGGCTAGGTGAGGTGCTAGTTAAGGAAAAGACATATCGTTGGGTATGAAATGTTACCAAAATTACTAAATCTTACTAACAGACTAAGCGTAACGTGACTTACGTGACTCGTGTGGTACCTAATTAGACGCTCATCGTGCGGAAGTGCATTTCGCGATGGTGTGTGCCTACAGGCTACATACGTTCCGTTTTCTAAATAAATGGTTTTCACAATGTTTATTTTCTTGTTCATTTCGGATATTTATTAATAAGCCACGTAGCTGGTAGAACAGATGACCGTTGGGTCAGTAAAGTTCTCGAATGGCGACCGCGCACTGGAAAACGTAGCGTAGGCAGGCCTTCCACTCGGTGGACCGATGACCTGGTGAAGGTCGCGGGAAGCCGCTGGATGCGGGTAGCGCAGAACCGGTCGTCGTGGAAATCCTTGGGGAAGCCTATGTCCAGCAGTGGACGTCCTTCGGCTGATATGATGAGCGTAGGATGTAATGAAAAAACCCAGAAGTCTTGCATCATCATGACTTGAGACTAATACTTAATGTTTTAAAACATGCCACAGTGTACCTTATGCCTGTGAATAATAACCCATATTTAAACGAACGAACTCTCAATTACCATTTAGAATTGTAATTAAGGGTTCGTTCATGTAGATCAGATAAAAGCTGTTCTAGTATATCTTATTAATCTATCAATAGGGATGACGACAGCTACAGAAATAAATTATGAACTCTTGATCACTAAATTGCCCTCCTACTTAAACTTCGGAAAACCTGACTCGTTTTGTTTTCCATCAAGTCTTCGATTTTTAATTCACCAAAATCACAAAATGAGTACATAAATGACGCTGCAAAACTATGACGTCAAACATCTTTAGAACAAAATGTCGTTTTTGACAGATGATTAAAAGTAAATCAGACACAGATTTGAATAGAAGGATCCGCCCGTCTCCATATTAGACTCAGATTTTCTTGATACAAGCAAAAAGTAGCGCCATCTAACATAACTCTTACGAACTAGCGTGGGCGAGAGTTGACGTCAGTGCCGCGTTAAAAGAACCTTTGTAGAATTGTCGCTTTAAAATTCTTTTAATTAATTTGTTTTCAAGAAAAAATACAATGTAAGGTTACTTAACGATGATACAACATCCCATATTTCTTTTTAGCCTTTCTTTCATGATTTTTACAGCCTCTAACAACACAATAAGGCATTTTTATATGGAATATCTTTCCACCGCACTGTACAATTTCCCGCAGCCGACTGAGTCGCGAGTGTGCGAAACTTTCGATTTTCGCACCAATTCGCTGGGACCATTAGTCGCGCGCGTTGGGTCCTTACACCAGTAATATATGTCACTGGCGACAAGTAAATGCCAGAGAAAAAGAAATCGTAATAGGTTGGTTATGAGCGACGTTTCAAAGACGACCTATTATAATAAGAATTGTTACTGGACGGGTTACGTCTTAGATAACAAAATACCAGAATCATACCAATACCTTCCTTATAACAAGTTTCAAAAATGTCTACGCGAATGGCTGCTTCAAAACATGTTCTACTCTCTTGATGTGTTTTTGGATCACGAGTTAGTGGTGCAGAATTTTAATAAATTAAACATGAATTAGACTGTAAGATTTAAATACCTACCTATCTTTTATTGCTGTGTTAACATTTGCATGCTGTATTAATGGCTAAACAAGTGATTCAGTATTGTTAATAAAAAACGGTAATTTAAAAAAACTAAAAACCCGACTGCGTATCTGTGTTATTTGGAAATGAAAAACCCTAAAACAAGAAAGTCGCCATACCCGAATGGGCTTGACTGCTACAATTTTTCTTGTATTTAAAAATATGTACAATGAGCTGCTATTCTATAATTTACCTACCCCTATTAGTCGAATGCCCGTTTGCACTAAACTTCTTAAAGCGCCCTAAGACTATTATGCAAGGTCTAAATTGGCATTTTTGGTATGAATTTGACGCTTATAAGCATCGCCTTAGCAAATTTGGCGATTCATAAGTTAAGTGCAATCGGATACGGCGACTTTCTTGTTTTAGGGTTTTTCATTTCTAAATAACACACAAACGCAGTCGGGTTTTTTAGTTTTTTAAATTACCGTTTTTTATTTATTTTTTAGTTTTATTATTGAATGAGTTTGTATAGTTTCTATAATACACATGACACACATTAACATTACGCAGATTATTAACTTATCAGTTGATAGAATATTATTCTCGTAAACGTTGAAGCTCTATAAAAGAATTCTGATCGTGTGGCCGATTCAACAGTTTTTTAGGATGAAGTGTACAGATGACCAGTCCAGCTAATTTTTATCTCGACTAAGAGCTGCATATGCTTGACTTTTAGCAAATATATGTGAGCCGAGGTCCACAAGTGTCAAACCGAGTGTCAATCGTTCATGGTTCAATCCGTATACGAACTCCTGGTTGATTATTTTTAACACTCTTTTTATTAGTTTCACTCGTAACTAACTATGTATGTAAGAAAATCTTGGAATCTTAATTTGACCCACTTGCCGGTCTTCCATTAGGATGAATTTTGCACACGCTCTGAGTTCTGATGACAATACATGACTAGCTAAGAAACGTCATTACAAATCCAATATAGCGGCCTCCCCAAGATGGCGGACTGGCTGTTTGAAATCCACCCCCATGATATGGGTATTAAATGAAAGGGTTTGCTGTCAGGAATATGAAAAAAATAGTCACGTGACTTAAATCTAATATGGCGGATGTCCAAGATGGCGGACAGGCTATTTGAAATGCACCCCCATGATATGGGTATCAAATGAAAGGGTTTGCTGTCAGGAATACGAAAAAATAGTCACGTGACTTAAATCCAACATGGCGGACATCCAAGATAATTACTAACGTGTTTACTAAAAGCGTGTTATAGTTTTTTAAACTAATTAATGATTATTTATTGTGCGGTCGTCAACAAACACCGCTTGCGGTAATTCTCCGGAAAATCTGCTATTTTTTTTAAATATTTTGATATACCCAGTGTCACTCTCACAGTAAATATGTATCTAACGAAACCCCTCAAGCTAAAATCCATCGAGCTGTTCAGGCTGCGGAGCGTGCCAAATATTTGAACTTGACGCCAAATTCCGCCATTTTGTTTTTTTTATTTTGATATACCCAGTGTCAAACACAGAGTAAATACGTATCTAACAACACCCCTCAAACTGAAATCTATTGAGCCATTCAGGCTGCAGTACCTGCCTTACATTGGAATTTGGCGCCAAAAATCCGCCATTTCGTTTTTTTTATTTTGATATACCTAGTGTCATTTTCACAGTAAAAACGTATCTAACGACAACCGTCAAGCTATAACTCATCGAGCCGTTCAGGCTGCAGAGCGTGTCAAACATTTGAATTTGGCGCCAAAAATCCGCCTTTTTTTTATTTTGATATACCCAGTGTCACTTTCACAGTAAATACGAATCTAACGACACCTCTCAAGCTACAATCCGTCCAGCCGTTCAGGCTGCAGAGCGTGCCAAACAATTATACATACATACATACATACTCACGAAAAACATAACCCTCCTTCTGGCGCAGTCGGGTAAAAAGAACATCTCACTTTAATTACCTTGTTTGAAAGCGAATAGTTACTTACTTAATTACCCCACAGAATAGCTACACCACCATAGGGTCGACCGTGTAAGGGGTCCGCCGCGGAATCCACTGCCGATTTTGGGGCAATAATCGTGGGACAGGCAGGAACTTTACCAGATCCCTCGAGAACTATATCGGGCTACGCTAATTAGTATCTCTGTGTAAAAAATCATAAAAACCGTTGCTCCGTTGCGATTTTAACTAGAGTACACGCGCGGGCTACCAGTGTAGCCCATGGGTAAAATTTGCTTGATATTTTAGAAACTGGTCACCCTACCACCACGACCGTTTAGCTAATCCTCGTTGAATAAGCAACGGACAAATTTAGTTACCGGCGCGCCCCGCGTACGGACGTCTGCACAATAGTAAGAGAAAGTGTTTGGGCTACGACAGGACCCGAGATCGGAGCACCAGACAATATTGTAACCACTGCAAGAAATGGATTTGTATCGAACATCAGGTTTGCATTTGTCCTGATTGTGATGAAAATAATAACTAATCCAAAAATATATATGATATTTAACGAAAATGTTGATTGATCTCGTACTTTGGGACTATTTTGATTTTTTTCAAAGGTTTTTGTTTAATTAATTAATTATTATATAAGAATGTTAATTACTTTAACTCCTGCTTAATTTCATTAAATGAACATAAAATTTTAGATTTTCGATGTTTTTTTCGTGAAATACAGTAATTCCTAAAAACAAATAACAATTCGAAATGGGCTACACATGTACCCCGTGCTAATAACCGCAGGCTAAGTGTAGGCGCGTGAACTCCAGTGTTAAGAAATCAACCAAAAACATACATTTTTTCAGTTCCATAGGAACTGCATTGAACATTGCAATTTCACGGGATAAAAAGGAACCTATGTCCTCATCTATAATATTATCTAAATATAATCCTCCTCCTCCTCATGCATGCCAAATTTCGTCAAAATTGGTTGAGGTGTTGAAGCGTGAAGAGGTAACATATAAACAAACATCTATTTTATATGGTTTCTCTATACAAATATGACTGAAGCTTAGAAAAACCCGTTCTTAGCGGATGCCTACATCATAATTGCTATATGTGTGCCAAATTTCAGCCTGATCTTTGCGCTTAGAGCGCTCGGTTAATATACCTATATACCTATATAAAAATAAGGATTTGATTTGGTTCGTCAGGGACCATCTCGACGAAACTTGCTGCCGAATGGGGAATATGCATGATTATTATTTTTTTGCTTTAATAAAAGCTCATTCCTGAAACGGTACACTTTGAATAACTATAAAAATAACCAACATATAAGCCATTAAACATTTATCTCTATCTCTTTCTAGCTAAACAGAATGTAGCATAGAGTTTATAAATAATTATTGCAAATAAACAATTATCTTATCTTGTATGGACCGTGTCACATTTACATATCGGATCACTCTGTCTAATTAGTAGTTGAAAATGCCCATATCTTCCGTATTCCTTAGCCGATTTAAATTTTCATATCACTTTTTGACATTGTTTTACGGAATTTTCATATTTTGTTAAGAAATGCGACAATAAAATGTCATACACATACCCTATTGTAACCGCAGATGAAACCCGAGTTCGAGAGTTGTAAATTCTGACTCGCACTTGGTTGGTTTTTTTCCAATTTGAAAACGGAGTTACGAGGAGTTCGTGGATTTGAGGATAACAATGACATGAAGGCGACTGTTGAAAGCTATTTGTCGATGACAATAAACTGAAGGCGACTGTTGAAAGCTATTTGTCGATGACAATAAACTGAAGGCGACTGTTGAAAGCTATTTGTCGATGACAATGAACTGAAGGCGACTGTTGAAAGCTATTTGTCGATGACAATAAACTGAAGGCGACTGTTGAAAGCTATTTTGAGGGCAAAGAAAAGGAATATTTTTTTAGCGGTTCAGATGTAAAAAATGAATTTCGCTTGAGACTATATTAAAAAATACCTACTCATATGATTTTTCATTGAATGCCTTAGGCCGGGGACTTACTAGCCGCCTCTCGTAAATACAGGTCAAACACATAATCCTCCTTTTGGGCTTCGCCGCAGTCGGATAAAAAAGTAGATCAATTAGAACATGAATTGAATTGAATCATACGCGCTAATTATGGTGTATGTAATAAACACAGTGAGTAGGTACTCAGTAGCAAGTGCGCGCTGCGCGCCGCGTGCGGGTCGTTATCGATGATTATCGGGCCGGACAGCGCGAGCGCGAGCCTTCAGCGTGTCGTAATAGTGACCTGGTTGCGTTGCGTGTGGTTGCGTGGTGCGTGGTGCGTGGTGCGCCGGCGGCTGTTACCATGCGCCGCGGCTTCGCTAATTATCGGGCTCTGCTTTTGCTCTCTGTGCGTGTGACTCACGCCGCCGCCGGCGCGCACACTGGAGCAGCCATTATCACCTCATCTCAGTGGTAAACGTCCTGCACGCGAACGGACACGGAGCACACATAATGCCATCGTAAACAGCACAATGTCTGGTAAACTGCAGGTCCACACGGTGAGTGAGGAAAGGATCACAGAAGATGAATGATCTCATGCTACAAGATCTGTCAATCCTTGTACTAATTATTCTTTTAATCTGGTCAATCTTTGTTTGTCTGTGAACTCTTTATTGTACAACAGATTTAACAGTTCATCATCATCATCATCATGTCAGCCCATATACGTCCCCACCGAGGGGCTCGAGCCTACCCTGAATTAGGGCGATCAGGCCTTAGTCGACCACGCGGGCCCAGTGCGGGTTGGTCGACTTCACACACAACCTGCGATAACAGTTATATGTACATAATAGGAATAACTTGTATAAAGGTGGGCTTATCTCGAACAGGGATCTCTTCTATCCAACCTTTTTAGTCGTCATCATCATCATGTCAGCCGAAAGAAATCCACTGCTGAACAAAGGCCTCCCCTAAGGATTCCCACGACATCCGGTCCTACGCTTCCCGACGCCCGTATCGAGCGGCTTCCCGCGACCTTTACCAGGTCGTCGGTCCTGTTTAGTATTCGGAATGAAAAGAATAATATTCATTTTTAAAGTTCCACGAACACAGGAACACAGGAACACAGGAACACAGGAACACAGGAACACAGGAACACAGGAACACAGGAACACAGGTAACGGCTTACGCTCGCTATCTGTCCGTCTTTCCGTCTGTCAGACCTTTAAAGGGTTGCACTATCTTTTGAACCGTTTTAGGTAGCCGGTTGAAATTTGGTGTTGGTTAGGTTAGGTTATGGATGGCCTTGTGGTTCACGTCCTTAACTATTTCGGTATTGGGCGTCGAAATAACAATGCAGCTATATCACAGAGGTCCTTCTTCAATAGTCTTGATCATTTGGTAATCGAAATTGTACAGGATGCCTTGGATAACAATGGATGCAAACGCGGTGATCACAGCGATGGCGTGACACGTCCATTTTTCTCACAGATCACCACTGCATGTGTTCTGCTCGACGCTCCGTCAAAAAGTGTCCGCTCCGAGACTGACGTCCAGCTAATCTGGCTTCTCCACAGATCTAATAAATTCTCAACTCAGTGTGGCAGCACAAACAGCCTTCCGTTAATACATCATCTTTGCTACCACAAACGATCGTCTCACGAGTACAAGCGATCGTCACGCCACCACCGGTTTCACCCAGGTACTAATACCTGACGTTTGATCCAAACAAAGTGTAACTATGTAAACTTATCTCGAGCTGGTATTGGTCGCGTTTTCAATGACCCTCCGACACGGCCATCCTGCGAGTCACACGTCCTCGGGTGACTAACCTGAAAAAGAAAAGGGTAACCAGTAGATTCCATTTCGTTCGGCCAATCCTGACCTTCATTAGGAAGGTCCACAGCTCAAGGAATAAAAGCAACGCTAATAATGTGAAGCTTTAATTCAAGACTACAATCATGGTAACAACACATTTTAACAGCCTCAAAAAAAACCAAAATAATTTCACTCTCGTAAACTAAATAAACCTCAGCATTAGCATCGTAACTCAAACAATCTCAAATCAGTTTAGGTCTCCAAGGTAAATCACAGCTGCAAGGCTTGAAACCTTACAACCATTTACAACCTTTAGGGGCACATAGAACGGAACATAATCATCATCGCAAATCACAAGCGACGGAACACCAGAATTAAACATCACCACATCCGGGTGGCGGGACACCACAAAGAATCATCATCACTAACGCCAAGCGACGGAATACCAATCAGTCATCATCACCAGTCCAGGTGACGGAATACCATCACCACCAATCTAGGCAGTGGAACACCATCATCACCAATCTAGGCAATGGAACACCATCATCACCAATCCAGGCGACGGAATACCATCATCACCAATCTAGGCAATGGAACACCATCATCACCAATACAGGCGACGGAATACCATCATCACCAATCTAGGCAATGGAACACCATCATCACCAATACAGGCGACGGAATACCATCATCGCCAGTACAGGCGACGGAATACCATCAACAGTTTTAGCCGGTAAACGGGATACTTCTTTTTTACAAAAACACGAATGTACCTGCTACACATCATGACAGAACGAGTCTGACAAAACAAGCAGCAGCCAATTCATGCAAACATATAGCGCCATTCAGCACTCTTCATTTACCGCTGAAACATGTTGGAATACTTCAGTACTACACACAAAAATAAACGATAAAGAAAAAAATTACAACTGTATACAATTGATTGAGTTACGATCTGTCAATACAATTAACATTGAAAGGTAGACGCCTCTGCACCAGATTCATCGTCAACATCCGGAGGCAAATAACCTTCGGACATACTACGTAAACGGTCATGGGCATACTTGTAACTTCGTCTCAAATTCAAAGCTTGTAATTTGTATCTGTCACCTTCCAAGACCTCTACGACCCTGAACGGCCCTCGGTATTTGGGATCTAACGTGGTTTGGTTACGCTCCTCATTTTGTATCACCACAACAGTCACCCATCTTGGCAACTCTGGGCCACCTCCATCCGGTGCCCAAACAAACAACAGTCACCCAACCTGGCGACTCTCAGACACCTCCATCCGGTGCCCGCCCAAACACACAGTCACTCGACCTGGCGACTCTCAGACAACCTCTCAGATGTCCGCCCAAAAACACAGTCACCCTACCTGGCGACTCTTGGACCACCTCCCTCCGGTGTCCAACCACACTATCGCTTCCATGCGGCGATCTCAAACATCACCTCTTTCTGGTCATTGCCAACATCACCTCCCCGGTGATACGCCTGCGAGCCAAACGCACGCCACACACAGTTGTGGCCGCACAGCAACGAGAAAATCAACTCGGTGTTTTACGCCTACGTCTACGAATGGCTGAGGCTATTGGCATCCAGTTGCGAAAAATTGTTTACGTCTAAGGTTCAAAATACAAACTAGTGAACGTTAAAATCACGGTCAAGTACAAGAGTCCTTAATCTGCACTAGTAGATGGTCGAGGTTCAGTCTCTCCATCATCAATTCTGTCCAAGTCAATAATACTGTCACTATCGGGCATTTAACGTAGTCTGTCCTCAATAACTGACGGTATTTGATATCTAAAGTGGTAGGTAACGCTTCTCCATTTGTAACAACACAAAGTTAGGTAACTTGTGAAACTAAGCTTTTGTCTAGAAATCAGCCAGTGGCGCTGCCTCAGAGCAATACACCACCCCATCTCTTCCCAAGGGTTTCACAAGAAGTGACTAAGGGACTAAAAATTTGAGGACAAGCAACATCGTCCTTCACGCTCATACTGTACCGCCAAACAGCCCGCCAAGCGTAGCCTTTTTTTTTTTTTTTTTTTTTTTACAATTGGTGAAACCGCTCCAACATGGGGGAGGCCCATGTCTATTATCACATCAGCAGCAAGCTGATTAACAACTCCTGTAATAGGATGCGTTACTCTCCGTATTATCACTAGTATGTTGTCGTGCTTCACTCAGATAAAATTACAGCCTGTGTGTGTAATCGACAAACATGACATTTAGAGGTTAAGCTACTTTACTCGTACCTAGAAGCAACTCCAGGAGGCTGTACTTCGTAACTCGGTTAACCCAACAGTTCGGTTGCTGCCAAATGATCATAATGGAAGGACTTGTAACATGAAATCTCATTACTATACTCGAAGGAAGTGAGCATATTTTAAAGAATACTTAACTAAGAGTACCAACGTTTAAACGTGCTAAGATTCACCTGACCGTTGCCACGCGCCTAAAGCGTTTATGAACGTAAGTTCAAATACAAGGGGGCATTACGTAGATCGAATGACACGTGGACGTATTTGAACAGAGGTTACAAAATCAGTCATTTCGATTTAATAGGTAAAGAATGCACCTGATGTAACCACTAGCTATGCCTGACGTGGTTAAATAGTGACCACCTTGAAGTCAATCGATGTTCCAAGCTATCAGAGGAAGCAATTTCCGTTCAGGCATGTTATCATTTTTTTTTCACGGTTATCAACACTTGCGTTCTATGCTATCCTTTTTCTTTACCAGCATGATAAGGCCGTCAAAAAGGGAAAGCTTCGGGGCTTATGACATTCGCAGCCTCCAGCCCATGAATCCTGTATCATCATCACATCAGCCGTAAGACGTTCATCACTGCACTCCGCATACTACCCTGTTATTATTCTTTTTTTTTTTTTTACAATTGGTAAACAAAATATTTTATTGGGGTCCCCGAAATTAATCTACCTTCATAGGGTCTACACGATAGCGGGGCATTAAGGATGCCCTCGACAAATTTATCACGAAAGCTATTAAAAATAGGCAACAACTTTGGCCTATGCTCAATGAGAATATCAGTCCCAATACTACGAAAGCTAATAAAGGTTTTTTTTTTTTACTCCATGTAAAAATGACAGTCTCAATATTATAAAAGCTTAAAGGGGTTTCAATACTTTCAATCTTGGTTTAGGTTTGTATAACCGAAACTAGTTAACTAAATGAATCATCATATTTACAATGAGTCCTTTTTTTAAATCTTCCGTTCAATCACGACGTTGTGTCACAAGTAAAAATCCGAAAGCATGTGAAAGAGTACTTTCCACAAGGCATCATTTTAGCTGCTAATGCAATCACTACTAGAAGGGTAAGGGACTAACTACTCTATTCGCATCCTTACCGACAGTCAAGCTGTTTTGTTATTGACCGACTCGTTTAAGAATACCGTCAATCCTAGATTTAAAATATCTGAACCGATCATAATATTGTTGGCACGTATTGTTGTACGTAGGTTGGCACGTAGGTACTCGTCTGGCATAACTAAAAAATAAAAATTCTGAATGATTCCCGTCAATACTACCCTCACTCAATATTTGTTCTGTACAGTAAACGTGAGCGTTGCCTATAAAAGTCAATCGTGCGTTTGCACTGAACACACTCCCGAAAGTCTATACACGAAACTTTCTTTAACGAGAGAACAGTAGGCACCACTACAGATTAGGTAATAGTACTACGTTCGTACTATTCTAGTACCACTATCAAAACAAAAGGGGTACGACTCACCGGATTTTCGTAGCTCCGCGTATACCACGAACTTCGCAGACGCCGCTCGAGTGCCTCTCTGCCGCTGCTAGCGCAGCCCACGCTGTCACCTCATTCCAACGGTCGTTCCGTAAGGGAGATGTCGACAGTTGAGCGCCGTGCACGTGGATTAGCTTCCGGTATATTCCAGTTGAATGCTGGCAATATGATTGCAGCAGATGTAGTCGATGGTGCTTGCATAACCTCAATCAATCGCAGCATGTAGTTCTGTAGCACGAAGAATTGTTGCCAGTGAGTTTTTATTTCGCTGCTCCATTATCATTTTTCACATTTTCCCGTCGTTGTCCACTTGTTGCGAGCGCTGGGAACAATCCAACTTCTGATGTCGAAGGTGTGTTGGTTAGGTTAGGTTATGGATGGCCTTGTGGTTCACGTCCTTAACTATTTCGGTATTGGGCGTCGAAATAACAATGCAGCTATATCACAGAGGTCCTTCTTCAATAGTCTTGATCATTTGGTAATCGAAATTGTACAGGATGCCTTGGATAACAATGGATGCAAACGCGGTGATCACAGCGATGGCGTGACACGTCCATTTTTCTCACAGATCACCACTGCATGTGTTCTGCTCGACGCTCCGTCAAAAAGTGTCCGCTCCGAGACTGACGTCCAGCTAATCTGGCTTCTCCACAGATCTAATAAATTCTCAACTCAGTGTGGCAGCACAAACAGCCTTCCGTTAATACATCATCTTTGCTACCACAAACGATCGTCTCACGAGTACAAGCGATCGTCACGCCACCACCGGTTTCACCCAGGTACTAATACCTGACGTTTGATCCAAACAAAGTGTAACTATGTAAACTTATCTCGAGCTGGTATTGGTCGCGTTTTCAATGACCCTCCGACATATATATATATAAAAATGAATTGCTGTTCGTTAGTCTCGCTAAAACTCGAGAACGGCTGGACCGATTTGGCTAATTTTGGTATTGAATTATTTGTGGAAGTCTAAAGAAGGTTTAAAAGGTGAATAAATATGAAAATGCTCGGAATTAAATAAAAAATATCGGTCATTAAAATAATTGGTTTTAGGGTAGGGTAGTGTAGTGTAGGGTAGGGTAGGGTAATGTAGTGTAGGTTAAGTGTAGTGTAGGTTAAGTGTAGTGTAAGGTGGAACGAAGTTTGCCGGGACAACTAGTAAACATATAAAAAGTAAAAAATACGTAAACCCCGTAAACCCCACACAGGAAAAGTTTTTTTGCTCTATTGTAAAAACGGTAATACATGCAAGGTGTCAAACTCGGTGTGATCACACTAAACAACACATCACAGGCGCCCAGGAGCCCAGGAGCCCAGGAGCCCCGACCTCATCCCCGACAGACGACAGAATGAAAGATAAACATTTTTACCGTCGCGTCGGCACGCTACGTTTCATTGTATCTGGTGCGCCTTCTACGGAGAAGGAGTAGTATATCAGCTAGCTAGGTTTAGCTCCACTTTACGCCAGATTTACGTAGACCACAGTGTACACTCGTGCACTCGTGCAGGTGTCCGGCCGGGCGGCGGGCGGCGCGCCGGCGCGGCGGTGTCCGCTAAATACACGATAATCTTTCAGGCTTCAGCAGCTGATAGACGGGCTCGTGTTTTCATGTCCTAATGACATAATAGGCTGTATATCGATCATTTTATTTTGAAATTAAAAATTAATGATTATGCTTATTTTTAATATTTTTCACAATAATTGACAGTATGTATATTTTATTTTTATATATTAGGAAAACTTACAGCTAATTAATATCATTAGAGAACTAAATAGCAAAATAACATAGCCATTATAAGTGTCCACCTATAGAACGTTAATGTAACATATTATTTTTATTAGAGAGAAAAAAAGAAAAAAAATAGTCAAATGAACAAGTTGTCCTTTAGAAACATATAGCTAAGTAGGAAGTATCATTAGAATAAATACATGGTATACTAAGATAGTGTACAAGGTGAGCTTAATTACTTGAATGGAGCACAGGTTAAGCTGAATGTATGCATAGAGTAAGGTTGCGAAACAATGAATGCTGATGTCATAGTAAAAACAGATAAACAAATAAATAAACAAAAACATCTAATCTAAATTTGGCTGTGTTTTGTTACATCAGTCTTGCCTTGACTATTTGATAACTATCAGAAAGAGTGTAATATGCACCTATATTGAATAGCCACTTTGAAATCTTGAATGGCGATTCCAAAAAACTAAAATCGTATCATATGAATATCGCTTGGTATTCGACATTTTTTTTTTTGAAAACTTTGAAAAATCTTTGATCATTTAATGTTGTACCACATCTCAAATTTGAGGAAAACATTTTAATTTAACGTGTATACATTATATAAAAAAATAGATTTTTATAAAAATACAAATTAGATATTCGTAAGATGGCTCTACATTATATTGTTTTATTTAAAACATCAAGATTTCTTTCTATTCCACTGAGGGCGCCATCGCCACGGCCAGGTGGAATACTTTGGTGCCCTTAAGAGGATGTATAAATTTTTTTGCTCTCGGCAGATTCGTTTTTATTAGGCGACAAGACAAGTAAGATGTATGATTTGTATGGAGAAAATAATCTTCAAGATGTTATCTAGTGAAATTAAAACCAGAAACACGATTACTTAAACTTTTGTCGATAGATTTAATTTTTGAAAACACCATGTTTAAAACACGAAAATAGCTTTTTTTTGGGAACCTTGATATGTACATGGCTAATTTTTGGTTATCTGCTAGATTATTGCGATGTTAAGGTAAATTAAAAATATTTGTTTTAAATAATAAATAGTTTTTGTTTAATTGAGATTTTTTCTAATTGTCGCTTACGTCATTATATTCTAAGACTGTTCGACACGGTGCGCACTCTCTCAACACGTGGAGAAAGAATAGCGCTGTCACCTTTTAGCATTTCTCTTCAGTCGACCGTGAATCTTATTACCGTGTGGACTGCGCTTGCGTTGCTCTCGAAAATAGTGAATATTCGAATATTACGTGAGTGGAATTTGTGGTTTGGGACCTAATAAATATATTTTATAAGTGTTTTTTTAATTAATTTGGACTATGGCTAATAAAAGCTAAAACTATGGCTAAAAAAATTAAAAAAAGGACTCAAAACGTATAAAAAGTGAATAAGCAAGGATAATGCAAGAAAAACGGTAAGTAAACAAACAGTGCAATTTAAATGAATCTATAAACTACATAAAATATCCTCGTCATATAAAATTACCTGTAGGTATGCTTTATATTTTTTTTATTCTAACTATAGGAAAATATTATCCCCGGCAAAACAAAATATATTGGGCTTGCAAGATTTTCCCACTGAAGATGGTGCGGAACAGAGTGCAGTGGAGACGACATTGACTCAATTGGAGAATGTTTATAATGGGTATAATTTATTTAAATTGTTATTTTTTACTATCATTTGCTTCAAAAACTGAACCTACTGATTATGTTAGGAAAAATTAAGTCTTCTTTAATTATATATTATACGCTCTTACGGTGAAGGAAAACATTGTGAGGAAACCTGCATACGCCTGCGAAGAAACTCGCAGGTTGTGTTTGAAGTTGACCAACCCGCACTGGGCCCGCGTGGTTGACTAAGGCCCTATCACCCTGATTCAGGGTAGGCTCGAGCCCCTCGGTGGGGACGTATATGAGCTGATATGATGATGATGATAATTATACATGATCAGTGGGTTTGGTCCTAGCACTTATAAGACACACAGTTACTTACGTATTAAATAGTTTAGAATCGATGGTTTGCTGACACCGACCTCAAAAAAAATTTTAAGCCTCTAATTTAATTCGTACCCAGCTTTGATTTCGTTATTGTTGGTTAATGTTGTTTATTTAAGTATAACAATATTATTTCACACTTTTGAGTGAATTTCATTTTGAAGTCGGTTTTAACTTTTTTTTAGTGTGTGTGGCAGATAATTCTTGATTGTCCGTCACAGCTCGCTAGTGCACGTGTTACTTACTTTTTCATCGGCAAAACCAGTTTGACTTGGCGAAGCCAAACGCGGAACTGGTTCCGCCGCCTTTTGTGTTCGAAAGAGCAGCATTTGCCTTAGTTACGTATTAAACCACCTTAGTCGCAGAAGTTGTTAAATGTATATTTTTAGAGTTCTCTACCCAAAGAGTGCCAACGGGAGCCTATTACTAAGCCATTGTAATAATAAGGGATTGGTAGACAATCATTTCACTTGTGTATGTCAGTCCCAGTCAGTTACATGTCAAGTAGGTATACGTTGAGATTTTGGCGTTTGGTTTTTTTCACGTAAATTTTATGTATTTAACATTTTTGCTATAAAAAGAAATAGTAGGTATAATATAGTATTATTTCTTAACTTGTAACAGTCACCGCTTGTTTGCTTGCTAGAAATCCTTAGGAAGGGCCTATGTCCAGTAGTGGACGTCTTTTGGATTATACAATTACGATGATGAACAGTTTCTGCTATAAAGTTTTACTGACAATGACCTATATTGTAACTAATAAAATCTTATGGAATGATTTCAGTGTACAAATCTACATTCAAGGCCAACTACATATATGTAGAAAACCAAAATGCATACTACCAGTTTGGTAGTGCGATAATAAAATCAAAATGGAATCAAATGTAAAAGACGATGAGTTCTGGCGGGAAAAAATGGAGCCAAATTTGAAAAACTTTTATTTTGATTGCCTTTTGCCTGAACTGGTTGATCCGCGGTTTACATGTGGCAGACTAATTCGGGAACGAGTTTATTTAAAACGGATAAAAGAAAACAAAGAAAATATAGATACGATAGGGAACAATAAATCAAAACATAAAAAAATAAAAGCCAATGAGTCTGATTTACCGGAAGTGCAACAGAGTGAAGATGAATGTTTGAATGGGAAAATATTAATTTTAAGCATTTTTATTTTTTTTGTGAGTTATTTTTCCACAGTAGACGGTGCTTATGTAAATATTTATTTTTAAATATTTTTTGTCTTATAAAAGTCTATTATAATACACCTACAACTTTTTATTATTTATGTCAACACCCTTTTTTATTTTTTGTATAAGTGAACCTTTTTACAGCGCCGTACTCGAATAAAGTTATTACATTAAAAATAAATACACAAAAATAAAAGATAGCATTAAAAATATATCTAAGTCGACAAAAACATTATTTTTCTTGCTTATTGTTCTCGTCCCTTTGCACGAGAATCTCACTATCAAAATACGACTCCATGCTGCTCTGTTCCTGCGCACGCACTCGCAATGAGCGGCCGCGTAATCTAGTGAGGGGGTGCGCCCCCCTGATCAAGCTTGACTCCGCCCACTTAGCAATTGAATATTTTTCTTGTATCGTCGTGCGTTTATGGTGCGTTTAAAATCCGTGCCGTCAGTGGAATACATCACTTTCTGGTTCTGTTTGATATTTGATATTCTTGAACAGTTGTGTTATTGTATGGAACTAACAAATACTAATTAAATGAATATTTTTTACTCTTTACAACAAAAACAAAAAACTCGAATAATATGAAAAAAAAATTGAAACATAGCTGCACATAATATGAAAATTTCACATTTAATGGCGATAAGACGAGCCGAATGAGGAGCGGGGCACTACCTAGTACCTACCCATTCTACTAGCGCCCCCTCGACCCGCGGCCTCATTGAGCGCACGTAATCAAGATACTGTACCTGGGCTGTCGGGCACGCTGTCGAAGTGGCAGTTGATGAGCAGCGCGGGCCCGTGGCGCGAGCCCGCGCCCGCCAGCCGCGCCACCACCGACTGCACGCCGCGGTACACGTTGTTCATGCCTGTGCACAGTAAACAAACAGCTGACTCTTCCATACAGGTGCGGCAAGCTTGGCGGCCACTGCGCACTGGGCAGGCGACGCACGGGAGTGTGCGAGTTGCGAGTAGCGCTCGTGCCACATAGCGATTTGATTGTTATTAATTTTATTTTCCAGCGACCGTGCAAAGCGAAAAAATTCACTCAAAATGTACACTATGTATGTTCACTAATTTAAAAAAGGCGAGGTTGTAAGTAAATAAAAATAAAATGGATGCATTAGATACGAGTATTTCGTCATATGATCGAACTCATGCCTGCGTACGAATCGGTCGGCGTGACAATATTTTGTGAATTGCTAATAAGCAATTATTATAAGTTCCCATTTCAGTTAGGCCGCTATATTGTAATACTGTGGTTTAACGGTTCAACTTGCGTGGTTGGGTCCACTGCGCAGGTTGACTGACCTGAAGCACTTCCTCCCCTAGCTACAAAACTAAAACAATAGACGTAACCACGTCTAAAACTTGTTCCGTCACCTCTACAAACCCGGAGTCAAGCTCAATCTGGGGTGCGGCCCGAAGATCGCGCGGTAAGTGAAGAGAGGCTGGCCCTAGCACTGTTGGGGATTCTTCTGTGAATGCTAGAGGCTAATGCTCACTCGTCGTGTGGCACAGTCATCCGCGACATCCCATGGACAGACGGTGGATACCTCACGTTGCACTTAGGAGTAGAATCAGCTCACAGCGGTCACGTCATCACGTGTAGGGAGTTACATTTAAACCGACGGACGTGTGCGCGTGCGAGCTGCGAGCTGCGTACACATGGTGATGGTCACTGACCGTCCAGGAAGCTGAGCGGAAAGGCACCCGCCGAGGAGTGCAGGTCGATGTCGAGCCGGTTGTGGCGCGAGGCGGCGCGCGCGACGCCCCGCAGCGCCGCCGCCGCCACGCCCACCGCCACCACCTCGTTCTCGTAGCTGCCCGCCACCTGCACACCACACCACAATCTCACACCTACTGACATATTATCATCATCATTTGTTAGGTCCAATCATCTGATGGCTAACGCCGCATTCATGCTCAACAAAAGATAGTAAACATAATGTCAAAGAATAAAACAGTGCTTAATTTAATAAAATTCGGCGATAAAGATTAATTATTATTTAAATATATAAAATCTAGGCTACTCTGCTCACGCGAAGTGAGTGGCAGGAGCGAGCCCCTCCAGCGGAAGCACAGTCGGCTGGAGTTCAGTGCGACGGGGCGAGAAAGCGTCGGACTATCCGGGCATTGTCGAGGAGGACTGCTTTCTGTATTGCTGCAATTATTGGTCTGCCTCGGAGATCCGGCCGCCTTAAGAGCCTGCTGGAGTTCATAAATCCCATACAAACGTAGTATTTGATTCCTTTGTTAACCAAAGAACCGATTTTGAAATAATTATATATCGATAATCGGGTGACTTATATCTGTGTCTGTACCGCATTACTTTTTTGAAAAACGAAACAGGAATCCATTTAATATCAATGAACTTGTTTTCCGTCTTTTACCTTAAAAACAAGTTTATTGATTAATAATGGAATCCTATTTCATTTTTCAAAAAAGTAATGCGGTACAGACACAGGTATACGTCATCCGATTATCGATATAAAATTATTTCAAAATCGGTTCTTTGGTTAACAAAGGAACCAAATACTACGTTTGTATTGGATTTATGAACTCCAGCGGGCTCTTAAGTGACGTTCAAGGTCGGCTGAAATTAGCCCGTTCACGGATAGAACTACGGGGATGATTTCAGTGGATTCCACTCGCCACATATCAGTAACCTCGTGCGCCAGGTCCAGGTACTTGGTCCTTTTATCGGCATCAGCCTGCACGAGATTTTTGGATAGTGATATCAACAAAAAACACTCTTGACTGCGCCCGATCCATCAACACGATATCAGGCTTATTCGAAGGAATACTCCTGTCTGTGATGACGGGTCAGTCCTAGTAAAGCTTGGCGCGATCGTTTTTGAGAACCGGCTCCGGCGTGTACTTGTAATACGGCAATCGCCGAGATATGAGGCCATACTTTAGAGCGATCTCTTGGTGTAGGATCCTGGCTGCTTGGTTGTGCCTGTGCAAATGCTTTGTTAGCAAGCATGGAACAACCGGAGGTTATATGACGCAGGGTCTCCCCTGGTTACGGCACAACCGACAAACGTCCAAGTTGCCGTCTTTTATTATGAACCTCCTATAGTTGTTCGTCTTGACCACCTGATCCTGTATTGCACAGACAAAACCCTTGTTCTCCGCAAAAAGGTCTCCGAAGCGCAGCCAGTGCACGGAGGCCTTCTGATCTACGAAGGATCCACAAAGGGCCTTGAAGAACCTACTGTGCAGCTCTTTGTCTTTCCAGATGGCCTCTCGCTCAGCAGTGCAAAGTACAGCCGGCGCCTGCCAGTTCTCTTGGGCCATGGATAAAGGGGTTAGTCCTTTATCACAGGCTATGACAACTCTATGCAAGTCACTATTGACTTTCGTCAGGAAATAACTTCGTAGGCTGCATATCTCGCGGTTGTGCATTTGTTTGGCACTTAAAAGACCACGACCGCCACTTTTCCGTGGGATATACAGCCTCATCACTGACGACCTCGGGTGATGCATCCTATGGAGTGTCATAGTAGTGCCACACCTCGGTCACTGGCGATCAAATGTATGAAACCAACGCGTTCCTACGCACACAGTCTAAGCTCGTGTAGGTGAACGCGAACCAAGCTTCTGTGAGTGAGATAAGACGTGCTAGGATTGCTTGGAGATATCTGAGCGGGGGTGGGCGGCACTTTCAACGGGAGGCAGGGAGTGACCATACTGTACGTAGTACTCTTTATTATACTGTGGTAGTGCGAAATTTTCGATCCAGGGCGTGCAGTTCGGTCTGCGACCATCTGAGTATGCCGAAGGTGTACAAAAGAACAGGCATGACCCAGGCTCTCAAGAACTTTTGTCAAGCGCTACCAAAACACGACATAAACCGCCTGTTTCACCTCTGCCTTGTGAACACTAATACTCTGCGACATACACAGATACCGGTATGTATCAGTTTCGGAGAGGGTGCAGATGTTCATGGAATCGATATTGATTCCGCCTGAATGTACGACCCTACCCTGTCTACATGAAGGATCGCGCACTTATCCACTTCTAGCTCCATGTTGATGGAACTGCTAAAATCACAAGTGATTTTCAACAGTTCCTCCAACCGTGTTGCATTTAGAGTGAACAGTTTGAGTTCGTCCATGTAGAAAAGGTGGGTCACGCGTGAATCACCTCTCCGAAACTGAAATCCTGTACCTGATTTCTCGAACAGAAAGCTGAGTGGATTCAGGGACAGGCAAAACCAAAGTGGACTCAGACAGTCACCCTGGAATATTCCCCTCATAATCTAAATCCGGTCCTCCGCATTCGACAACCGCTGACCATGGAGACTAAGGAACGTACTCCATTGCCCCATACACGATCCGAGGAAATCTCGAACTGTTTCATCTATCTTGTACAGTTCGAGGACCCTCTTCAACCATGAATGGGGGACCGAGTCGAAAGCCTTCTTATAATCAATCCAGGCAGCGGAGAAATTGCGTCGATTGCGGTTCACCAATTTACCTACGACCGCATCAATCAGGAGTCGTTCGCCTCAAAAAAGGCGTCAATTTTGGCCTTCAGAATGAATGTCAGTGTCTTGTAGGTGGTGGAAAGACAAGTGATAGGGCGATATTGACTAGGGTCAGCGGTGTTACTCGACTTAGGAGCTAAATGAGTGATTCCAGCAGTCAAGAAGTTTGGGACCTGACGCTGCTCGAGTGCTTGCTGGAACTGGCTAGCCAAGGTCTCGTGGCTCGCATGGATCCCCTTGAGCCAATAGTGGTGCAGTCCATCGCTCCCTGGAATTGCCAGTTCGAAGCCTTACGGACCGCTTGCCACACATCATCGGCGCTAATGGTCACGGGGTTCATAGGTTCGATGCGAGCACACTCCTCCTTCAGCTCAGCCGTCCATTGCCCCTCGTTGTGTTGCACAGGCCGGGACCACAGGTTACGCCAAAAGGCTACAATACACATATGATCAGGTCGGTCCAGTGACCTGTAGAACTTCTTCTGATCACTCATAAAGAGGCGATTCTGGCGAAACCGGTCTTCCCGCTCCGATTATCGCCGAATACGGTTTCCCCACGCAGCAATCCGTTACTTCAGGTCGTCGATGCGCTTTGTCAATAACCGCATGGCATTACGTCCTGCGGGATCAAAGTCCGATCCCACAAATGCGAGCATGACAAAGCGCATCACTCGGGGCCTACTATTGCCTGACCTAAAAGCAATCAGTTAGCCAATGAGGACTCTAGCCTCAGCAATACGACGCTCAATCCTTTTCTGCCATGCCGGCTTTTCCCGCGGACGGGATGTGCGAGCCGGTTCTGGCAATTTGGCACCGATAAAACGGCAGACTGCTATTGCAGCGCCAAAGAGGATTGAGTTCGTATTCTGGCAGCATGCGGTTAATGGCCTCAATGACATCCTGATTTCGGACGCTAAGAGGCAGCCGTGGAAGTCACGGCCTCTCTTTTTGAGGCAAAATACGGAATTCCTGAATCGCCTCCTCTATTATTATTACTCATTTATTCCAGGAAATATTCCCATATCAAAAAAAATATGAGTAAAATTTTGCCGTATGGTTCCCGGCTAAGAATAGGACCATCCCATCTCTTCCAATCGTAATAGTCGACTAAGGGACTTAAAACCGGAGGATGGGCAGCAGCGTCTTTTCCGTGCATTGCAACACACCTGCAACCACACTGCGATCGGCAAACAGCCTGCCAAGCATGGCGATTACGGCAAACTGCCCCTAGTCCCCGGCGGCCCCGCTATTCCTGGCTCCGGCAGCAGTCATTGTAACGGCGGGGTGGGGGGTGCGAAGAATCCTTGGCAGATGCCAGGCTACCAAACCCAACGACCTTTGGCCCTGGCAACTTACAACACGCGTACGAGTACACTGCGGACTGATGAGTAACTTACAGAACTCGAAGAAGTACTGAGCAGGTTACGGTGGGATATCGTAGGTTTATGTGAAGTCCGAAGAGAGGGAGAGTACACCATGATCACGGGCGTAGCCAGGGGGAGGGTTTTGGGGGTAAAAAAGTTCATATAATAACATTCATAGAATTAACAGGCGTGCGGCATATCTCATTAATTATTACAAACTATTACCTACATTAAATAAAATATACGGTGGTTTGGATTCCTCCGCCATCGTCGATTATCCGATCGCATTCGGTAATCTTCGTATATTTTCGTGCCCTTTCGTATCTACGCGCACTTGTCGCGTTCACTTAATTACCAAACGCGGGAATAGTAAAGCAGATAAATAACAGTAATAAATATTTGCCTCATAAATACAAGGGTAAGTAAATAGTAATGATTTAAATTAATTCTAAACGTGCAGTGTAGAGGAATAATTTGACGATTATTTTTAAAACTTAATTGTCATCTTTACAGATTTAATTAACGGATTTCATTCAAATTGTAGCAAGGTGATATTGCTTGCTACAATTCTCTTTATTTTTGGTTATTCTTTTAATGTTTTCTTGACATTCCAAATTCAAATCCAAAGCTTTTCTCTTTCAAAGTTCACTTCATTTTGATCAATACAATACAATACAATCATTTATTTATAAATTTAAATAAATTTACACGTTTATCTTATCCATTCTCCGTTTAGCCTTCGTCACGTTAATAGCTTATTTTTTTACACTATTTACTACTAATATTGGAAATAAATACTTAAAATTTGGATTTTAATCTGAAGACTTATTTTATTATTTGATGAATCAATAAACTGAGGCCATCTTCACCTCAAAGTAATTAATTAAATATCGTAATAAATTGTCCTAATTCACTCTTTAGCATAATCAATTGGAAAAGGTGGTGTGGTCAAGCGGCTACCCGTAAAGAGTGTTTGGGAACAACAACTAGTTCGCATGCCGACACTAAAATTGTGACGACAAGCGAGCCTTCGACTTTGTTTGCAGTATCCAATGTCAGCGCCCTGTTTCATGCCTACCACTACCGAATCTACATTTAGCCTGGAACCAACCAGCAGCAGCACCAGCTCCTCTGTTACGTCATCTTTTAATTCTGCGAATTTGGATGTTGGTTTTATGCGAATCAAGAAAAAATCAAGGATGAATATCTAAAGGCACAAATTTCAAAAGAGCCTTGGACTCCATCTAAAGATTATAAGTTTCCCATTTCTACAAAACGAAATTTGCGCTTTCAAATGAAATGGATAGAAAGATTCCCCTGGTTGTCTTATTCTGAATATAAAAGTGGAGCGTACTGTAGAATTTGCATCGTAATGAGACGTTCACTTGATGAAGGTAAAGGGGGCCATCAGCGGGTCGGCCGGCTTGTAACCGATCCTTTTTGCAAATGGAAAAATGCACTAGAAGTATTTGAACACATGCAAAATCAGGATATCACAAACGAAATTCGGAACTCGCAGATAACTTCCTAAAAGTAATGTCTTCCCAGTTGATGATCAGCTGTCTTCTGAAAGAAAGAGACAGCAACAGTAAAACCAAAAGAAACTAATACCTATCGTAAAAGGAGTAATTTTTTGCGGCAAACAAGGTATACCTTTAAGAGGTAAAATTGATTCGGGACGGATCCACATTATACACCAGAGTCTGAACAACCACTTTAAAATGATGGTAATTTTCGAGCACTGTTGCGGTACGCAGCCGAATCTGGGGATAAAGATCTTTCTGAGCATTTGGTCACTTCTCAGAAGAATGCCCTTTACACGAGCCCTCAAATTCAAAATGAATTAATTGACATTTGTGGTGAAATTATTCAACATAATAACATCGATGAAGTAAAGGAAGCAAATTTTTTTGCGAATCTTGCTGACGAGACGACTGACATTGCACGTATAGAGCAAGTCTCGCTGTGTTTGCGATATGTTGATTTAAAAGATGTTAAACAACATAAAGTTAAGGAGATGTTCTTAGAGTATATTCCAACTGTTGACGTGACAGAATCCGGCTTGCAAATCTCATAATTACAGCTCTGAAAAAGCATGGACTTGAATGTTCTCGTGTGGTTGGTCAAGGTTACGATGGGGCTGCAGCTATGAGTGGGCATTTGCACGGTGCCCAAGCGTATATTCGTCAAGAATGTCCTCTTGCTCTTTATGTACATTGTAGTGCACACTCTCTCAACCTTGCTATTGCTGACTCATGTTCACAAGCAGATGTGCGAAATTGCGTTGGGATCGAGCAGTCTGTTGGTTCCTACTTTAGACATTCGGCTCAACGCACTGCCGTTCTAAAAGACAAAATTCGGGATCTGTTACCGGCTGATCACCAAAAAAGCCTGTTTTCGATGTGCGAAACACGGTGGGTTCACAAGCATGAAGCCATTATAAGATTCAAGGAAATTTATTCAGCTATTGTGCATGCTCTCGAAGAACTCCAATCTAGCCACAATAAAGAAACATCGCAACAAGCCGTCCAAATTAACACACTTCGATCTTCGAATTTTGTTATGTGCCTAGTGATTCTTCAAAAAGTCATGAGCTACACATTGTCGCTATCAATGCAACTGCAGGCAATTAACACAGACCTCATAACAGCATTCAGTCACGTGGATGATGTTATTAATGCTTTGCAACTTTTGAGACTTAAAGTTGACGAAGAGTATCTCCATCTCTATGAAGAAGCAAAAGTGGTGCTCGAAGAAAATGGTGGCATAATGCTGATGCCACGTATCGTCGGAAGGCAGTTGAATCGCTCTAACATTCCTGCGTTGGATATATCCACGTATTACAAAAGAAATTTATTTGTCCCATTTCTCGACCATACAATTCAACAATTGATTGAGAGGTTTACAAAACACCGCAAAGTAGTATCGGCAATATCTGGGGTGTTGCCGTCAAATTTTGCGGCCGGTTGTAAAATCGAAGAGGCATTTTGTATGTATTCGACAGTGCTGCCCGAAAAAAGTACATCTGTCGTCAAAGCAGAACTTGAAGTGTGGAAAGCAGTTATGAGTCTCACCTCCTACTCCAAAATCTTTGGAATGCTTAGATAAGTGCGACCAAAAACTATATCCAAATATTTACACATTGTTGCAAATATTGGCTACCATACCGGTTTCCACTGCTACCCCAGAAAGGACATTTTCAAGCCTAAGAAGACTTAAAAACTACTTGCGGAACACAACGAGTGAAAACAGACTGAACGGCTTGGCTCTCATGAACATTCATTCATCATGGGATAGAAGATATAGAAGGGATAGAAATTGATGCGAATGAAGTAGTGAATATATTTAAAAAGAAAAACAGAATATACTCAAAATCACCAAACGGTATTCGATGAAGGTCATACAGGTATACGCGCCGACTACGGAACACTCCGACGACGAGGTAGAGATTATGTATGAGGACATCTCTGCAGCCTTACATAGCACCAGGACCCATTATACCGTTGTTATGGGCGACTTTAACGCGAAACTGGGCAAACGAAGCGATGGTGAGCTGAGAGTGGGGCAATATTTGGATATGGAGTAAGAAATGCACGTGGCCAGATGCTGGCCGACTTTATGGAGAAGGAGAGCCTCTTTATGATGAACTACTTCTTCAAAAAGTCAAAACAGCGGAAGTGGACATGGTTGCGTCCCAATGGCGTAAAGAACAACGAGATAGACTTCATCTTGTCGACAAGGAGGCAAATATTCAATGATGTCTCCGTGATCAATTCAGTCAAAACAGGAAGCAATCACCGGATGGTCAGAGGCACATTGAATCTAAAGACCAAGCTAGAAAGATGTCGACTGATGAAGTCTACGCTCCGACCAGCGCCCATCCAGCTCCAAAACCCCGAGAGCTTTCAGCTCGAGTTGCACAATCGCTTCGAATGCCTAGGAGACTGCGAGAATGTGGACGATTATAATGACAGATTGGTGGATATTGTCCAAACGGTCGGGTCTAAGATTTTTAAAACTCACCGTTCAAAGAGAACCAAAAAAATCTCTGACTTCACCAGCAAACTATGGAAGAAAGACGCAGATTGGTTTTGCAGTTCTCTGAAGACGCTACTCAGTATCGGCAACTAAACAGGCAGATCTCTACGAGGGCAGTTTGACAACTCAATGACTTCAAGTTTGAATAAAAACTTTTTTAATATTTTTTTTTGTCTCATATTTGGAAACTCACTACGAAGCGCATGCCGTTCTTTTATCAAATTAGGCGCGAAAACAAGCTTTTTAGAAACAAAACAGTTAGGCGACTTCTAAGTATTCTTTGAAAATGGAGAAAAGCGAGTTTCGAGTGCTGATTAAACACTATTTTTTACGTGGTAAAACAATTAAGCAGACCGAAGACAAATTGAAATAGTATTATGATAATTCTGCGCCTTCTCATGGGATGGTACATAAGTGGTTCACTGAATTTCGTCGTGGACGTACTACCACTAATGACGCGGAGCGCCCAGGAAGACCGATTGAGGTCACTACGGAGGGCATGGTTAATAAAATACATGATATTGTTTTGGCAGACCGTCGAGTGAAGATACGCGAAATAAGTGATGCTGTGCACATCTCGACTGAACGAGTTTTTTATATTTTGCATTATATTCTGGGCATGAAAAAGCTTTCTGCAAGATGGGTGCCGCGTTTACTAACAGTCGACCAGAAACGAAATCGTGTAACAGCTTCTGAGGAATGCCTAGCCATGTTTAATCGCAATCCGAGTGAGTTTATGCGTCGGTACATAACAGTTGACGAAACGTGGGTCCATCATTATACACCAGAGACTAAGCAACAGACGAAGCAATGGACTTCTACCGGGGAACGTGCCCCAAAGGCAAAAACTGTTTGCTCGGCTGGTAAAGTGATGGCCACAGTCTTTTGGGATAGCCATGGGGTTATTAACATCAATTTTTTGGATAAAGGCAAGACAATAACCGGAGCTTACTATGCTGCATTGTTAGATAGATTCAATGAAAAATTGATCAAGAAACGACGAAAAAAATTCTATTTCATCAGGATAATGCACCGACCCACTCGTCTGCAATCGCGACATCAAAAATTGTCGAATTAGGATACGAATTATTGCCATACCCTCCGTATTCGCCAGATTTAGCCCCCTGTGACTTTTTCCTCTTCCCAAACATGAAGAAATGGCTTGGCGGGCAAAGATTTTCGTTAAACGAAGAGGTGGTAGCCGAAACTGAGGCCTATTTTTCAGGGTTTGACAAAAAATATTTTTTTGATGGATGTAAGAGGTTGGAACATCGCTGGACTAAGAGCGTAGAGTTGAAAGGAGATTATGTAGAAAAATAAAAATGTATACATGTAAAAAGAGTGTTTCTTCTTTCTAAAGTCATGGACTTATCAAACCGCCCTCGTAAGTCCCTGACTCGCGATTTACGCCAATATAATACAAATTGTATTAAAGAGGCCATTTAGCACAACAAAGGTTCAAAAGAGTTCGCGAGAGATCTGTCTGTTGGACGAAGCCAACTGACCAAGCTGAAGACTGAGGATGGCAGGACCATATCGTCTAAGACTGAGTTGCTGGAAGAAGTTGAGAAGTTCTATGAACAATTATTATACAAGACCACACGTTTGCCTGTCAGCGATCTGGCCGAAGACCCAGAGCCAGACTAACCCGACACTATACCGAAGATATCCCGGACGTCAGCCTGTACGAGATTAGAATGACTCTCAAACAGCTCAAGAACAACAAAGCACCGGGTGATGATGGAATTACGGCTGAACTTCTGAAAGCAGATGGATCACCGGTACTAAAAACTCTTCAGAAGTTATTTAATTCCGTTATACTCGAGGGACAAACGCCTAAGGCATGGCACAGAAGTGTGGTCGTGCTTTTCTTCAAAAGGGGTGACAAAACCCTGCTGAAGAATTACAGACCCATCTCACTTCTGAGCCATGTCTACAAGCTATTTTCGAGAGTCATTACGAATCGTCTCGCACGCAGGTTTGACGACTTCCAGCCTCCCGAAAAAGCCGGTTTCCGAAAAGGCTTTAGTACCATAGACCACATACATATGCTGCGGCAGATTATACAGAAGACCGAAGAGTACAATCAGCTACTATTCTTGGCGTTTCTGGACTATGAGAAAACCGTTGATTCAGTCGAAACCTGGGCTGTGCTACAGTCTCTCCAGCGGTGCTAAATTGACCATCGATACATCGAGGTGTTAAAGTGTCTGTAAGAAAATGCCACCATGTCGGTTCGCCTCCAGGATCAAAACTCGAAACCTATTCAGTTGCAGCGAGGGGTGAGTCAGGGAGACGTTATATCTCCGAAACTGTTCACCGCCGCCCTGGAAGATGATTTTAAGCTTCTGGACTGGGGTGGACTCGGCATCAATATCAACAGCGAGTACATAACCCACCTCCGATTCGCTGACGATATCGTGGTCATGGCTGGGACTATGGAAGACCTAAGCACACTGTTCGATGGCCTCAGTAAAGTCTCTCAACAAGTGGGTCTTAAAATCAACAAGGACAAGACGAAAATAATGTTAAATGTCCGTGTCGCACCCACCCCTCTAAAGGTTGGAGACTCTACACTCGAAGTTGTTGACGAATATACAGACGAAAATACCTAGGACAAACAGTCCAGCTAGGTAGGTCCAACTTCAAGAAAGAGATCAATCGAAGAATCCAACTCGGCTAGGCAGCATTCGGGAAGCTTCGCAATATCTTCACGTCCCAAATACTGCAGTGTCTCAAGACTAAGGTCTTTGACCAGTGTGTGTTGCCAGTAATGACTTACGGAACTGAGACATGGTCTCTTACTATGGGCCTCATAAGAAGGCTCAAGGTCACCCAAAGGGCAATGGAGCGTGCTATGCTCGGAGTTTCTCTGGGTGATCGAATCAGAAATGAGGAAATCCGCAGGAGAACTAAAGTAACCAACATAGCTCACAGAATCGCTAAACTGAAGTGGCAGTGGGCAGGGCACATAGCTCGTAGAACAGATGGCCAATGGGGCAGTAAAGTTCTCGAGTGACGGCCGTGCACCGGAAAACGTAGCGTAGGCAGAGCTCCCACGCGGTGGACCGACGACCTGGTGAAGATTGCGGGAAGCCAAAGGATGCGGGCAGCACAGGACCGGTCGTCGTGGAAAACCTTGGGGGAGGCCTTTGTCCAGCAGCGGACGATTTTCGGCTGATATAATGAAGTAAAATTTTAAAAACATACACAAAATAAATTATTAAATTACACAAATTAACTATAGCTCACACACATACAACCACATCACGCCAAGTAGGTCCAGTTAGCAGACGCGCCCAGGCTGCATGGATGGGGCTCACCAGCCAGCTGCGGGCAGCCTGCACCATGGAGTTGGTGGAGCGGCGCAGGCGCATCGACGTGAGGTTTGCCACGTCTTGTATCACGTACTCAGCGATTAAGATTAATGAACTGTACCCGTGGTCCAAAGGAAGAGGTGAGGTTTGCGACGTCTTGCATTGCGTACTCAGCGATTAAGATTAATGAACTGTACCCGTGGTCCAAAGGAGGTCAGGTTGACGAGGTGTTGCATCGCGTACTCTGCGATGAAGCGCTCCTTAGGCGCGGAGGCGGCGTAGAGCGGCGTCGGCAGCGCGCTGTCCAGCCGCGCGACACATGCCAGCGCCAGCGCGGTGCCCGCCGCCGCTGCTGCCAGCCAGTGCGCCCCCAGCGGCGCCGCCGGCCGGACATTATCCTTAACCATCTCCGCCTCGCGTCCCTGCAACTGCACATGCCAGGACCCATCATTATCACCACTAGTCTACTATTGGCTAATTGCGCATAGGTCTACCCCAAACTACGTCGATTTTACCGATCTTTGGCCATGCGCATCTAGTAGTCGAGTCGCCAGTAATCTTACAAATCATTATCCCACAAAAAATCCACAAAAACGCTAAGTACAATACAATACAATATTCTTCATTGCATCACAACATAAAAAAGTACATAAGTACGTCATAATTATCTAGTAGACCTGGCCTTTGACATGGGCCATGCTCCGAGAAGCAACATTCAAAAGCAAATGTTCCAGGACAGTTCTGTTGCAGAAGTTGCAGCAACACAATCCCCAAATTGGCTAAGAAGACTTGCCTTTATCGCACCATCCTAAAATGAATATGGACTTACGGTATCCAGATTTGGGGCATGGCCTGCAACAGCAACATAATGTATTTCCAAAAGGCCTACAATGGTATCCTCAGGAAAATTGCCAACTCTGTGGTTTATCCACTATGACGAAATCCATGAGGACCTCCAATTACCAAATAAAAACAATATGCTGAACGTCTGTCTGTCCACCGAAACCGCTGTGGTCTGGCTGCAAATGCCAGTCAGTGCAGGTGTGGCGTCTCAAAATAACAAACATCTATTAGCCATCAAACGGCAGCAGTGTCACTGGTCAATGCACCCCAATATCTTCAACCTGCATTGCTCGTGGTCCTACAAATATCGCGGTACACGGGTTTGGTCAGTATTCTGTTTGTTTTGTAGTCTGAGGCACACCCCAGGCCCCAGTCCCCAAGTTCACAGTATTACCTACATTATGCCAAGTTAGAAGAGAGGTCTACGGATAAACAAAACACTCGATACACTACGTTTATCCCAACGTACCATTGTTGCTTGCCTTGAAGACAGAATTCTCTCAAGGTTTAACTAATTCTTATCAATTTAATTTCATTTTACACTGAACAACTTCCCGTAAAATTAAGTACTCTCTCTGTGCAAACTACAGAATAATATTTAAAAAAAACGTATATTCTGTCTATCTATAACCTAGCAGAATGAAAGAAATCAAGACTTATATTCGTTTTGGAAATCAAAACTCATATTTATATGTCCAACTTATCTCCGGGATTTTGACACATCGTATTAGAGATGTGATACGTCTACTTTAATAGTATAACTGTTATGGTACTAACAGTAACAGTTACTAATATTATAACAGGTAATGACTAGTAGGCTAGTTTGACTGACTTATAAGTGTGAACTAATCATAAGCTAGTATGTATTTTGTAAATAAATTATTTTTTATATGTATATTATAAAAAATAGGCTATATAAGAAAAAGTGGCTGCGTAATATATTATATTTAATTATACTTTATTTTATCGTGAAATCACTAAGTTTCAGGCGGTAATAAACTTAGGGATATAACAGGTAAATAAATAATAATAATATTTATTCAAGAGGTACACAACCAAGATCATGTTCCATATCTTCATCTTCACAGGAGCTCGAACTTAATTCAGTAACATTAATAACTCGGATACTCGTTTATTGAATAATATCCATAAACATGATTCCTGATTGCAGCAGCTTGAAAATCGTCAATATCGACTATGGGTTTCATCTTCCTTCGCTTTTTATTAGGAGTACATAACTTTTTTCCTCTACTTCTTCATTCTCAGATTCAGGGAGTGCACTACTTTCACCATACTTTTCTTTTGTAAATTGCGTCACCGTGCTAATCCCTATGCCGAGGGCGTCGGACACACGACGACATACTTGATTGATTAATTGATTGAAAACACTTTATTGCACAACATAAGAGAAAAAAAAATACAATGATTAAGGAAGTTGTACATATAGGCGGTCTCATCGTTAACAAGCGATCTCTTCCAGGCAACCTTTAGGTGAAGGAAACATGAGAAATCATTATTGTGGGTATTTGAGTTGTTGGTATCAAGGGTCCGCCATTTTGCGATTCGCGCTCAAAGTAATCGCGCAAACGAACAACAAATTCACGGCACTCACTAGTGAGCACAGTATTTTGCCCTTTTAGGCATGGTAACAAAATGAAAAAAATAACAATAATATGAAAACAGAACAGCACAAAACTCAACAGGACAGCAAAAAACACATTAAAAAAAAAGACTGCAATAGAACAGTTCACTAAAGTAACGTGGCGCATACAAGGCGATCGCACTCCTACTGATAGTCAGATGTGAAAACATAAAAGATTTTCAATTAAATTGATTTTTTTTTCAAATAGTATCGAGTATTCGTGACAAAGTCACTAAAAGACCGCGGAATGTAAAGCGACATGTGAAAAAATGAAGAAAGAGGTATATATTACTTATTGTTGTCATCATCACTATGGCCTGTTTCTTTGTTTGACAAACTTTTGAAGTATGGCTAAAGAAAGCAAACAAAAGCTATCCTCTGATTTTTTACATGGTATTACGGAAATGGTATTCATACTACCTACAAGTTATATGATCCTGTTATTTATGTCCCACCTCTAGTAAAAATGCCGTCAAGTATGACCTTGCATGAACGGCATTCACCGCAGGGAGTTGTTACCAGTTTTAAAATATCTTGTTTCGATTAAATGTTTAGGCTGTCAAAATTTTATATAAGTGTGTAATTATATTGAGTTTTAATTATTTTTTATATTTAGGTGCATTTTCAATATTTGAATAACATCGACATTACTTAGTCGCCGTTACAAAGTCACGTCATCCGACACGATCTCATCTGTCAGAATCGTGGAGCTATTATGTTGGTCCTACTATAATCAGTTTTCTTCTATATTGACATTGGCGGCATAACCACAGATCTACTAATTCAAAGATCTGTGGGCATAACACAATAGAAGGCCAAAAATAATAATAATAGTTAACATCTAACAGCAGTCTGCTGTGCTCTGTGCTTCTGTTTGTGTTACAGATTCATCCAAAGTAAATATAACAATCTAAGATTCAGCTGTGGATTCCTAGACGGCGGCGGAGGTAACAAAAGGGTCAAAAAAATTCTATCAAATACACCTAAAATCGGAGCGTAGATCATGTACATTACTTTAGTTTTTATTTCACTTCACCTCTCAACTGTCAAGCTCTAGATCTGTGGTCAAGCGATAATAACTCCCACCCTCCCTGTTTGTCGCAACCGCCCGCCAGATGGACAGTGACAGACAGGAGTTCTGGGCGCTCTATTGTTTACTTTTATTGGATTTTCTGTGAATCTAAATGGAATATTGTGTATTTCCATATAAAATATTAATCTAAATTAGAGTGTTTATAACATAAAAATAAAAGAACAATAATCCTTTACTTGTAATTTAGACCATTTATGTAACAAAAAAAAATGACAAAAGAGCAGTCACAAAAAAGGCCATAGTTTGAAGGACAAGTTTACACAGAAAAACAGAAGTATGAGGTATTATATGTAATTAAAACAAATTATTACGTACCCTGGCATCGTTTTCATCACAAATCTTTTTCAGTAACACAAACAACAACGTAAATTGTCCGCACATTCACTCGCGATTTGAAGTACGAGACATCAATTTTGAGTAAAGTTTCTCTGAATATTTTTGTACTGTAAGTGTGGCTAATGATTGGCCACAGAGGTAGCCAACTTCACTCCCATTAATTTCCTAGCTTTCTATTGGTTCATAAGCAACTTTTGATTTAGTTTAGGCGCTAATTTGAACCGCCGTAAATCGTGCCGCCTGGTGGCGACCAGCGACAGACACGGGTTTTTTTTTATTTTGCCGCATGGCGGTAAACGACAGAGGAGTGGATACATGCAGTAGGTATTTCCGAAGATATAACGACGACAAGCTTAAGCCCTTTTTTGAATTTCCGAGATTACGCGCGCTCATACTATAACGTCACAGCCCGCAGCCGCGTTCAGCTCGCGACCGCGACACGCCACGGCGCTCGGTCCGGTCCGTTGACCCTACTAAATTACGTTTCATTTAGTTTTCTTATTACCTATAGTGAGCTTGTATGTCAAAGAAATAATAAAAAATAAACTTTATATCGGATTACACTAAAGTGAAACGTGTAGTGTGTAGATTGGAAGAAGGTTTTCTTAGAGGTCAGTCGGACAATGCTATATATAAGGGGAGGTAGATAGGTTACATCACAGATAAGAAAAATTTTTTCCGCTCCGATAGATTGCGTAAGGAGGCGTGGCACACGCGTCGCCTTCATGCATAAACGGGTATGTTACTGTCATTCGTAAATGATTGTACTGCGCAGAAATTGCACAACTTCATGACAAGCTGAGCTCCGAGTATTTTTGTGACAAAATGCCGAAATGTGCTATAATAAGCTGCAAAAATGCAAGTAGTAAAGTGAATTTAAAAAATGGAGGAGTTTCTTACCATGTGTAAGTGAAAAACATTAATGAAAATCAATAGTTATATAAAAATATGAATATTTGTTTTTGGGTCTTTGTTATTTAGTGCGAGGGTGTTGTCGATATTTTTCAACGATATATTTTTATTTTTACTTTCAGTTTTCCAAAAAATCCTGAATTGAAGGAAAAGTGGATCACAAGTACAGGGCGTAACAGTAATTGGTTTCCCACAAAAACAAGCACTGTTTGCTCAAAGCATTTTAACGATGATGACTTTGTGGTTACACCAAACAAAAAATACATAAAATGTTTTGCTCTGCCTCATGTAGACGTTTGCATACTGACTTCAGTACGTATCGGTCGTTCTAATATTTTCTTTACTTTTTACAAATTTACAACCCCATAGTACTGGGAAACATAGTTTGGGGCTTGATGAAAGTGTTTGATTTGTTCATGAATATTTTTACTGTAAGTAGGTAAGTATCTAGTAAGCATCTTTAAGTAGCAAAAATTATAGTTTTAATAAAGCTTTAGTTTAGTTTTCCTTGAAATAAATCATTAGTACAGGTAAGCAACAAAGTATTTCGTGGCTTAAAAAACGTAATAGTTTGTTACCCATTCGTAAAAACATAAAACTCGAAGTCAACAGAAAAAGGTTGCTAAGCAACGCATATGTTGACAGTTATAAACAGCAATAAGTACCTATTTACAGTGGCACGACTAAGCAGTCCGCGGACTATGGTAAATATCAAATATTAGGGTAGTAAATTATTAGGTTTACTTTTTGTAAGTACGAAGTATTTATGTATAGTAACATTACATTGTTTAAAAATAGTAACTAAGGGTTTTATTATCTTCGCATCGGAACCCGTTTTAGGTACATCATTTTATTAGACAAGGGACGTCCACTGCTGGACAGAGGCCTCCCCCAAGGTTATCCACAACGACCGCTCTTACGCTGCCTGCAAGCAGCGGTTGTCGGTCCACCGAGTTGGAGACCTGCCTAATCTACGTTTTTCGTTACGCGGTCGCCACTCAAGAACTTGACTGCACCAACAGCCATCTGTTCTATGTACAGGTTGTTAGGTTGTTGTTGTATTCTAACTTTGTATAAATTCTGAAATTGCAGTAATGTTTTAAAACAGAAGTTGTTCAGTTTCATGAGTAGCTTTCTTAAAAAAATGTGTTCTATTAACATCCTATATAGGTACTTCGATTTTTTTTCAGTTTGATACAAGTCCAATAAAAGTAGACAATGTTTCGGTCACGCTAAAGATGTTCGAGCGTAATATGTACCGAACTCGATCCGCTAGGTTCAATTACTATATAATTATTATTATTCATTTATTCTCAGGTTACTTAGTACTAAAAGTACAGACCCATAGATATATAAAAATAACATTACATAGATACTATAAATATAATACATTATATGTATGTCAGTGTGTAACTTAACCAAGATGTTAGTAGTTTCGGTGACGCGTTGATAGGCATGGTGCCTCGGAACCGCCAAAACACGACATCTTTCGGCCAGAAGTCGGTGCTGGCGATGGTCTCCAGCAGAGGCTTCGGCACGCGCACCACGTACGACGTGAAGTGCACGTAGTGGCGCGACTCCAGCGGGAACACCCGCAGGCCGTAGCAGGACTTCTGGTGGACGCACTCCGTCACGTCCTTAGCCGTGACCGAGTGGTGCAGCCACGACACGTAGAGCGCGACGTTCGGTGTGGCGGCACGCAGCACGGAGCCCTCTTCCGGTGCGGCCGTACCACACAAGCTTCTGCGAGGTTGCCTTCGGAATTTGCACCTCCTCTGTACCAAGGTGAAACCCTCCTCATCCACCCTGGCACGAGAGGGGTCGCTCGATGTAGGCGGCGACCTCGGTTTTCCGGAACACTTAGGTGGTGCGGGTCGCCGGCGGTGGCATGCGGGGGCGGTGAAGTCACGGCAGCTCGAACGAACCAGTGGCGTTGGGTTGACGGACATAGGCGCCCGCGGCGGGGGCTGAGCGGCCGCGCGGGCAGCGCTCACAGGCGGCGACACAGGCGGCGACACAGGCTGCGACGAAATCGCTGACACGACGGAGCTCGACGTCGGTTGTTTGTCGAGGACTCCACGTAGCGCGTCGATGTAAGCTGGCCTAGTTTCAGTGCTGTGTAGCGAACGTACTTCATTGCATGTCGGTCAGACTCTTTTTTAGGAACACGATGTCCTTCAGCAGGCTGGTGACGTCGACGTGGTCGAACCTGACAGGCGGTAGTTTGGCCAGCTCCCGCGCCACAAACGACGGCATATCGTCGGAGTCCGTCTCCTTCAGGACCTTAATGATGTCTTAAAGGGACTTCTTTCCATGTTCATCACCCTTTCTATGGGGAGCGAAGGTGCCGCAGATCTTCAGTAACCGGTAGAGCACCTCTGGCACTGCAGATGTCACTCACGCTGAAGTTGCTGGAACAGATGTGGATGGCAGACAGCTCGTCCATCACGTCCAGCTTCTGCTGCAGGAACGCCAGGAGCTATTTGACGATGAGTGGCGCGTCGGAGGTGCTCTTGATGACGCGAGCAGCGGTGCGAGCCGCGCTCGACACGTAAAATGTATCACTATTAATTCCCTGACTCGGTAAATCGACCGCATCGCAGCGCGCATTGCACAGAACTGTGACACTATATTATAGTAAAGTGTACGTACGTGTAATAAACACCTAATCGATATCTGACGGTCCTTGAGATCTCTGACGACGGATCCGTGGTCACTTTCGTAGCAATCGACGCAGTAACTGAAAAACCTACCATACCTCGCATTCCTAATATAATCTATCGATATTAAAAAAATGCCTTAATATAACCACAACACTATGAAAATGATACCATTTTTGGAAAAATTATTGCACGGAAAGTTTCAATTGAATAACCTTACTTCTAGTATTACGATCTGAAATTTTATTCGAAATAAATGTTTTTTAATGAATTGCACAACATTACATATTATTTATTTAGTTCTAAACAATCACATTATTTTTTAAACTTTTAGTGTTCATCAATTAAACTGGGCAGTTTTACTATTCTGGTATCACCTTACCGTTGTCATTCTGTCAATTTTCATAAACTCAATCTTATTTAATACAGTTTTAAGTCTATTTTTATTAAATGATTTTAAAGGTTTGTTTTTTTGTTTTTGGGGGAGGTTACTTTAAAAAAATACCCAATAGCATCAACCTGTTTGTAGTGTGCTGTATGTGTAATGGCTCGCTCGGTGCTAGTACTAAAAAATAAACATCAGCGTTCTATTTAATTCTTCTATTCTGTGGGTTACATGCGTCCAAAAAGTGAAGCAAAAAAAATATTGGCATCTCTTTTCATAGTAGCATTCGGTAGGTACTTATTATAATGTGTGTGTAAATGGGTTCGATTTTCAAATGTAGTTTGTTAGTGCATAACCCATATGGTAACAAATCTCTGGATGGTGGCACAATATTTCATGCAGAATCAGGATTTTATGGCTGCCGAAATTCGTGGAATAAAGATGAAAAGATATGTATGTTCTAAGTAAGCATTACCTACTCGCGGGTAGGTACCTACTTGTTCAAACTTAACCCTAGTAGCATTTTCCGTTGGGGTATCGTGGCCAACGGTAGGGAAAAGGTAGGGAGGTGGTAGTGTTACTGCCGACAAAGTTCCATCGGAGGGCCAACGGCGTAATTTTTACGTTATATTACCCACAAACTTCTAATAGTGGGCCTACTACCTTTATCGTTGGCCAATCAACAAGAAAATTGCTTCGCAGGTATAACGTTGGCCTAACCACTAGACAATCAACAAATAAATGTCAATCAGTTGTTTAGAAAAACTGCTACAAAATATAAAGTTGTTTCATAAAGTTTTACAAAAAGAGTCACAGCAGTCAAAGTTAGTCCTGCAATGGTCCATTTGCATCGTAGACTTGTAGCACAGTATACATATTAGTACTAACTTGTAGTTAGCTGACGTTGGTCCTACAACTTTACTCCTCGCGGTTAGTCAAATTACGAATTATTTGTTACGTAGGTACAACGTTGGCCAATGTTTAACAAAATGAACTTGGTTATATTTTAATATTACCATTTTATTTGAGCTTCTGTATGTTAATTTAGTTACTTTTTCAATAAAATAGTAAACAAAGAGACAACGGTTTTTGATGTAAAGGAAGTGGGAACTTAAGAGTTTCCGCTGCAGCCGTGTTGTGTTGCCAATACTAAAGGTGTTTTTCACAATTTAGGCTTTTATGATATGAGAAAAAAAAATATCCTTTGGGTAAAAAGGATATAATATAATTACTACGGCGAAGCAAAACGAGGGTTATGATTTTGACCGGTATGTATTTATAATCCCTCATAACTTCTAAAGCATTTTGATCGTCCGTGTAAATTCAAACTCATACCAAAAAAGTATATACCCATGCTACCGTTGAGGCAGCACATCGTGCGACCTCGTTACTATTTTATATAATAAATAACTAATCATTATTTTTAAGTTTGCTACTAACTCTTACCAAAACTAGAAGTGCATTGTAAAATCATTACAAAATAAACTAACTACTACAAAGAAAAACTTTTAACTTCAAGTACAAGTTATCGTAGACATTGTACTTATGTTCATGGAAATTAATAAAATCTTAACTAAAAAAAAAATTAAGTGGCTCTGCAAATACTACACGGACCACACGTTTGCCTGTCAGCGATCTGGCTGAAGACCCAAGAGCCAGACTAACCCGACACTATACCGAAGATATCCCGGACGTCAGCCTGTACGAGATTAGAATGGCTCTCAAACAGCTCAATAACAACAAGGCACCGGGTGATGATGGAATTACGGCTAAACTTCTGAAAGCAGGTGGATCACCGGTACTAAAAGCTCTTCAGAAGTTATTTAATTCCGTTATACTCGAGGGACAAACGCCTAAGGCATGGCACAGAAGTGTGGTCGTGCTTTTCTTCAAAAAGGGTGACAACACCCTGATGAAGAACTACAGACCCATCTCACTTCTGAGCCATGTCTCCAAGCTGTTTTCGAGAGTCATTACGAATCGTCTCGCACGCAGGTTTGACGACTTCCAGCCTTCCGAACAAGCCGGTTTCCGAAAAGGCTTTAGTACCATAGACCACATACATACGCTGCGGCAGATTATACAGAAGACCGAAGAGTACAATCAGCCACTATGCTTGGCGTTTGTGGACTATGAGAAGGCCTTTGATTCAGTCGAAACCTGGGCTGTGCTACGTTATATCTCCGAAACTGTTCACCGCCGCCCTGGAAGATGTTTTTAAGCTTCTGAACTGGGGTGGACTCGGCATCAATATCAACGGCGAGTACATATCCCACCTCCGATTCGCTGACGATATCGTGGTCATGGCTGAGACTATGGAAGACCTAAGCACAATGCTCGATGGCCTCAGTAAGGTCTCTCAACAAGTGGGTCTTAAAATGAACATGGACAAGATAAAGTTGAAAATAATGTTAAATGTCCGTGTCGCACCCACTCCTCTAAAGGTTGGAGACTCTACACTGGAAGTTGTTGACGAATATGTATACCTGGGACAAACAGTCCAGCTAGGTAGTTCCAACTTCAAGAAAGAGATCAATCGACGAATCCAACTCGGCTGGGCAGCGTTCGGGAAGCTTCGCAATATCTTCACGTCCCAAATACCGCAGTGTCTCAAGACTAAGGTCTTTGACCAGTGTGTGTTGCCAGTGATGACTTACGGAACTGAGACATGGTCGCTTACTATGGGCCTCATAAGAAGGCTCAAGGTAACCCAAAGGGCAATGGAGCGTGCTATGCTCGGAGTTTCTCTGCGTGATCGAATCAGAAACGAGGAGATCCGCAGGAGAACTAAAGTAACCGACATAGCTCACAGAATCGCTAAACTGAAGTGCCAGTGGGCAGGGCACATAGCTCGTAGAACAGATGGCCGATGGGGCAGTAAAGTTCTCGAGTGGCGACCGCGCACCGGAAAACGTAGCGTAGGCAGGCCTCCCACGCGGTGGACCGATGACCTGGTGAAGGTCGCGGGAAGCCGATGGATGCGGGCAGCGCAGGACCGGTCGTCGTGGAAATCCTTGGGGGAGGCCTTTGTCCAGCAGTGGACGATTTGTGGCTGATATGATGATGAATACTGTATCACGAAATTATAACCTCAACATAATTTAAATCTATACTTATTATAAAACAGAACGTAGAATCCGCGTGTCTATCATCATCATATCAGCCGAAGGAAGTCCACTGCTGGACATAGGCCTCCCCCAAGGATCTCCACGACGACCGGTTCTGCGCTGCCCGCATCCAGCGGCTTCCCGCGACCTTCACCAGGTCATCGGTCCACCGAGTGGGAGGCCTGCCTACACTACGCTTTCGTGCGTGGTCGCCACTCGAGAACTTTACTGCCCCATCGGCCATCTGTTCTACGAGCTATGTGCCCTGCCCACTGGCACTTCAGTTTAGCGATTCTGTGAGCTATGTCGGTTACTTTAGTTCTCTGGTACGTAAAGATATTGCGAAGCTTCCCGAACGCTGCCCAGCCGAGTTGGATTCGACGATTGATCTCTTTCTCGAAGTTGGACCTACCTAACTGGACTGTTTGTCCCAGGTATACATATTCGTCAACAACTTCCAGTGTAGAGTCTCCAACCTTTAGAGGAGTGGGTGCGACACGGACGTTTGACATAATTTTCGTCTTGTCCATGTTCATTCTAAGACCCACTTGTTGAGAGGCTCTACTGAGGCCATCGAGCATTGTGCCTAAGTCGTCCATAGTCTCAGCCATGACCACGATATCGTCAGCGAATCGAAGGTGGGTGATGTAATCGCCGTTGATATTGATGCCGAGTCCACCCCAGTCCAAAAGCTTGAAAACATCTTCCAGGGCGGCGGTGAACAGTTTCGGAGATATAACGTCTCCCTGTCTCACCCCTCGCTGCAGCTGGATAGGTTCCGAGTTTTGATCCTGGAGGCGAACCGACATGGTGGCGTTTTCATACAAACACTTCAGCACTTCGATATATCGATAGTCAATTTGGCACCTCTGGAGAGACTGTAACACAGCCCAGGTTTCGACCGAATCGAAGGCTTTCTCATAGTCCACGAATGCCAAGCATAGTGGCTGATTGTACTCTTCGGTCTTCTGTATAATCTGCCGCAGCGTATGTATGTGGTCTATGGTACTAAATCCTTTTCGGAAACCGGCTTGTTCGGGAGGCTGGAAGTCGTCAAACCTGCGTGCGAGACGATTCGTAATGACCCTCGAAAACAGTTTGTAGACATGGCTCAGAAGTGAGATGGGTCTGTAGTTCTTCAACAGGGTATTGTCGCCCTTTTTGAAGAAAAGCACGACCACACTTCTGTGCCATGCCTTAGGCGTTTGTCCCTCAAGTATAACGGAATTAAATAATTTCTGAAGAGCTTTAAGTACCGGTGTTCCACCTGCTTTCAGAAGTTCAGCCGTAATTCCATCATCACCCGGTGCCTTATTGTTTTTAAGCTGTTTAAGAGCCATTCTAATCTCGTACAGGCTGACGTCCGGGATATCTTCGGTATAGTGTCGGGTAAGTCTAGCTCTTGGGTCTTTAGCCAGATCGCTGACAGGCAGACGTGTGGTCGTGTACAATTGTCCGTAGAACTTCTCAACTTCTTCCAGCAACTCAGTCTTAGACGATGTGATCCTGCCGTCCTCAGTCTTCAGCTTGGTCAGTTGGCTTTGACCAACAGACAGATCTCTCGCGATCACTTTTGAGCCCTTGTTGTTCTCAATCGCCTCTTTAATACAATTTGTATTAAAGTGGCGCAAATCGCGAGTTAGAGACTTAGAGATCTGCCTGTTTAGTTGCCGATACTGAGTAGCGTCTTCAGAGGACTGCAAAACCAATCTGCGTCTTTCTTCCATGAGGTTGCTGGTGAAGTCAGAGATTTTTTTGGTTCTGTTTGAACGGCGAGTTTTGAAAATCTTAGACCCGACCGTTTGGACAATTTCCACGAACCTGTCGTTATAATCGTCCACATTTTCGCAGTCTCCTAGGCATTCGAAGCGATTGTGCAACTCGAGCTGAAAGTTTTCGGGGTTTTGGAGCTGGATGGGCGCTGGTCGGAGTGTGGACTTCATCAGTCGACATCTTTCTAGCTTGGTCTTTAGATTCAATGTGCCTCTTACCATTCGGTGATCGCTTCCTGTTTTGACTGAGTTGATCACAGAGACATCATTGAATATTTGCCTTCTTGTCGACAAGATGAGGTCGATCTCGTTCTTCGTTACGCCATTGGGATGCAACCATGTCCACTTTCGCTGTTTAGGCTTTTTGAAGAAGGAGTTCATCATTAAGGGGCCCTCCTTCTCCATAAAGTCGGCCAGCAGCTGGCCACGTGCATTTCTCTCTCCATATCCAAATTGCCCCACTCTCAGCTCACCATCACTTCGTTTGCCCAGTTTCGCGTTAATAAATCGTGTCTATACTTTGAATATATTTATCAATAATTGAGAAAGGGCGATAAAAGAAGAATAACATGACAACACAAATGAACAATTTTTGAAAATTTTGTCTGTCCGTCTGTTCAAGTTAATCTCCGATGCATCTAAACGGATTTTCATGGCGTTTTCACAGGTAGCTTGGATAAACATAATATAATATCGATAAAGAATGTCGAGAAAACAAGTTATCGTAGACAATTCTAAATACGCCTGCTAAAATTACATGGTAAACTGTCATTATAGAATTGCGTAATAAAACTGAAATTCACGCAGACGAAGTTGCTGGCAACAGCTAGTAAAAAATAAGTTCAAAAACTAAAACCCGACTACTGAAAAATTATTATCTTAAAAGTATGAAATACGTAAATATTATCATCTGAAATTGTTATGTACAAAGTATTTAATATGTATCGTCTACTTTTCGAAGAAATCTTAAAAATATCTACCACTATTTACTTCAAACTTTTTTGATATTACCAGAAACTACCTATAATACTTTCGAACCTGTTGTTCTCAATTCCACAGGTGTAAAACGAAATTCAAAAAGGAGACGACTTTTGTTTAACTGGCCTCTGCACTATAAGGTCATTCCCTGGGTCTTAAACTATCTCCATACCAAATTTTATCCAAATCGGTTCAGTGTTTGAGTCTTGGAAGCGTAAAAGACAGACAGACAGTAACTTTCGCATTTTTAATATTAGTAGGCATTAAATAAATAACTTACAAGTCATATCAGCCGAAGGAAGTCCACTGCTGGACATAGGCCTCCCCCAAGGATCTCCACGACGACCGGTTCTGCGCTGCCCGCATCCAGCGGCTTCCCGCGACCTTCACCAGGTCATCGGTCCACCGAGTGGGAGGCCTGCCTACACTACGCTTTCCGGTGCGTGGTCGCCACTCGAGAACTTTACTACCCCAACGGCCATCTGTTCTACGAGCAATGTGCCCCGCCCACTGCCACTAGTAATATATTTTAATGTACCTATATTTAATAAATACTTAACCATAGTGATGTTCAAAGGATAGCCGTGGTCGTATGCGACTGTTCTTTAAATCTTATGATCGCTTACTAATTTAGAATGGTACAGTAGAAAAATCTAAATCTTCCGCCCCGACGCGTCCGGTATGCGGTAGTCGGTGCTTTTTTGGTTTTATGCACTAGCAACACAAAAAATGGCGTTCGCCTGGCTTCCTTTCGGCTTCGTTTCGTTCGTTCAATTTTCGTTGCGTTTTGGGTTGCGTATGCGTACCTACGTGAACATGTGAGGTTTAATTAAAATCAAGTGGTGATATATTCTCTATCGTGAAAACCGGTGAATAAGGTACAAACTGTGCATGCAGTACTGAGATTTGCCTTTTACGTGGTCGAGGTAAGTTTATTTTATGTTCTTGTGGTTGTGGTAGCGCGTTGTTGTTGGTAGGTAGCGGCACTTGGTATAATGAAATGAAGCAATGTAATGAAGCCAAACAATGTGTATTTTTTTATCTTAATACGTAGCTAACATTTTTAATGTGTGCGATTTGACACGCAAGGGAAAGCCGTTGTACCTACCTTCTTCGCTCGTGGTCTTGAATAATATAATCTCTTTTTATATGGCAATGCAGCCCCCTAGCGTCATCCTAAACGCGCACGCTGTTTAGTCATGTGCAAGTGCAACTACTTCTATTTTTTTTTACGGTGACTAATCAAAGGCAACCAAACATAACCTTATTGCATGACTATTTCTCCTTTAAGCCACTCTTTGTTGTAGAATTTGCTGATACTGGTGATGGAGCTGGAGGAGGAATTTGTGTTGTTAGACTGGAATGGCTTACACCATGGAAACACCATTGCTTGTCGCCTCCACACAGAAAAATGAGCAAATTTAATAAATGCTTAATTGAAGGTGCCCTGCCAGATGACACATGGGGAATATACAGCATAAAGCATATATTTTATGAAAATGGTAAGTCCATGATTTAATTCTGTACCTAATCCTCTTTCTAATAAATAACCCCTTAATTGCCCATTATGTGCTCCTCGACTGTTCGCAGTTGGAACCCAAAATTACCTATTGGAATGGTTTGTTAGTGTGCACCTCTTTCTATATTCCAGCCAAAAACGTAAAGTATGGTATATTACCTATCATAATTGTTTCTAAACATATTTTACATTGCAATATATTATTTATCCACTTACTAATGTGACAGCAGTTTTTTGAGACAGCCATGAGTACTCACACTCACATTTTGTTTTTTGGAAGAATTAGTATTGTGTGCGCTCTGACCTGTTACTTTCTAATTTAAATATTTATTTCTTCGTATTCCTTAGTCAAAACAGTTATTTTGGTTTCAGATAACTTGACTAAAGCCAGAGAAAAGGCAAAGCATGCAGAAATTAGTCTGAAGTTGGCACTGATTATAGCCAAATATCAGTACGAAGACGCAAAAAGACAAGAAATATATATGATAGTGATACTGATTACCAGTGAAGACAAATCAGATGATGCTGCCATTATATATCCAACACCACCTGCTATCATATAGGATCCACATTAGCCATCAGTGCCCCACATGAAGAACATGGAATTGATCAGATCAGAAAAAACCTTCAACTGACTCACTATATACTACTCTAGGCACTTGCATAGATAAGGAATGTGACCTTCAAAAAATGAAAGACACCATTGAATGGTAAAAAGGAGGGGGTATTAAAAGGAAAATCCTGTTTAATAATAACTAAATATCTCAGTGTGATTCTTGCTTTGTCACACACAGTGGTGATGTTCTCGTGGTCAAATCAATAAAAGAAATATCATAGTGAATCTTACAAATTAAAGTGTGATTTTTTTTAATAAAACTGATTTCTAGGAAGAACCAATAGAGAGTAGTAAGTTAGGTATATATAAAGTCAGTGGTACAAATAGAAGAACTATTAGTTTGTCTGATTTACACAGAAAATGCTTGCTTTTGCCTAACTTAAGTGACAATGATGATTCTTTTATTTGTATACCTTTTGTTAGCTTAAAATTATATCATTAGGGTAAGTTAATTAACAATTTTAAGTAGGCACATTGATCATTTCAAAAATGTTCAATATCTTTATGTAGTTCTAATTGACAACATTGAAATTATATAACGCTTAAAATTATAAATCCATTCCATTTTGTGGAAAACATGTAGATATAGTTTTGGAGACAGTTAAAAAAACTTAAAATTGGCGTGAAGAATTGAAATGTTATTAATTTCTAAACTCATTTCATTAGCCTGTGTGGCACTGACACAATTGTTAATTGATGTTCGAGATACTGAAGTGTCTCTTTTGATGCCTTCTTTTTAATAATTACATATTATTGTTAATGCTGTAATTTGATTAGGAACTTTAAATGAAAGTTTTTTAAATTATTATAAATCAAGGTTTATAAGTATAATTGATTAATGGTAAATCTATGTTCATAATAGCAGAAAATCCAGCACTACAAATTGTATATAATCGTGGAAGTTGGTGCCTAGTCATTTAAGGATCCGTCCATATAAACTTCCATACAAACTGTTTCTTAATATGAACCTGACAGTTTTAAGTCTTGCTCATGTGTACAAAGTTTTATAACAATCGGTTCCTTCATTTCCAAGAAACTTTGAATTTCAATTTTTATAGAATTCTTTCTATGAACGGTGTGCCTCCGCCCTCCTTTTTTGTGTGTGTGTAACACTGTGTAATGATATCGACAATTTGTTTCTTTAAAAAAGTGAAGGTCATAGTTTTAAAACCTGTTACAATACTTATAATTCAATATAAGCCTACTTTACAATAAAAATAATAATGTAACAACCACATTGTTTTAGTTTATAAGTGGAAGTAGATTCATGTGCATCGCGGCCGATCGCAGGCGCCGCCGGCCGATGCGACAATACTCTCACTCTGAAAATGTATGGCGCCCGCAGCCGCTTCCGACTTCCGAGGTCTGCGACGTATGCGCGGTCTACGTCAGTCGTCGGCCGCGCGTGATCTGTCGTAAAGCTCGGAAGCGACGCCATACATTTTCATGGGCGAGTATTGTCGCATAAGCCGCGCACATCAGCCGCGATGCAGTGAAGTCTGTCTACCTTTACCCAACATAAAGCCAACGTAGGTTTATAGTAATAACTATACGGTAGGCCCTCTACGAGGAAACACATGGTTGGCCCTATGTAAAAAGCTATGTCTGGGCCTACGTTGTTCAAACTACTGTTGGGTTGCTCGTAGTTGGGCCTACATTGGTCCATATCGTTGGCACAACTGCAAACAGGTATGACAGACAATACCGTTGACCAACGAATGCGTGCACGGAGGCCCAACAAACAGCCAACTCAAAATGCTACTAGGGAAACCTAAAAAAGTGTGTGTGTTTCATTTAGTACCTATTACGGGCGGCGATAAAAAATACTAGGTAGGTAGGTGTAGGTACTCGCAATCAACATCGCGTCGCGTGTGATAGATTATAGAAAGTTTTGAATACTATTTCATAAGTTCTACCTAGTTCAAGGTATTAATCTAATTAGGGCCATACTAAGAAATAAAAGAAAAATTTCTGGTAATATAAAAAGTCAATGTAATTCTTTTAATAATCAGAGTTTTATTTTTAATTACATAATACAAGTTCCTACCTACCACGTGGAACGTTTAATTTCAAGAAATGTAGCAACGTGAGGAGAAACACTGAGCCCAAAGAAAGAAATATACTTGAAATCTATTACAATATCATATAGCCTGAATCTTTAAATTATCTATCTAAAATTTATCAAACAGGGTTACAGGTTAAAGTACTTATAAGGATTGAATACAGGTGACAGTGGAACCGACTGACTGGATTATCTCGTGACAAATGCCTCCCACGTAATGTCCCGATTATGACATTACAGCCCCTTTTATGTATGTCGATTTTGTCGATCGAGTCTACTCCACATTTTTACAACAAACTGATAACTGTCTAAGTTCTCGAATATGATTGGCTAACCAACATAGACCTAGTAAATTAAAAACAATAGTTAACATTTTCTTAATATAAATATCAATTTATGTTATGTTTTTGACTTCTGAATTTGTTGATTATTTATAAAAATATTTTAGTTAATTGTATTTAATCGCTAAAACACAATATTCCAGATAATAAATAAATATAATATTAAACTGTTATATTTTACACAATATTGCCAGTACAAATAATATTCATAATCATTTCTAGAATTTTGCTAGTTACATCTCTAAAATTCCTAATATTATACATTTTGCAAAAATATTCAACATTAGTGCTTTTCATTCAGATCATAATCTATCACGTGCGGCAGGTGGGTCAGGATTCGTTGGTCGGTGTTGGTTTTACGCGTGGACAGTCTAACTTGAGCTGTCACGTGAGCGGATCGGAAGGTTTTTAGGTTATAATATAGGTAGTTCAGTGAAAACATGCCTAATGATTCATAATCAAAATTATTGAGCATTTCAGTATGCGAGCACTTTATTTTCTTTATCTTTTAACTAGCTGTTTCCTGCTTCACCCGCGTGGACAACGTTAGTATGACTTTTCGAGGGTGCGCAGTGCGCGAGCAGCAAGCGGCTCGCGAGTGTGGACAAAAGTAGTCTATGTGTTAATGCAGGTCCTAATATAATATTATAGCCTATAGCTTCCGCGGATAGTGTAGCTTCCCAATAGTAAAATAATTTTCCAAATCGGTTCAGTAGTTTCGGAGCCTATTCAAGACAAACAAACAAACAATCAAATCTTTCTTCTTTATAATAGTATTATATTATGTTATATTATACTATATAACATTACTCCTACCAAATTTCAGCCAGATCTGTTCACTAGTTTTTGCGTGAAAGAGTAAACAAAAGATACATCCATACTACCACTACCACTACACTACCACTATACAACCACTACCACTACACTATCACTACACTACCAATACCACTACACTACCACTTACACTACACTACCACTACACTAAATTTTGTAGATATTGCAGATTTTTATCGGTCATTTTTTACACTTTGGGTCACATTATTTGAGTTTTAGTAAAACATAATATTATAGCCTATAGCTTCCGCGGATAGTGTAGCTTCCCAATAGTAAAAGAATTTTCCAAATCGGTCCAGTAGTTTCGGAGCCTATTCAAGACAAATAAACAAACAATCAAATCTTTCTTCTTTATAATATTATTATATTATATTATATTACATTACATTATATTATATTATCATCACATCAGCCACAAATCGTCCACTGCTGGACAAAGGCCTCCCCCAAGGATTTCCACGACGACCGGTCCTGCGCTGCCCGCATCCATCGGTTTCCCGCGACCTTCACCAGGTCATCGGTCCACCGCGTGGGAGGCCTGCCTACGCTACGTTTTCCGGTGCGCGGTCGCCACTCGAGAACTTTACTGCCCCATCGGCCATCTGTTCTACGAGCTATGTGCCCTGCCCACTGCCACTTCAGTTTAGCGATTCTGTGAGCTATGTCGGTTACTTTAGTTCTCCTGCGGATCTCCTCGTTTCTGATTCGATCACGCAGAGAAACTCCGAGCATAGCACGCTCCATTGCCCTTTGGGTGACCTTGAGCCTTCTTATGAGGCCCATAGTAAGCGACCATGTCTCAGTTCCGTAAGTCATCACTGGCAACACACACTGGTCAAAGACCTTAGTCTTGAGACACTGCGGTATTTGGGACGTGAAGATATTGCGAAGCTTCCCGAACGCTGCCCAGCCAAGTTGGATTCGTCGATTGATCTCTTTCTTGAAGTTGGACCTACCTAACTGGACTGTTTGTCCCAGGTATACATATTCGTCAACAACTTCCAGTGTAGAGTCTCCAACCTTTAGAGGAGTGGGTGCGACACGGACATTTAACATTATTTTCGTCTTGTCCATGTTCATTTTAAGACCCACTTGTTGAGAGACCTTACTGAGGCCATCGAGCATTGTGCTTAGGTCTTCCATAGTCTCAGCCATGACCACGATATCATCAGCGAATCGGAGGTGGGATATGTACTCGCCGTTGATATTGATGCCGAGTCCACCCCAGTCCAGAAGCTTAAAAACATCTTCCAGGGCGGCGGTGAACAGTTTCGGAGATATAACGTCTCCCTGTCTCACCCCTCGCTGCAACTGGATAGGTTTCGAGTTCTGGTCTTGGAGGCGAACCGACATGGTGGCGTTTTCATACAGACACTTCAACACCTCGATGTATCGATGGTCAATTTGGCACCGCTGGAGAGACTGTAGCACAGCCCAGGTTTCGACTGAATCAAAGGCCTTCTCATAGTCCACAAACGCCAAGCATAGTGGCTGATTGTACTCTTCGGTCTTCTGTATAATCTGCCGCAGCGTATGTATGTGGTCTATGGTGCTAAAGCCTTTTCGGAAACCGGCTTGTTCGGGAGGCTGGAAGTCGTCAAACCTGCGTGCGAGACGATTCGTAATGACTCTCGAAAACAGCTTGTAGACATGGCTCAGAAGTGAGATGGGTCTGTAGTTCTTCAGCAGGGTGTTGTCGCCCTTTTTGAAGAAAAGCACGACCACACTTCTGTGCCATGCCTTAGGCGTTTGTCCCTCGAGTATAACGGAATTAAATAACTTCTGAAGAGCTTTTAGTACCGGTGATCCACCTGCTTTCAGAAGTTCAGCCGTAATTCCATCATCACCCGGTGCCTTGTTGTTCTTGAGCTGTTTGAGAGCCATTCTAATCTCGTACAGGCTGACGTCCGGGATATCTTCGGTATAGTGTCGGGTTAGTCTGGCTCTTGGGTCTTCAGCCAGATCACTGACAGGCAAACGTGTGGTCGTGTACAATTGTCCATAGAACTTCTCAACTTCTTCCAGCAACTCAGTCTTAGACGATATGGTCCTGCCGTCCTCAGTCTTCAGCTTGGTCAGTTGGCTTTGTCCAACAGACAGATCTCTCGCGAACACTTTTGAGCCTTTATTGTGCTCAATCGCCTCTTTAATACAATTTGTATTATATTGGCGTAAATCGCGAGTTAGGGACTTAGAGATCTGCCTGTTTAGTTGCCGATACTGAGTAGCGTCTTCAGAGGACTGCAAAACCAGTCTGCGTCTTTGTTCCATGAGGTTGCTGGTGAAGTCGGAGATTTTTTTGGTTCTCTTTGAACGGCGAGTTTTAAAAAACTTAGACCCGACCGTTTGAACAATTTCCACGAACCTGTCATTATTATATTATATAACATTACATTATATCATATTATATACTATACTAGCCGTCCGACCCGGCGAACTACGTACCGCCTTACATTACATTACACTGCCCCCTACCCTACATTACACTACACTATCCTACCCTACCCTACACTACACTACCCTAACCTACACTACCCTACCCTACATACACTACACTACCCTACACTACACTATCCTACACTACACTACACTACACTACACTACCCTACCCTACCCTACATACACTACACTACACTACCCTACCCTACACTACCCTACCCTAAAATAAAATAAATATTGGCCGATTCTCAGACCTACTCAATATGCTCACAAAATTTCATGAGAATCGGTCAAGCCGTTTCGGAGGAGTACGGGAACGAACATTGTGACACGAGAATTTTATATATAAGATTATATTATATATTATTGCGTCGGGGAATCTTGGTAAGCCCGCTTCCATCTTCGGCAACATCGTCACTTACCACCAGGTGAGATGTTGTCAAGGGTTTACCAATTGTGAAAAAAAAAGATGTTGATAAGTTAGTATTTCGTCAGGGCTATTTACATAGTTACTAGGCAGTAGGCAAAATTTGGTGCGAAAATCGATAGATTCGCACACTCTCGAATCAGTCGCCTGCGGGAAATTGTACAGCGCGGTGGAAAGATATTCCATTAAATAATGCCTTATTGTATTGTAGGAGGCTGTAAAAATCATGAAATAAAGGCTAATAAGAAACATAGAATGTAGCGTCATGGGCAAGTAACCTTACATTGTATTTTTTCTAGATATCAAATTAAATAAATGCATTTTTAAAGCAACAAATCTACCAAGGTCCTTTTAGCACAACACTGACATCAACTCTCGCCTACGAGTTATGTCAGATAGCGCTACTTTTTGCTTGTATGAAGAAAATCTGAGTAAATAATGGAGACGGGCGGATCCTTCTCTCCAAATCTGTGCTTAAAACTGTCTAAAGGATGGGCACCACACAGTGCATGAATATATTTTTTTATAGTGTAAAAGCTTTACCCATAAGAGAGCTAAGTATTTCCCCAAAGTAAAAGTCTATATCTCAAGATATAGATAATAAACAGCCATGGTAAGCTAACAAAGCTGTTGTTTTAGATGTAACCTTTCGTAATCTAGAAATGACATAATATACATATCTGTTTAATTTATTGCACAGTTTTTCTACTTTGGTTATTCCATGTTAAGTATGAATGAATGATTTATTTATTGTATTGCTTAAGTACACAAATATAAATAGTGTAGGTAAACAAAAAAAACAATTATAAAAAGAGAAGAGTAGATAAACAAAAAATTTTTTTTATCAATAAATACCTAATACTAACATCAAAGGAGTATTTTTATTTAAAAAAAAAACGAGACCTACAGTACTCGCATATGATGTGTAACATGTGACAAAATACTTATGAAATTAATTAATTATCGGGTCGTACATTCACGGGCCGAACCTTCGAATATAGTATGTCATCTTTGCCTTTGCGATCACACTAGGCGGCATGGCTATGACAACCTTAGTTTTCGAGAATTAAAAAACGTTCGCATTTCCTGTTACACATTTCCGTCCCATTTCACGAAATCACTCCCACAAATTGCAGGAAAGCGAGAGCAAAGATGTTACACATCAAAAAGGGAAACACAAAAGCAATACAAAAGGCAATAAAGCTCAGCGTAATTTTTACCCTAAGGCAAAACGCTGTTATTCTGCTATTGCCCGGACCGAGTTGCGAGAGATGTTGCTAAAAAAAATATATTTATGTATGTGTGCATGATTGTGAGTGATGTGTGTGTGTGTTTGAGCGTGTGAGCATATGCGTGGACTAATGTGACATGATTTTTAATAGTAAGTATGGATGTTATACGAGTGAGTGTGATACCTAGGAAGATAAAATGATGCAGTTTTATAGAGATAATGAGACCGGGTGTTCCAACTCAGGATGGCGCTGCTGCAAATACTGTCAAGAACTCCAGAGATGATTAGTAATGCACTGACATTAGCATTTCAAATCCAAAAATAAATGACGTAAAATGAAGATTGTCTCAAAAGGGCTTGTACCCAGAGACGTTATTATATTTTAACCAACAATAGTTCGATATTTTGCCCTTTACTTACTTTCATTTTTACTTTCAGAGCTTTTTGAGTGAAACTTATCAGCATGTTAATATTTTTTCTGGATTATAGTTAATAAACTCACCGACCTATAAATATGTAAGTATCTACCATGTATCTTTGTTGTTTGTAAACCTACACCTAACGGATTACCACGCCACGGCCGGTTTACCGGCGCTTGTGCAATATGACTTACGAGGAACGTTACCGGCTTGTAATTTATGAATTTTCCTTGTGCGATTGGGTTGTTATAAAACGCGTGAACGCTTGTATAAACCTAGACCTGAAAATTCCTGGTGCGGTCGTACAGTGTTTACCTTGTGACATCAAAAGAAGTGGTTACACTGAATAAAATTATAAACCAGAGTCCCGAAGGTGCAACGCCTATCGTTTAATGTAAAGCCTATTGGAGTTAAAGGAGGAACCCCCCCTCCCCTTCGAAGGGTTATCCCCTCCCCTCTCATGTTTAAATTATCACAAAAAATTGTAAAAAGTAATATAACCTATAAAATCAATCTCGAAAACTGTGTTTCTATTATCTGTTATACAGAACTAGTTGTCAATGAAGTCTGACTGAAATTCCATGTTCTTCCTTTATGACCTTTGGTAAAGTTTTAGCCAACCATTCCCAGTTTTGCTGTATTTGTAAAGCTGTTCCTCAAATCCCTCCATTTTGCGATCTACCACAAGGAAGGCTTGCGCACTATGTCTGTCCATTTACTCATGTTGGTGTCGACTACTTTGGACCTATTACAGTCACCACTGGCTGTCGACACCCCAAAAGATATGTGGCACTTTTCATCTGTTTGTCCATTTGCACCATATATGTGGAGTTCCAGATGACTGATTCAACCTTGATGGCTTTTGCCTTTTCATTGCTCGCCGAGGTTGTCCATCTGATATTTATTCTGCCAATGGTACAGTGTTCGTTGAGGCAACCAACAAGTTATCGGAGTTGTATGATTTTTTGCCCAATCAGAAAATCAAGTGGCATTTGATCACGCCTTTGACCCCTTTCGTGGGAAGCTGCTGGAAATGACTGATTAAATTTTCTTCTTTGCAGTTTCTCACATTAAAGGATCAACCTCCAAGAGAAGAAATCCTTCTGACCTTCCTTCTTTACTTACCAGATGTGGAGTGACACAGTTGTTTCAATTAAACCAGTTTTTGCTAATTGATTTTTAACCATGGCGTTCGACAACACCTGTCCCCTCACTCACGTGGTGTAGAAGCAGATAATGAGGAAGCTCTGACTGCATTTAATTTTTTACTGGGTGAACCTCAAAAGCACTGATCACTTCCAAGTTTGGACAGATGCAATCCTTTGCTGCTGTCAAGGCTACAAGAAGCGATTATGTCTCGGGAATCATTTTTGGACTAAAGAGGTGCTTCCCTGTCTCGTGCTCAGGAGATCTAGTTCTTTAGGTTAAAATTTTGAGATTGGAGACTTAGTCCTTATTGTTGATGGGTCACTATCCAGAGCATCTCGGCCAAGAAGCAGTGTAGTCAGAACCTTTCCAGGTAAGGATGGAAAGGTAAGAACGTTGTCTTGAGCACTATAGATTAGTGGTTATCTCTCAAATTGATTCTGCTTTCAACAGTTAACGGCATTTAGTAAAACTATTTGCCGCTTGGTTTTTTTTAGCTTAATTCGACCCTGCTGAACACAATTTTGCCCGGTGTCAACCCCTCCCCTGCTCCCTTTTTCCCGAAAATGTGTCCCGATTTTCGGTTTTTTCCATTTTATATCGAAACTATTATAGATAAAAGTAAACTGTCTACATGACAACATTAATCTGCATTAAATTTTGTACAACATTAACATATAAATCATTTGACTGGCATAATAACTTAGAAATTAACGCCTTCCCAAACTGTATAATTTTTTTTTTCATAGTTTTGGCCTTTGCAGTTAATTTATTGAAAAACGGTCAATGCTGTGACAAAAAAGCCGAGAAGTGAATGAATGCTCATACATTTATCTACAAAACAAGATGGAATTTACCATCCTATGAGTATTCGTTCACAAACGCCCTACCGATAGTTACGTAGTTACAAGTATTATACAGATGTAAGGGATAGCTTACTGAAAACGTCGGGAGGATATTTGAACCATGATTCTGAACAACTTTCCCTAAGAACCTTTCTTACAAAATTTCCAGCCCGAGCGTTAATTTTGTATGAGAGGTCGTATTTTTTTTTCGTTTCCGGTATATGGTCTCTTTAAGAAAGTTGTTCAGAATTATCAGATTATCATATTGTAATAGTAACATTTTGTAGGTGATATGAAATACTATAATATACTTAAATTAAATTTATTGTATAAATTAGAATTATTTCATAATTTGGGGTATTATTGAGTTATTTCAGAACGTTTCATATAACTTCCCTATGAAAACTACAATCCGCAGTTTGGCAACCAGCCCTACAGCCGCATCTAAGGAGATCCTTGCAAGCTTTTGGAACTGCTTCTAAAGTTATAAGCACTGGTATCAGCCTATTACCATCCTGACGCCACCTATAATCTGTTGGGGAAAGCCGCTCTATCTCTCCAACATGTGCATTTCTCCATATGAAAGTTTATTTTATTTATTTATTTTATTTTATTATATTCGGAAAATAAACAGTGATACAATAGTTAAATAATTAACTTAAATAACAGCTAAGCACCATTTAAATGTTTTCATGTTTGATAATGAGCTCTGCGTATATGTAGTCGAGCTGCATCTGAAGTTGGTGGCAGAGCCTCAGGTGTAGTAACTCTGGAGAAGAGAATGCGCCTTGCTTCATCTGTTGTGTTTAAAGGAGATTTTATTTTGTTGAGTCTAACCATGAACTTCTCAACATCCGCAAGTGTTTCTTCGGTCAATGGGGACACTCCTAAAAGAGAGAGCAGCTGTCTGTAGAGTGCATAAACTTTCAGAGCCTCTGATTTACTGATTCCGCTTATATAGGATGTTACATCAGAACCTGTCAAAGTGTGCATTGCCGGAAAATTTGCTTTTTCCTGTTGTTTGCAACCTTGTGGATTGGAAGCTGCCACCAACTTCAGATGCAGCTCGACTACATATATGCAGAGCTCATTATCAAACTTTCATATGGAGAAACGCACATGTTGGAGAGATCGAGTGGCTTTAGTAATAAGCTAATACCAGTGCTTATAACTTTAGAAGCACTTCCAAAAGCTTGCAAGGATCTCCTTACATGCGGCTGTAGGGCAGTGTGCAAAAATGCGGCTTGTATTTGTTGTAGGGAAGTAACGGAATATGTGCCAATGCTAGACTACAAAAAGACCAGGAATAAGTTTATCTCCCTTGATAGTGTTGTGTAGAGTTATAAGTTATGCAGACTGTATTTAACAGCTTATCGTAATTGATTATCATATTCCAAAACACAATAGTTGAATTGTGTTAGAATTTTTGTTAAGTTTATTTATTGAATTGTTCTGTGCCATAAATAAAAATAATATTTTATTTTACAACATAATATTAATGGTGGATTTAATATGAAACATTCAACATAACTCAATAATACCCCAAATTATTAAATAATTCCAATAAAATACAATAAATTTAATTTTATTTAAGTATAGATTAGATTTATTCATCACACAACACAAATTCATAAAATATACATGTCAAATTATAAAATATGTCAATGGTGAGGTGATCGTCAAAAATTAAATTTACAAATTAACAAAAACAAAATGTCAAATTACAAAAATTAAAATGTCAAAAAGTAAATAGAACTATGAGTAAATAAATATATCACAATACATGAAGTATAACTAATAAAATTAAGTACCTCTCTTAGTATACTCTCTTTGTATGTCATGTTTGGATCCTGGTAAAGCTTTTATTTTCGGCCCCCACGATACAGGCCTAGCCTAGTGTGAGGACCACTACTTACTGTATTATCGTTTAACTGTGTTTTTGGTAATGAAATAAAATTTATTTATTATTTATTTATTTATTTATAATATCAGTATTTCATTTTCAAAAATTCGTCAATTGAATAATATTCCTTATCCAACAAGAAGTTTTTCAAATGGTGCCTAAAGTGCCTAAATGTTTTGTCATCTGATATTTCCCGCAGTGTTTCATATTATTATTATTATTATAGTTTATACACTAGCAGCTTAAAAGCTGATGCGTGTATTTCACTGCATAGTTTATAAATATTTGTTTAGTCTGTTTTTAAAACTGTTCACAGATGGAGCACTTATAACTGTCTCTGTTAACTTGTTCCACTCGTTCACTACGCGAAGCGGCAAGAAGTGACGGCGTGGGTTGCTTGCACTTACTGGGCGCCATAGTTTTAACGAATGCCCTCTAAGGTGCACGCTTTTGCTCTTCACGTAGATCTCACTTAGGTCTCTCACATTATAAAAACCATTTAATATTTATTTTGTAGGTCTCAATGAGATTATCGCGTCGCCTGCGTTGTTCGAGAGAAGTAAGATTTAATTCCTCCAACCCTTGTTCATACTCCTTGTTATGAAGACGGGTTACCATTTTCGTTGCTCTTCTTTGGATATTTTCTAATAGGTTAATGTCTTTGTGAGTAAGAACTCCAAATTAGGTATCCATACTCTACTAGTGGCCTTACATATGTGTTGTAGAGCTTGATGAAAAGTACCTTGTGTATGTAGGAAAAGGCCTTCCTTATAATATTGGAATTGGCTCGTTTTGAAATTTGTTACTATTACAATACGCGTAAGGGCGGGCTTACCGAAAACTTCGGGAGAATATTTGGACTATGATTCTGAACAACTTTCTCTAAGAAACCATATAAAGGAAAGGAAAAAAAAATTGACCTCATTCAAAATCAAAATTGATGCTCGGACTGGAAATTTCGTATGGGAGGTCGAAATTATTTTTTTCCCGGTATATAGTTTCTTAGGGAAAGTTGTTCAGAATAATGGTCTAAATATCCTCAAGAAGTTTTCGATAAGCTATCCATTACACCCTGTAACTACGTAACTGGTGGCGGGCGTCTGCGCTGCGACCTATAAACCGTTAACGACTTCTCTAAATAGGACGGTAAGTTAGGTCTTGTTTTATTTTATTTTTTTATTCATTATTGGTAAGCCCTTGGCACAGTATATATATTAGTACTAACGTACCCTTGGCATCATCTCACCTGATGGTAAGTGACGACGATGCCGAAGATGGAAGCGGGCTTACCAAGATTCCCCAACGCAATGGAGATAAATCTATGAGCATTAATTCACTTCTTGGCTATTTTGTCATAGCATAGACTGTTTTTCGATAAATTAATTGCGGAGGCCAAAACTTTTGAAAACAAATTAATTTATTTAGTTTGGAAGGCGTTATTTCTTAAGTTATTGTGCCAGTCAAATGATTTATATGTTAATGTTGTACAGAATTTAATGCAGATTAATAATGTCATTAACAGTTTTCTTGTATCTATAATAGTTTCAAAAAAAAATTGGAAAAAACCGCAAATCGGGACACATTTTCGGGTAAAAGGGGGAAAGGGAGCGGGGTGGGGTTGACACCGGGCAGAATCGTGGCACCGGGATCGTGAAATCCCGGTGGCAAATAGTTTCACCAAATGCCATTAACCTGCTTCTGTAAAAAAGTACCGCTAGTCTTCTAGGAGTGGAATGCCTTACAAGCCGCCTGCCGTCCACCATAGGTCCATTACTTCATACCGGGGTTGGGTTGTGGACAACAGGCACTGGCGGCTAATCTGTTTAATTTTAGAATGCCTGAGTTTTTTTATTCTAAATATAAGCTGCTTGCCTATAACAACATGAACAAAATAATAAAATAAATCAGTTTTCATGTCGCAAACAATGTCCTTATGGTCATGGCTGAGTGGCCGCTCGCAGCACCACATTTCTCCTTGAGAGTTATGTTTATCTCTACTTGAGCATAGTGGCCTGTATTGCACCTCTTTCTACCAGGTCTATGGGAGCCGTGCTGCCGAGGCCTGCTGATGGCGCAGGCGCGGGGCTGCTGCGGCGCGCTGTGGACGCAGCGTACGCGCAGCGGCAGCGCGCGGCGGCGCTGCGCTGGTCTGCCGTCAATGGTGTACTGCTCGCCGTGTTCGCCTATGATCTGTTCGTACTTTTGTGACATCCTCCATTTACTTGTAATTAGTGAAATGGCTTGACCCTGACCTGAGCATCCCATAGCTTCATCCAAGCTTCAAATCACTAAACTATTAGTCCTCGTGGTAGTGGGCCACCTGTCTCTGGCTTGGCGTTAACTTTTGCAAACCGCAACATTTTTTGGCAGGGACTACTACCAAATGGGCTGTCAGCCTTTTACAACTGTTACAAACACATTTCTTAGGAAATGTAACGTTTTTTTTTTCTACAAGAAATTTGATTGACAATGCCCGTCTGTCAGATGAGTCTCCGACGAGAAAGATAGGTGGCCTGTATACGACAGTCCTCCGCCGCTATTCCTGGCTGCCGCACTCTGGGAGCAGCCGGAAGCAGCTGATCCAAGTGTCTGCGCCACACGACGCCTTCATCAGTGCGCACTTCGTAATGTAGCCTACCCCACCGTCGTTCTACCGTGCCAAACTTCCATCTTTGTTTTAGGTCAGCGTATGCCCTGGCCTGGACTCGGTCACCAAGCGAGAATATTCTAGGCAATAGTGGGGCGTTTTCTATTCTGAACGCTATTGGAGCAGATGAACCCCTGCACATCACGTCGCCTCTCTCCCCCTTCATTGCGCGAATTTCACTGTTGGACGAAATGCTCAGCTTGGCCGTTAGTGGCTAGGTAGGTGGTAGGTGGTGCGGTGCTGACGTCAAGTGTGTTACACCGCAGTTAGAGAGGTAGCTCTTATATTTTTCTGAAACCAGGATGTATGGTGAGCCAAAAGTACAAAATAATATTTTTGCACCATGCACTTGTTGTGTTCTTTGCAGGTAACACTTCGACCCATTTTGTAAAGGCATCTACGATTATTAGAAGTTGGTGTCCTGATATAGGTCCAGCAAAATCTATGTGGATTCTTTGCCACGCACCAGTAGGTTGTTCTCAGTGAAGCAGAGGTGCTTTTGGTGGCTCATTCTGTTCAAGACGGCACGATCTACAGGACTTGACTTTATCCTCGATGTCACTATAATTTTTTTCCAGTATATATAGCTTCGCAGCGAGTATATATACAATCGCGTCAACTGTTTCATTTTCAGAATACCGATATGTCCGGCGGCGTGTAGTTCGTCCAGCACAGGTGCGCGTAAGATCTTCGGTACGACAACTCGTGTTCCTTTAAGTAAGCAATTGTTTTGTATTGTCAGTTCATTGTCACCGTAGCCATATTGTCGCAGTGAGTGACCTGTTTGTACAACTGCCACTAGTGCATTTAGTTCAGCATCTTTTTTGGTCGCCAGAAATGACCTCAGGTCGAACTTCCAGGATGTTAATTTGTTGTACTTGGTATGCACTGTGTTGGGCTATTGAATTATCTATTTTATATCTACTGGAAATCTTGACAGGTAATCTGCATTTCAATGTTTTGCTGAGGCTCTAATATGGTTGAGAGGAGCGATGGCTAATCTCGCGTTATACACTTGTCGAAGGCGTTCATGACATTCAATGATTTTAATGTATAACTTCTCGTGTCATATTGTTTTCATGTTCTAATGACATAATTTGTTTTTTGTATCAAGGATTAGATTTTGACGTTATTAACTAATGATTGTTTATTTCTTGATTTTTTACAAATAAAATTATGTAACCACTATTTTATGCCTATCAGAAAGAGTGTAATTTGCACCTATTTTGAATAAATTAACTTGATTCTTGAATTTCTGTATTCAACTTCATAATCGAATCCTGACATAAATTGTGCATAATGAAATAGTCTCATCGTACTAAGAGCTGATAATGTTCGTTGAGGATGAAAAATGGATGTGAGCGGCTTGTGGTCTGTGATTAAAGTAAAGTTTCTTCCATAACAGTAGTGGAAAACATTCTTGATTCCCCAGTAGATTGCTGTAGCCTCTTTGTCAATTTGACTGTATTTATTAAAGTGATCTAGAAGCAAAAGCGATTGGTCTCTCTGAACAATCTGGTAATTTATGACACAGTACTGCTCCTAAACCTGTTGGCGAAACGTCAGTTGCAAGAATGGCTTTCTAGGGTCAAAGTGTATCAGAACTCTTTCGCTCAAATTTGCTGTTTAATGTTATAAAAGCTCACTTCGCACTTAGAGTCCAGATAAAATCCTTCGCTTTTTTAAGTAATTCGTTTAATGAGTTAGTCAAGGAGGCTAGGTTCGGTATAAATCTATTGTAAGAGTTTGCCATACCAAGAAAGGTTTTTAATTCGTTTGTGTCCATTGGTCTTGCTGTGTTCACGACAGCTCTGACCTTGTCCATGTTTTTGTGTGAACCGTCTTTATCTATTGTATGCCCGAGTTAGTTACGAGTAATGCTATGTTTGAAAAAAATATATTTGTCTCTTTTAACGCGGAGGTTACTTTCTTTCAGTTTTTAAAAACTTGCTTTAAACGTGTTAAGAGTTGATCTTCCGTCGTTGAATTATAATGAACGTCGTTGAATTGAATTATAATGTCGTCGAAAAGTCATTTTACTCCCTCAAACCCCTGCAATTTTTTTTGCCACAAGCTTGGTGCTTTGACTCCAAAAATTAAGCGGTTTACCTTTGTGCGTACTAATTGTCTATAAGAGGGCGCATAACCAAATTAAGATACAAGGAATGTGTTCCAAGTACAAATTTAAGATTCTCACGACATTCATCACGAATCTTGAAAATAAAATTTGCGTTATGTTGGTTTAAAAATTTTCAACGGTATCTCAAAAATTTTAGAATTGAGGTCATTTTTCCAACTTTGCTCACCGATTTCTACCGAACAACTCAAGATGAATTATTCTGATTGAAATGCAAAATATTGTGGTCCTCAAACTCAGATCTCAGTACGTATTAAAAAAGAAGTCTTTTATTAATTTACAGGCATGATTTTGGCCTTGCTTTGGCGGATCACCAATCTCTAAAAAAAAAAAAAAAAAAATTAGGAATCAATTAAGGTGAGTAATAGTGTTACGTGTGGGTTTCCTCCCATGATGTTACCTGTTACATAACAGTCATTTGGTAATCTCAGCATCTCTTGGAATTTATGAAGATGTTGAATTAGGGGTGGGTCGCTCAGTGAATGATTTACACAAGAGAATTAGATGAGAATAATATTTATTGGGCGTCCCCAAGACGCGATAACACCCGAAATGCCCTGAGAGTCTCACTTACACTCTAAATATACTAATTAGTTAAACATCAATTAAAGTATATTATTCTTAGAATTATTGAAACGATACAAGTAAGTCTGTTAAATGCAAGAGTACTATGCGTCGACAGCACGAATGAGGGAGAGAGAGAGAGTCGACTGACGTCTTTACTCGACGGCTGTAGGGCAAGGTCTGATGCAATTACCTATTCTCAGACAGTGTCGCATAATTAATGTATCCTTACGCCTGAATGCAAATCGGCATGCGAGAACTCATGTTATTACGGCTAGGAAACTCTTTCAGTTCTTTAGTCAGCAGAGAAAGGTGTTAATACACCATGGAAGTTCTCACACTAAGGTGTCATTTTAGCATACACGAGCAGTCTCATTTGTGGAAATCGTGGTCTGCATTACGAGAGACTCACCGAGTAACACAATATGATCCCTGATACCAATAATCGATGGGTAGAAGATCAATCTATCTTAACCCGTTGAGGACACACGGGGTCCAGTGGACCCCAGACAAATGTTGAAGCATTTTTAAATTTAAAAAAAAGCAAAACAAATTTTTCAATCAGAAAGCATTATCTAATGATTTGCATTATGAGTCATGCAAAAGACTTTTAGGAATTAGCTATTTTTTTATAGCGTAATTTTTTCGAAGTGTGTCCTCAACGGGTTAATACCGACGGGAGGGTAAGTCCATCCATCACAAATGAAACTGCTTGAATGTATTTTGCATGCTATCTAACTTGTACCAGAAACATAACTAATACTCTTATAAATATTGGCTCCGCAAACCCAATTAGCGTAGACTAAAACTACAAAAAAAAAACAGCTGCTATTTCTGCTCAGAAGCAGTTTTTTCTATAGAACAATCATTTTTACATTATTTTTCTATTGGAGGACTCAATTGATAATGCAGCAAAGAATTTAAGTAACTTTGTCATAAGTCCAATGAACCAAATAACAACAGTTCCAAAGCTATTGACGTCTTCGTACCCAAAGTGAATATTCCAAAGTCTTTTATGATTCAATCAATACATCTTGATCATTTTATAATTTTGAACCTTCATTTTGAAAACTTATGTTTCTGCGATTGAAGAGAACACCATAATCTGAATATATTAACCGTAGATTAGAACAGTATGTCAGTTCACGACACTTACGTTCTAAGTCCTTTAATTCATGCAATCTTACAATTTCCACTACAGCAAATGTTATTGCATACAGTTATTAGTGCATGACATCAATTGACGTAAAAGCATTGAATCAATGTGCTGATAACATCAGTAGTGATATGCTCAATGCGCAGTCACAATAAGTAAGTTGGAACAAATCGCGTCCGTTTCCAATTAAATAGAGTAAATTTTGCTATTAAAATAGAAACGCTCTTGACTCGCAGCACGTGACATTAAAGACCGGTCAAATGACATTGATTGTTAAAACTTGTTCGAGTTGAGATAAACGATGCATATATAATGAAATGCGTCAGCCTGTGTGATAGGTCAAGCAATATTCGATCACTAAAAATTATCTGTAATAATTTTGATATTTCCAGCTAAAGCTAAATAGAAAACACTAGATATTAAGTTAGTCTTTTGCGACGAGGTGTGTTGAGCGCTTTTATCCGCAGTGAAAAGATTTGTCATCTTAGTTCGGTTAAAAATGGAGGAGCGCTCTGGTACAAACTGTATGTGCAACTGTCCAGCAGGATTTTTGTGCCTGAAGAGTGGCCTATTAGGGGAATAGAGGTGTTCCTTCTAAAACTCACTCAAACTGTAATCGATGATGTTATTTTCAATAAATTGATCGTTCTGCAAGTGCAAAATATTCCTACGGTGCTGGTGCGAGATGGACAGGATGATGAAGCTCGGTTCTACTTCGAGAGAATTATGAATTCGTAAGTATTGACATGTTAGAGTGCTTTAAGGCTGATGGCTTTGATTTGTTGGGTATTCAATGGTATCGTTCATTGCAGATTGCTAATAGATGCATACGTCATTGATGTCGTGTTCGGAACAAGTGCTGATTTGAAGTCAGGGACGAATTCAGTGGAAACAGAAGAGTCTTCTGATGCAGAAATTTCGTTGGATAACTACGGAATTACAACCCACCAGAGCGAGAACAGAACAGCGTACTATTTAGTATCAGCTGCTGACGAAGAGTAAGTTTGTTGATATATGTCTGTACCAAATGTTCAACATCTTTTCTAAACTACTGTTGAATTTTTAGCGTGCGAACCTTGGGTTCAGAAAGAAGAACGGAACGTGAGACGCAGCGAAGCTCGACATGTAGTGCTCAGAGAAAACTGCTTTTTGAAATGATTTCTTACGTTTATGATGAGAGAATACGCTTTTTAATTGCATGTTTTTGATACTTAACAAGCGTCCTCATTAGTTGTTTGTTGCAGATCGGCGATGAGATGTGATGTTCTGTGTATTTTTGCGGCTATTATCATAGCTAGTCTAGTTTACGTAATAGTGCTTAAAATGATCCAATGAATTTAACTGAAATTGGTGTCATTATACACTTGAGATTCTAAAAATAAAATAACATTTTCAAGTTACTGAAGATTTATTAATATTCGGTAAAGTTCAAAGACACATATCTTTCCATGCTCGACCACTAATATAATACAGAATCCATAACACTGATAAATATATGGTTGATGTAAAAACGTTTGGTCATTTCAACTGACACAAAATAGGTAAACTTGTTTCCTTTTCTCGGTTCTACCCGAGTTATTTACACAAAGCAAGATACATTAATAAATACAAATAATATAAAATACATATCATTAAATACATATAATTATCATCTGGTTTAGGACTGTTGTCATCACTTCGGCGAAACCAAAGTCTATCACTATCAAAAACCATTACCGCAGTCTCTCCTTTGATTTCGACAGTTGTGCCGATGAATGTCTCATAGTATTTCCAGTGATTCAAAATCTTACTGTGCAAAATAATCTTCAACAATCCCTGCGAGTAAACCTGTCAGTTCTCCGGCAGCATGCACACATAGGTCACTTCCATGTTCAACACCTTTTTACTTCACAACACTGAACAAGATAAAGCCCGACTAATCACTGTGAAACCTGAAAACCGAATAATAGCAGCAAGTGTTATTGATTGTTTTAAACACTAATATATTCAAGAGATTATCGCTGGTTCACTAGGCATTAGGATCGCTAATCTACAGAAATTACTTCCATAGCTTCAAATAACTCGATCTAAACACCAGTTCGCAGCTCCCGACGTATAACAAATAATCGTTACTGAAACCATATTTATGACCCGTTTGATAGCTCTTTACCGTAAGAAGGACGGTAGTGTTAGAGCTCGATGGGTCTTATATAGGCGACTAAATGATAATTTCAGTACTTGTCTTAAATAGCTCAACTGGTAAGAGCCTTTGGCGCGTAACCGAGAGATCTGGGTTCGGTTCCCAGTCCAGACTGTCTGAATTATTTTTTCAGTTACCGAAAAATTCCCACTGAATAGGTCCTCCGTCTTCCTTATCCTTTCTTTCCCAATTCCCTTAAATTTGCTATTTAAATCAACTTTATAACTGTTGATAACTCTTCCACTAGTTCATGTAAGCAATAACCATTAACATAACATGTTATCAAGTCTGCAAAAGCAATTTCATTTATTGGGTGGTCATAAGTAGAGCACGGGCAAACATCGCTCCATCTTTTTCACGAGATACAATATATAATAAATGACGAAGCTTCATCAAAGCAGTTATTGAGTTTCTTCTCGAGCAGTGAGTCAATTAGCGCTCGAGCGTCAACATATCTGTAACGGGAGGCTTTCAATTAGCATAAGAATGTAAGTTCATAAGGTCAACTTTAATTACGTAATATTTGGATCTTATCGTGGTTTGCCGTGCTTGGACTCTAGGTAGTTCTAATATAATGTGATTGCTTATAAATATGCTCAGTTTTAGACTCATATCAGTTATTTTTGTTCGTAGAGTATGAGTGTGATGGATAAACAGTTTTGCATTGTCAAATTCCGAGAAATGCTTTTCTTGGACACAGCAGAGTACCAATTAGTACCTTCTACTTGGATTTTATCGGGTTCTAAAAAAGAAGCAATGATAGCCTTCCCATTAATGAACAGGAAGAAACTCTTAAATATTGCTCAAAAACGAAAACCTCCTGGACATAACTGGTTGTCTTTTCCTGCTAGAATTGAATTTGCGACTGGTGAGTAGCTCGTCATACCAAAATAAGGTATTAATGTTTAAAAAATATGCTAATTTTAGTTATTTTATTTTTCAGATGATTTTGGGGAAGCAAACATCGCTTTAGATTTATTACAATAACGTCCGCTAGGTGTTATAATAAGTCATTATGTTGAGGGTAGAGAGAAAGGTGAAATGCTTTAATATGGAAGTGAAGTCACTATTTACGGGTTTTATATGCACGTCTTTAGTTTATTATTAATACAAGGTCAAACAAGAATATCTTTGGTGTTTATATTTATATCATCTTCTGAAGTGTACTCGATTGAAATCTAGTCATCGCTAACGAAACCATTTGAATATCAATGGATTCAATATTTCAAAGGCCAAGGAGGTCACTTATCACTTTCTGTAACATGATTATAAAATGTAACGTATACCACCAGCATAGCGAGAATAATAAACTGAAAATTAGTGTGAGCCATAGATACTATCTTCTTCGAGCATTTCTGCACATGCACATAGTATCGCTATTAAATATATATATATATATATATATATATATATATAAGCAGACTCCAAAGCTTAACCGAGCAAACTGTAGCAGGAAATCGAGTAGCGCTTGGCAATAGTGTACTGTGGTGCTGGTATCAATGTCAAACCATTAGCAAGCCTTTATTTAATCAACAGGTAATAAAAATACAACGTAGTCATAGAGTAACGATAATTTAATATATGCTAACATTATATTAATATCTTTGGTAGAAGACTGATATGTAACACATAATAATAATTTTCCAAACTAATATTTCTCCCAAGAAACATCACTTCTTCCGATTCCACAGCACACTTAGCACTCACGTATCTATGTCATAACGAATTTCACAAACAGCATGAAGTAATTTCAGCTGGGCTCATAATTATCATCATTTATTCGGCGAAACCAAAGTTGACCGAAATTTTAGTCAACTATGATGGCTGTGACACCTCCCATGGCAAATTTTAAACCAACCGGACTTCCATAGCTTCTGCAGTATTCATCGGTTCAGATTTATCACCATTTCTAGCTTGTCGTAGGCGTAAGTTAGTCATTCTTCTGGAAGTATGCAGACAACGCAAGTTGCAACCACGGTCGATGATGGTCAACCTCAATAAGCAATATTGTTGAATACGCATGCCAACAAGGTAAAGTTAATACCCGCACATGGTCCATAGAAGAAGGTTGAACGTTGACTGAAAGACCACTACGTTAATAATCCGGAGTCAATGGTTATCAAATAAAAATACCATGACTCACTTTAACGGTCGTTGACATGTCCGGTTCACCAACAACACAACCCATCTCACCATTATATTATCTTTATTATTAGAGTCTTTCCACTTATCTACCAAACCATGATGAGTTATACTCGGTTGACTTTTCTGCCACTTCACCGATACTCACATAATAATGCCTATAGGCATCTAATGACATCATTTACATTGTTTTGTTATTTCTTGCTGCATAAATAATATTGACACAGCTGGCAGATGATTGTTCCATTCGATCGAAACATAGCAAGGACATTCTCTTAAGAAATATTAATATCTTAAAGATAGACATGGGAAGAAGACACGGTTCTTAATATTCTTCACAAAATAGCCCTCAATATAGAAATATTATTAAAGCCACAATACGAATAATTTCAAAAGTTTGTTTGCTCAGTGTCCCTGTTTATGCGATTAATCACCTTGAGAAACTCAAATAATTCAATTATTCTACTTCAGTATATCGGCTACTCTGTCAATAGCTGCTGACATAATAGGGCAATTTTATCGACCCAGTTGGAGCGACCGCTAACTGACCAACTGAACAAACTATGGCTGTCTCTTTCCTACAACGCTACTGCTGATGATGCTTAAAACCGTCGTACAGTTCTAATAATAACCAGTACGTATTCGTTAGCTGTGATAGTAGGCGTGTTTTGTTCCGTGAAATTACAAACATTTTCTTATCAGTTTATCTAGAGAGTTCGAGGCTGAAGTGCTGATTATATTGAGGTATATCATTAGTCAGCTCAGTGGCTTGGACAACAAACGTAAACTCCACGGCCAAAACGAATGGTATGTCTGAATATATATATGAATGCGGCGTCGCTTCATGGAGACACGTCGATATATAATATTTGACGATTTATTTCCAGATGATTTCAGAGGAGGAATTTAAGTTTTATGTGGTCGAGTTGCTTGAACGTTCATTTACAGACTCTGATAAATATATTTGCATTCCATTTTCCTGGATACGATTCCGCGAAACTGCAGACGGAGCAGTTCTCATTAAATATCCGAAAGAAGAGCCATCAGAAACAAAGAAACGAGTTAAGAAAGGAGAAGAATGTTCTGATGGCTGGGAGATTCATTTTGCCGAACTAAAATTCGGTACAAGTGAGTTGTGATTATTAATAAATTAGAGTTATACCTTATCATTTGTTACCATACAGTTGATGCCCACTGTGGGGCCATGTTAAGATGGTGCATAGATAACGTCCTTGAAATTTAAAGTGTTATTCTACCACTATCACGCTTAAACTGATTTTCAATCTGCATAAAAACGTAAACACTAAAACTCCAAAATAATACAATTTTCGAACTTAATTTTTCTTGAATTTTCGCATGTAACTTATGGGAAGCAATTTCTACGAAAATCTTAGCTTAACATTGTTTTGTTTATTTATCATATTTATTTTGGCTGGCAGTTATCGACGAATTGTTCCGCGAAATTGCCTTATATATTTCCTGAATAGTGAGTGAAAACAGCTGATACTATACTTTGTAGAGTCGTGAGTCGGTTCACCTGTCACAACACATAGGGGCGTTTAGTTCATATGAAAACAAGTATTATTTGCGGAAGAGATACTCATTAAATTATCTTGGTATATTTTAATTGAATACAAAGCTATTCAAAAATAGAAATGAATGTCATGGTTTTCTGCTAGAAAGTTGTTGTTTGTACACATGAAATTTTAAATTTAAACAATTTGCATGTGACACAAGCGCTTAAGACATACACATTTCTATTCACCAAACTTTTTCTTTTAATATGAGATATTTTGTTTTTACAGATTCCTACAATGAGGCGAATAAGTACATTAAGATACTAAACAAAATATATATCCAAAAACAGAAGAGCCCGAAAGTAGTCAAAAATGGTATGCATAGTTCTGTTGCAATATTTGTAAGATCTAGTCTTTGGTGTGTTTACTAAAACTAACAAGTAATAAAATTTCATTTCAGATGTACCATTAACATCGGACACAAAAATTCTCGACCCACTTCCAAGTTCTGAAGTAAATAAAGCTCATACAACTCCTGCTCTATCGAGCAGTGACATGGAGTCAATGAGCAGTCAATCAACGTCAGGACAGCTAGAGCTGACTACTTCCAAGGTAGAAGTATGTCAACAGAAAGCCAAAGCAGTTGAAACTCCCGAATCTTCTCCCAATGCCAAAAGATATTTTACCAGACAGAGCAGTAAAAGGTCTTCGCCAGTCAAAACTATCAGTTCCGTGGATCAAACTGTCGAAAATAATTTCCAGAAAACTCGCAAGTGTGATGAAGAGAGCAGTAAAATAATCAACCAGAACCAAAAAAATAAATCGTCAGTAGAAAGCTCTAAGATGCTTACAGATGATGAAATAATGCGAGCGGCTCTACAAAAAGTCTTAGGTGCTAACTACAAACTAAATTTAGAAATGCTCCACGCTGAGTTTGAAAGGCATCATATAATGTTGCAAAGTTTATATCACAATAGTTTTCAGCACTGCAAGACATTAAGGATACTGATTGAGCTATCAAAAGATGACAATGATAATGAGGAAGTGATCACAAATAAAAATATGACTGCAATAAACGACAAAACAACTGAGTCACATAATTATGATGGTGATAAGAATGGAACAGATAAATACGATGACAAAGAAAATGAAAATATTATTCCATCAGACAAAATTCGTGGTCAAGCGCGCAAGTTTATTCTACCACCAGAGTATGATCCAGAGGACTCGAAGTGGACCTTGAAGCATCGAGAAAAGAAAGGGGGTCTTATTGAACTAGCACCACAGTCACATATTTATGTAGACGCCATCAAACTGATCAATTGCAAGAGAATGTCGAAGGACAGTAAAACTCTAGCGAGAATGTTACTGGTTGAAGTTTTCAGTGAGAGCGCGTTGTGTGTATGCTCCCTTACTGGAAAAAAGGCCAACGCATTTGACTTGCAAGGATCAAGGGTGAGGCCGGGACTGGATGAACATGCGAAGAATGTTTTGTTGAACTACGTTGAAAAATATGCACTTAAGCAAAAGTGGGTTTCATGGGGCAAACACACTATTTTAAACTGTATTCGTAACAAAATGCAAGAAATAAGAGGCAAAAGTATAGATAGAAAAAATTCAGAGTCATGAGCATAATTAAGCAGTTCAAGTATTAGTGTAATGAAGTCAAGCTTACATGGAAAAAAATTCCGTGAAAATTCACTATAAAAGTATCGTAATCCCGAACTATACTTTTATTACAAGTAACTTTCAAATATTTTAGACAAAAATTTTTAATTTGTTTGAGAAATTTTATGATTCACTATCGTAATTTTATTGAAAAATTACTGCATTAAATTCTGCTAGTGCTGCGTTTGAGTATTTCTAATGTAGGTTGTAAATTTTACGAATTGGAGTATTTGTAAACTATCAGTGTTTGCTGTAAGGAGTGCTCGTGTACGAATTACCAGTGATATATGTTACAGAGTGGTTGGTTGAAAAGTAGTCATAGTGCGCATCGTTTATTTTCAACAATACGTAACTGAAAATTCCAAATGAATGACAATAGTCACTCCTGTTTACTCGTTAAAACTATTTGATGTTACCCAGTATTTGCGTCCTATGTCTTACATTAAGTGTCAACAACCGAACCTATTTCACTGTATATGTGAGCGCATTGGAGGAAAGAAACAATTATATGAATTTTGCTTTGTTGAATGTAGGTGTGGCAACCTAGCCAGAATAAGATAGATGCCAATAGTATTGATGCAGTATCACGGAGAGTCGGATCATGTCCAGACGCTTACAATACTAAAGTTGGTATATTGTATTGTGAATCAAGCGTTAACTTAAGGGGTTTTTTCTTATCAAAGTAAAGTTGACTTTTAGCATTTTTCAGGTACTGCCCAGAAGAATAAATGATATTGAATATGCTACCGTTACTGAGATCATCATCGTTATAGGAACGAAAGCCTTCAACGGACAAACTTGTAAAAAAGAAACCGAGAAACAATCGGTTAGCCACAAAAATACGTCAAGCTAAAAAACGAGACAAATTTTAGAATAATAAAAAATATTCATAAATAAACTTACGCAATCCATAACACGCAATATGGAATTACTAACGGAACTGCATCAAGACTCGATGGAATTAGCAGTGACTACTGAAAATATCACTAACTCAATAGCTGAAATTTTGAGGAAGTTGGAACGACAGGAGAAACATACAATTGAAAATATTCTGTCAGGACAAAACGGTTGATGAATTAGGTTCACGTATGTTATTGTTGATATATAATTTTCTTCTATTTGTTTTTAAGGATATAATACCATTGCTAAGCAACATGATATAGACTATTATATTTACATTTATCAAATTATAATTGAAAAGTAATGATGTATATAAATATATATGTATGTATCTTGTAGGTGAATTAGAATAAGTCCTAAATGACGTATAAAGCTGATATAAAAAATCTATTTGTTATAAATCAATTTACAAATGTTATCGCTTTTTTAATAGTGAATAAAACTAATGAACAATTTTGTAGGGGAGTATTACATGGAATATGCTCATAATAACTAGTGTCAAGTAATATCAGTAGTATAAGCGTCTTCATTGTCTACAATAGCCAATGTTCTTAAATTTCGATTTCGTAAACGGTGCTGTATATGCTTGACAAATGTCGAGCATGTAGAAGTGTTTTCCACCATTAATTTCCGCAAATATATCTTCTATTATATGGATAGGGTACTTCTGGTCTTTGATTACTTTAGGGTGACCTTGTAATCAGCGCATGTAGGTACTTATTTCGCGCTCTCGGCCGAGTGACGGGGGCCTGCCCTAACTATCAAAGCAAAACTATCATTTCAGAAAGCCTGGGCCACCAGTGTAAGTTGGGATGACGAATTGTCACAAGATATCATTCAAGAGTGGATGCAGCTCCGTAATGACCTTCAAAATATCCATCAGCTCCGTATATCGCGCCATTTAGGTAATACAGAAAAACAATATCATTTGCATGGGTTTAGCGATGCCTCAGAGAAGGCATATGCTTGCCAATATACTGTGTAACTATAGACGATAAGGGTCAATACACATGTAAGCTAGTGACAGCAAAAACTAAGTTGGCACCGCTGAGAAAAAAAGTTACACTACCTCGACTTGAGCTTTGTGGGGCCGTGTTATTATCATCACTCATGCAGAAGGTCACGAATGTTTTATCAAACAGTAATTGTATCATACATGCATGGACTGATTCCATGATTGTCCTTGGCTAGATTCACGGAGATCAGTCGCGTTGGAAGCAATTTGTTGCTAATAGAACGCAACAAATCAATGATATCATACCTGCTGAAAAATGGCATCATGTGCGGTCAGAACATAACCCAGCTGACAGTGCAACTAGAGGTTTGGCCGTCATTCAGTTCTACGGTAAAGCGAAACCTGAGACAATGTGTTAAGTGCCGTTGATTCAGTCATAAAAACTATCAACCAATAATGGCTGATTTGCCCAAACCAAGAGTGGTTCCATCAAGACCCTTCACCCACACTGGGGTAGATTTTACGGGACAGTTTGACCTTAAACTGAACAAGGGACGTGGAGTAGGCACAAAGAGAGGATACGTAGCAATTTTTGTGTGCTTATCAACCAAGGCTGTCCACCTGGAACTCGTACTCCAGCATTTCTAGCAGCCTTTTACAGATTCTGCTCGAGACGCGGCATGCCCAGAGATATGTATAGCGATAACGGGACAAACTTCGTAGGTGCTAACAAAATATTGAAAAAGGAATATCAGGAGATCATTGGCTGCATCAACGAGGGCTTCTTTGATAACATTGCCGAAATGAATATTCAATGGCATTTTAACGCACCGTCCTACCCAAGTGCAGGCGGTCTGTGGGAAGCGGCTGTAAACAGTCTCAAATACAACCTGAAGAGATCATTGGTGACCAAAGACTGACGATGAATTTTTAACAGTGTTACACATAGCGGAATTTTTTTTTAACTCGAACTTGAACTTTTGAAGTCCTGAAGATGACGCATTGACACCTGGTCATTTTCTTGTTGGGCCCTTACTATCAAGACCAGATCCGGAGCCAGGGTCTCTGTGTTTAAGCAAAAGGTGGCAGCTTTTGCAACACATCACCAATCAATTTTGGAAAAGATGGTCCTCTGAGTACCTGCAGCAACTTCAGGCGAGATCGAAGTGGAGGTCACCAGACCAAAATATCAAAATCAATGACATCGTGCTGGTGAAGAAAGATAATCTGCCCCCAGGAAAATGGGCAATGGGGCGGGTACAGGAAGTTTATCCCGGAAAGGATGGTCAAGTCCGAATCGTATCATTAAAAACAAAACATAATATTATCAAGAGGCCAGTTATCAAATTGGTTCCTCTAATATCAAATGAAAATCAAAAACAAGAAAGCGGAAAGGCCATACCTGGATCAGATGACGTACAGTGCACACCCTTAAGGCAAAGTATATATATTAGTACTAACATACTGTATGGACACTCCCTGCCGCTCTCTAGATTGCGACCTCACCCCCTCGTCACCCGGATTGATGCAGATTGGTTACCGTTTAGTTGTCGACGTATAGGATTTTGCTGCCATTATGTTTGTTCCGTCGTTTGTTTCTTGAAGTGTCATTTCTGGCGCGTTGTATGAAGTGTCCAGGGTGCGGTTAAGGCACCGGCGCAGTGTAATAAAGCCCAGCGTATTCAAAAAATTCTTTTTGACTCTCTGTATGGTCTTTTCCACAACAGCAACTACAAGGATACCAGGTTACAAAATTGATAAACGAAAAAAGAATTTATTATGACAAAATATCAAATTTGCAGTACGTCAGAGAGGAATGGAAACTTATCATGTATTAATATGTGTGTGTATTTACTGGCATATAATTGTTATCATGGTAATTACTGTAAATTTTCGGAGAAATAAAGTCTTTTTTTATGTACTGGCAAGGACTAGACAATATACAGAAATACGTTGCACATATCAAGGAGGTCGGCCCATGGATAGAAAATACTCAATACGTGACCATCATTTTGCAACTGGAACACGAGTTAGACGAAATTGAACATTATAATAAGCTTCTTAAGACTCCTTACGCTAGGAGACAGAGAAGAGGTTTAATTGATGGAGTAGGCTACATCGCTAATTCTCTATTTGGGGTTCTAGATGCAAGGTTTGCTGACCAATATCAAAAATGTGCCAAAATGAAAATCACTTAAGACCTATACAAAATCAAACTACAATATCGAGAGGTGGAGTACAATATCTTGAAGAGACACGAAAACATCATGAATAAGCATTTTTCATTTATAGAAGGGCATCTAAATAACTTGACAGTAGAGATATATCATGTTCGTGTGGATTTGAGTAACGGAATGTACGTCGTATCGTCGACCCTTGCAGCACAAATCATTATATCAAACATAAAGCAGATTCAGCAAAATTTAATTAACACAGTAACCGACATCAATCATGGCCATATAAATACTTACCTTATATCACCGGAACAGCTGGAAAAGCAAATAAAAACGATATCAAGCCACTTACAAGGAGATCTTACCCTACCGCTAGACCTATCAAATATCATGTATCTCTACAAGCTACTAAGAGTTTCAGCGAGAATCACAGATAAATATCTTATCATAGAAATTAAAATACCCCTACTGAGCAGTGATATTTTTGAACTGAACAAGATTATCAGCATCCCACAAAAGGTGAGGTTAGTGTGTTAAACATCTTACTTTATATGGGTAGAAGTAAAGGAGGTGAATGTTGAGGTCTGTGGAAGTGATATTTCTTTTGATGATCACAATTAGGATGTGAATGCAATGTGTGTGCAGGTCGTGCAAGTGCCCCGGGTACACAAGCGCGCTGCACTGGGCGGAGCTAGCGCTGGCGGGCGCGCTGTGCTGCGCGCTGCTGCGGCACGCGCGTCGCCTGCTGCCCACTACGCCGCCGCTGCCGCTGCCGCTCACGCCGCGGCAGTGTCGCCTGCTCGGGCTCGACGCAACCTGTCTCGGTGCGTACTGTGTACTGTAAACTGCGGCGCTATGCTGCGGCCGTGCGGCACCGCTTATTGATTTTTGAAGTGAAAACTTCTTTAGGCGCGTTGGGCATTTATTGAGATGGGAAAAAACCATTGAACTCGCGACACTGTTACCGTTGCCTTAACCAGGAACACTTGGAGGGTCAAAACTTATAAAACTGTACAAAGTTATGGGAAATTGAACTCGCGACACTATTATCGTTACCTTGCGGCGGGCGGCGCTCCCTCCGTCTGCGCCGTCGCTCGCACGAGATGGGGAAGTAGAATAATGGAGGGAAGGGCCAGGTTAATAATATAATTACAAATAAATGAAATTTGAATTTTGTTGTTTAATAAAAAATAGGCAAAATCCACCAAAACTAAATTATACTGGGTGGCGCAAAAGTAATGGCACTATAGAATGTACTCATATTTTTCATGAGATTTCCTGTCATTCCGTTATTAAAAATTGTTTATTAAACAAATATAAAATATACTGAAAATAAACATAGAGCGTTTTACTCCCCAAGAACGTGGAATAATCGTGTCAATATTTTTACGGAATAATTCATCAGTGATAAAACACAACGTGAATTTCGTCGACGATTTTCCCCATCGTTCGGCACCGATTGGTCGCATAATTCGACGCTTTGAAACACGCCTCGAAGTAACTGGCTCAACATTGGCTAGACCTAAGTCTGGCAGACCAAGAACAGGTTGTTCGGCCGAAAATATCGATGCTGTGCGTGAAGATGTGGAAGAGTGTCCAGAAACATCAACGGGGTGACGTGCCCCGCATTTGGGCATTTCCAGGCGGACTCTGCAGCTTATTTTGGGAAAAGACTTGAAGATGGTCCCGTATAAAACTCAGATGACTCATCAGCTGCTGCCTACTGACCACCGAGCTCGTCGAGAGTACAGCCAGCGCGTCATAAACCTCAACCATGAAGAGGATAATTTTTCTTCAAACTTGAATGAGTGACGAAGCGCATAAATTTCCATCTCTCGGGGCATGTCAATAAGAAGAATACTCGGTTCTGGGGCACTGATAAATAATCCACGCATTATTCAAGAAACACCTTTACACCCACTAAAAGTTATTGTATTTATTTAGGACACAAACAGTCTTAACCAAATACATTTTACAAAAACATAATTAGTTGATAACTAACAAAAAACATGTTGGTTTCACTAATAACGAGTGATCAAGTTGATAAGGTTACACAATGTTCAGTGTATTTTGTGACATCTGTGTTGAAAGAGTGATCGGACCCTATTTTTTCGAAGACGCTACAGGCAATGTGATAACTGTCACTGGCGAACGGTACAGAACCATGTTACGTGAGTTCCCGATACCCAGTTTGGATGAATTGGGGCTGGAGCACATCATTCTGGTTTCAACAAGACGGCGTCACAGGACACACAGCGCGCGACACTATGGACTTAGTGAGGGAGGTTTTCAGGCCGTGTTTACTCTCGTTTTGACGATTTGTCTTGGCCTGCAAGATCACCCGATCTTATTATTTCCCGATGTTATTGGAAATCTCGGATGTATGTGAACAACCCACAGAGTCTCGCAGCCCTAAAAGAAAACATTCATCAAGAAATAAGGAACATTTTGCAGGAAATGTTGCGGCAAGTTATGGAAAATGTCATAAATAGGGCTCAAATGTGCATCAACTATGGAGGAGGTCACCATTTAAAAGACATCATCTTCAAATCCTAATGGTACGAAATTTAATGGCACAAATATACATATACGAGTCATCATCACCATCATATCAGCCACAAATCGTCCACTGCTGGACAAAGGCCTCCCCCAAGGATTTCCACGACGACCGGCCCTGCGCTGCCCGTATCCATCGGCTTCCCGCGATCTTCACCAGGTCATCGGTCCACCGCGTGAGAGGCCTGCCTACGCTACGTTTTCCGGTGCGCGGTCGCCACTCGAGAACTTTACTGCCCCATCGGCCATCTGTTCTACGAGCTATGTGCCCTGCCCACTGCCACGAAGCTTCCTGAACACTGCCCAGCCGAGTTGGATTCGTCGATTGATCTCTTTCTTGAAGTTGGAACTACCTAGATGGACTGTTTGTCCCAGGTATACATATTCGTCAACAACTTCCAGTGTAGAGTCTCCAACCTTTAGAGGAGTGGGTGCGACACGGACATTTAACATTATTTTCGTCTTGTCCATGTTCATTTTAAGACCCACTTGTTGAGAAACTTTACTGAGGCCATCGGGCATTGTGCTTAGGTCTTCCATAGTCTCAGCCATGACCACGATATCGTCAGCGAATCGGAGGTGGGATATTTACTCGCCGTTGATATTGATGCCGAGTCCACCCCAGTCCAGAAGCTTAAAAACATCTTCCAGGGCGGCGGTGAACAGTTTCGGAGATATAACGTCTCCCTGTCTCACCCCTCGCTGCAACTGGATAGGTTTCGAGTTCTGGTCCTGGAGGTGAACTGACATGGTGGCGTTTTCATACGTTTATACGAGTATATAAAACTAATTCTAGTTATCTAATTTAGAAAAGATGTTATAGCTGAACCAAATACAGTCATTACTTTTGCGCCACCCAGTATATGGAAAAGAAATAATCGTAAAAATATGGGAACAGACAGTACGGTTGAACCGGATGATGAGGAGGAATGTCATGACAAAGTCACAATTTGAGAATCAAACAAAAGTAAAATAGACAAAAAAGATGATAAAAACAGATTGACCATAAAAATAACCGAGAAGATTAACTTCGTCACAACCTGTTACCGTTACTGTAATCAGGAACACTCGGAGAGTCAAAACTTCGAAAACTGTAAAAAGTTTTCACTTCTGTCGGCACTCCCGGAATAGTTAGATTTTTTTAGAGTCCACAATTGGTATTATTATTGGGTGGGATATAGTGCGTGCCACTAAACATGACACTTGGCACACCACGTAAAATGAAAATTCCTTGATCCTGTCGGCACCAAATGTCTCCCAGCTGAGAAAGAAAGAAATAAAGTTTATTCGGCAAAAAATAAATAGAAAATAATTACAATATTAGGTACTTAATTGAAATAAACTATAGCTAAAGATTAAAACTGAGCTATTTATCTGAGCTTGCTGTTGAGTACTATGACAACTTTTACTAATCGACACAATCGACAGAAGGCTGGCTAGTGGCTCGTGGCCTCGGGAACAGGAAAGAGTCAAACGGAGCCGCGTCAGGTGAGTAAGGTGCTTGGTCGGTGACATTTTTCCAATATTTGGTTATTTATTAATGTCTTCAGCAACTTCTTTCGACGCTGTTTTTGGACTAAATTGAGCTCTTTTTCGACGCGACGCGTTTCATGCCCAAAATTTGAGTCATAATATTATGAACACATAAGTTCACTTCTACAGCTAACTCTCTAAGACTCATACTACGATTTTCAAGTACCTACAGCTTCTTGATCAGGTTGATGTTTTCGTCATTCGCAGCGGTTAGGGGTCGACCAAAACGAGGCAAATCAGCTACCACTTTTCGGTCTTCTTCAAATACTTTATACCATTTATATTCCCGTGTTTTTGACATACACGAATCACCGTAAGTCTTCTGCAACAATTTCAGTGATTCGGCACAGGAAATTTTGTTTGATACCCAAAATTCAAGGCGAACTCTTTTTTAGCAAATGTTTCTATAATAAAATCGCAGAACACTTAAAATTTCGGGCATCTCCGCGGTCTCCAAGCTAGTCTCTCCTTCAGTGCAGCGACCCTGTGTTCGCTGCTGGATTCTACTCAGCGCCTCGTACTTTCTTGTCTGTTCACTCCCCACCCTGAGATGAGAAATAAGAATAGGAAAAAGGTTCCACAGCGGCTGCACTTACTCCCACTTAAAGTGCACCTCGCCAGTATCAGAGATTTGCACTCCAATCTCGTTGCGGTGCATCATCACCTCGAGACCGACAAACCGCAGCTGTTCTTTCTCACAGAGACGCAAATCAGACGACCGGCAGACGTAGCTTATCTGCAGTACCCGGGTTATTCTCTGGAGCACAATTTTAAAGCGCACGCTGGTCTCTGTCTTTATGTTAGCGACAACATCTGCTGCAAGCGTCTCCGGAACCTTGAGGATTCCTGTTTTTCCACTTTGTGGGTGATTGTTGATACCGGCGTAGATAAAATAATCTACGGTGGTGTTTACAGCTCGTAAAGTGGTGGCCAGGAGACAACCAGGCTAACGCCACATCTGTGTGAGACCGCCGATGATGCTCAACTCAGTTACCCAAACGCGCAGCTGGTTCTTCTCGGAGACTTTAATGCCCATCATTAACAGTTGCTCTATCCATACGAGAAGACTGATCGCGCTGGAAGAGAGGCGATCAAACTTGTCCTAACACTAAATCTCTCCCAGCTGGTCGACCAGCCGACGCGTGTTACAACGGAACCAGACCGATATAGTGTGTCACTACTCACTATCCTGGCCTTTGGGTACCTCCGACCACTGTCTGGTGAGGTGAAGTCTGTGCTGTCATGTTCTCCTCCTGATCTTAGTCCTAAGGGTACTTGACGGGTTTTTTTTCCTGGTTAGGTTTTCCTGTAATCTACGGATTCAACCTCAGAAGTTTCGGAGATAAGGGGGGGAGGGGACAGAGGGAATGGTAAATTTTCGCCAAAATTCAAAATTCAAAACAATTTATTTCAAATAGGTGTTTACACACACTTTTAAATAGTCAAAACAGAAAAAAATACAATAAAAATAAAATTACAAATAATGTCATGATTTAGATTACAGTCTCAGATAATGGTATTTGTTATAGAATCAACATATATATCTTTGTCATTTACCTAGGCTGTTTGATAAGTACCCGTTTACTAAATATATTAATATCACTGGCCGAAAATAAGTATACCACCTTTTTAAGCCATTTTTCAGAGGCGGGAAAAAAAATGAAATGGCATTCTTTTGTTTTTTTTCTCATTTGACAGCGATTTAGTGAAAGCATGAACTTGAAATTGTTAAAATGGAGAAAGAACAGTATCGGTCTGTAATTAGATTCTTGTTTTTGGAAGAAAAACATGTGACGAAATAAAAGTAAGAATGAAAGCGGTTTACCATGATAGTGCTCCTTCTATAACAACCTTCAGATATTGGTAAAACGAGTTTAAGCGGGGGAAAACAACCGTCTTTGATGAGGATCGCCCAGGCCGGCCAATTGAGGTGACTACAGACGATATGGTTAAGAAAATTGAAAATATCGTTTTAGCCAACCGCTGAATTAAACTTCGAGAAATCGTTGATGGTGTAAACGTTTCAATCGAGAGGGTACAACACATATTAGAAGAAAAATTGGGCATGAAGAAAGTATCGGCGAGGTGGGTGTCGCGTTTACTCACGGAGGAGCAAAAACGGAACCGACTGACTACTTTGGAGCAGTGTTTGGCCGTGTTCCAACGTAACCAGAAGGAGTTTCTGCGTCGTTTCGTGACCGTGGATGAAACGTGGGTTCACCACTACACCCCGGAAATAAAAGAGCAGTCGAAGCAGTGGATTTTACCGGGTGAACCTGCTCCAAAGAAAGCAAAAACCGTCCCATCGGCTGGAAAGGTCATGGCGACTGTTTTTGGGATTCGCAGGGTATTATACATATTGACTACTTAGAAAAGGGGAAAACGATAACAGGGCAGTACTATGCCAATTTATTGGATGAATTTGACGCTGTCTTGAAGGACAAACGACCCGATTTAAAAAAGAAAAAAGTACTGTTTCATCACAACAACGCCCCGGCTCATTCGTCCAGAGTTGTGACGGCTAAATTAGCACAGTTACGCTACGAACTATTGCCTCACCCCCCATATTCTTCAGATTTGGCCCCATGCGATTTCTTTTTGTTTCCCAACCTAATAAAATAGCTCGGTGGTAATCGATTTGGATCAAATGACGAAGTCATTGTCGCCACAGAGGCCTATTTTAATGACTTTCCAAAATCATACTTTTTGGATGGTTTATTGAAGCTTGAGTATAGGTGGAACAAGTGTATAGAGTTAAAAGGTGACGACGTAGAAAAATAAATGCATATATACAAAAAAAAATGTGTTTTTTTTTGCCATAAACGGGTACTTATCAAACAGCCCTCGTACATAATCTATTATTTTATAATATCCTCTAGAGCACAAAACTTTTTTGACATGAGTCTTGAATTTATTTTCTGACAAACTAGTTACATTTTCTGGAATTTTATTATATTATCTTAAATAACTTCAAAACCATGTATTTTAAAATTATAAAAAAAATATACTTGAGATTCTCACAACAAGCCCTTTCGTTTGATATGTCACACAATGTAGTTTGTAAACCTTTTTTTTTCTAAATTTCGAAAAAAAAAAGTTTTGCAAACGTTTGAAATTCATTTATTTAAATTACACGTACGTTTCGGGGTCACCGATCTGCACAAGGTACACAGTGGTGGTCAACTAATTAGGGACGCTTAGTAAGGAATGTATCAAAAGGCTGTCTCTTTTGGACCGTGATAATGGTGATCGGTTGCCGGCGAACAGTTTCACAGAGCATGGTTATTAATTTCAGAAAACAAAAAAAATAGTGAATAACGTCTTGAAACTGCAATAAAAATAGTAAAGATAAAGATCGCATTTCATTTTCAAAGTGATATTTTCGTGTCCCTTATTAGTTGTCCATTCGCAAGTCAGTGTGCGCCAGTGGCGGGGATGTATTCCTTTAAAAATTAATATTAATAACTATTTCCCTTCATGACCACCAAATATTCAGAATATGAGCCCATTTACTTGTAAATAATAATAAACAGCATCTGAGCCCTGTGAATTAATATTTATTCTATTTTTTAATTTTGATTTGTTCGCCGGACAGACGCGTCATTCTGCCTGGTGAGCGACGAGAGCGCGATGTCAAGCGGCAGCCGCGGCAGCAGCGCGAGCGGCGGCGCCAGCGACTGCGGCGGCGGCGAGCAGGACGGCTCTTTGTCGCTGTCTCTGTCGCCGTCGCGCTGGGGCCGCGTCGGGTACAGCGCGGAGCTGGCCGCGCCGCCCTCCCCGCCGGCGCGCTCGCCGCCGCCCGCCGCCGACCAGTTCATAGCGGACGGCGCTGCGCTGCGTGCCTACCTGGCGGCGTGCGCGCGCGCCGACTCGCCGCCGCCCGCGCCCGCGCCCCCACCGCACCTGGCGCCGCGCCCGCCGCCGCCGCGCTACCAGCTCGCCACGCCGCCGCCGCACTCGCCCGGTACGCATATTGAGTTACTCAACCTAGTTCGGTTATGTTCCCATACAAAGAATATGCCAACATTGCACTTCACGATACCACTCAGTACTTAAGCTCAGTAGACCCTAAAGTTAATTCCCAGATGTGCGTTTATTATGAGTTCTCCAAAATTAAATGGCACATATTTTATTATCACTACTAAAACACTATCACTAACACTTGCACGAACATTAATAATCAAACTCGAGGTCCTCTTCGCATATCCTGTTCGAATATTGGTTTGCGACTGGCGAATGCGTCATTACACACCTGCGCAGAACGATATCAACATACACATTTGAATTAGACTTCCTTCTATAAACTTGTGTCGCAACTCACGTCACAATCACAAGACGCGGCCAGTGCCAGAGTGGCAGTGTGTCGCATTGCTACAAACAAAAATAGTTCCTCGACACCTTGGCCACCATGGCCGTAGTAGTCGCCTCCCTTGCCAGTCTGACGACCCGTTGTCGGAGCATGTTTTCGATCCAGTCAGTCGTGGTGGCGTTGGCTCCACGTTTCAGATGTGCCGCCCTCACGTTGCTGAAGTTAGTCTTGTTAGTATCTGTAAAGGTGCCTAGTCACATATACTTATTCTGTATTTCACTTTGCCCTTGCTCACAACAGCATGCAAGGTCGATTCCGTAGACTTGACTAGGCTGTACGCGTGCTGATCGCGGTGCAGCGCAGCGGTACGTCTCTCAGTGCGTTGTCCCTCAGTTCCTTATCGCACAGTCTCTCCAACGCCTTCAGGAGTAAGGAGGTGGGACTAATGCGCCTAAAGAGTTTTGGATCCCTATAGTTAGACTTACCTGGTTTTGGTATGAATACACTTTGGCCTCTCTCAAAAAAAAAAACATCATCATATGAGAAAAGACATCATATAAGACAGGAGATGTCTCGGATCCGATGCACTACCGGCCCATCTCACTTGCCACTATAACAGCTAAGGTGCTTGACAGTTTGCTTAATGATCAGTTGAACAAACACATTAAGCTGCACGATGCACAGTTTGGTTTCAGAACCGGATTGTCCACTGAAAGTGCGATTCTGTGTCTTAAGCAGGCTGTCAAGTACTACACAGATAGAAAGACGCCGGTGTACGCGTGTTTTCTGGACTTATCAAAGGCTTTCGACCTAGTAGTTTATGATGTACTCTGGGACAAGCTGAAGGGAATGAGTATACCGGTGGAATGCATATCACTATTTAGATATTGGTATAGAAATCAATTGAATCATGTGAGATGGGCTGGTGGTCTGTCTGACGAATACAAACTTGAGTGCGGAGTGCGGCAGGGTGGGCTGTCTTCTCCGAGTTTGTTCAACCTGTATATAAATCAGCTCATTGAGGAGCTCAGCAGCACGCATGTAGGCTGTCACATAGATGGTACTTGTTTTAACAACATTAGTTACGCCGACGATATGGTGCTGTTGGGCCCCTCAATAGGGTCAATTAGAAAACTTGTTGTTGCCTGTGAGCAGTATGCGGCTAGTCATGGCCTTAAGTACAAGGCCAAGAAAAGTCAAGTTCTTGTGTTTAAATCTGGGAACAAAAAACCCTCAACTGTACCTCCGGTTATGATTTCCGGTACTGCTTTGCAGGTGGTCGACAATTTTAAGTACCTCGGTCACATGATTACGGTAGACTTAAAAGATGACCTCGATATAGAGCGGGAGCGCAGGGCGTTGGCAGTAAGGAGTAATGTCTAGCTCGCAGATTTGCTCGATGCTCACCAGTAGTAAAAGTAACGCTTTTTAAAGCATATTGCACATCTTTCTACTCGAGCAGTCTGTGGGTTAGTTACACAAAACGAGCTTACAACGCCCTGCGAGTGCAGTATAATAACGCTTTCAGGATGCTGATGGGGCTGCCGCGCCACTGTAGTGCATCTCAAATGTTTATGGAGGCGAGAACCGATGGATTTCACGCAATTATACGCAAGAAAGTCTCTTCACTTCTCCATCGGTCGCGCGGCAGCCACAACGGCATCCTGAGGACGATCGCCGCACGGTTTGACTCTCCCCTCCTGAAGTATTGGGTGGGGATAGTCACCGGTGCGGTAAAATGATACTTTTAATTATTTCCAAGTAGTTTTTAAGTACTAACTAACATAGGCTAGGTCTCTATTGTTACTAACACATTATGGATTTTTGTGGTCCGAAATAAACTTATTTATTATTATTTTATTATTATATCAACCGAAAAACGTCCACTGCTAGACGCCACTAGAGAACTTCTCTGCCCCAACGGCCATCTGTTCTACGAACTATGGGTCCTGTCTGCCCATTACCACTTCAGTTTAGCGATTCTGTGAGCTATGTCGGTTACTTTGGTTCTCCTCGTTTCTGATTCGATCACGCAGAGAAACTCCGAGCATAGCACGCTCCATTGCCCTTTGGGTGACCTTGAGCGCTCTTATGAGGCCCATAGTTAGCGAACATGTCTCAGTTCCGTAAGTCATCACTGGCAACACACACACTGGTCAAAAAACTTAGTCTTAAGACACTGCGGTATTTGGGACGTAAAGATATTGCGAAGCTTCCCGAACGCTGCCCAGCCGAGTTGGATTTTTCGATTGATCTCTTTCTTGAAGTTGAACCTATCTAGCTGGACTGTTTGTCCCAGGTATTTTCGTCTGTATATTCGTCAACAACTTCCAGTGTAGAGTCTCCAACCTTGAAAGGGGTGGGTGCGACACGGACATTTAACATTATTTAACGTCTTGATCATATTCATTTTAAGACCCACTTGTTGAGAGACTTTACTGAGGCCATCAAGCATTGTGCTTAGGTCTTCCATAGACTCAGCCATTAACACGATATCGTCAGCGAATCAGGAGGTGTGTTATGTACTCGCCGTTGATATTGATGCCGAATCCACCCCAGTCCAGAAGCTTGAAAACATCTTCCAGGGCGGTGGTAGACAGTTTCGGAGATATAACGTCTCCCTGTCTCACCCCTCGCTGCAACTGGATAGGTTTCGAGTTCTGGTCCTGGAGGCGAACCAAAATGGTGGCGTTTCCATACAGACACTTCAACACCTCGATGTATCGATGGTCAATTTGGCACCGCTGGAGAGATTGTAGCACAGCCCAGATTTCGACTGAATCAAAGGCTTTCTCATAGTCCACAAACGCCAAGCATAGTGGCTGATTGTACTCTTCAGTCTTCTGTATAATCTGCCGCAGCGTTTGTATATGGTCTATGGTACTAAAGCCTTTTCGGAAACCGGCTTGTTCGGGAGGTTGGATTCGTAATGACTCGAAAACAGCTTGTAGACATGGCTCAGAAGTGAGAAGGGTCTGTAGTTCTTAGCAGAGTATTATCCCCCTTTTTTGAAGAAAAGCACGACCACAATTTTGTGCCATGCCTTATGCGTTTGTCCCTCAAGTATAACGGAATTAAATAACTTCTGAAGAGCTTTAAATATCGGTGTTCCACCCTCTTTTAGCAGTTCAGCCGTTATTCCATCATCACCCGGTGCCTTATTGTTTTTGTGCTGTTTGCGAGCCATTATAATCTGATTGATCATAGAGACATCATTGAATATTTGCTTCCTTGTCGACAAGTGTCACATCCTCGGCTGCATCGGCACTTACCATCAGGTGAGGTGCAGCCGAACTTACTCAAATTTTTAATAAAAAAAAAAGACAATATGAAGTCAATCTCTTTCTTCGTTACGCCATTGGGATGCAACCATTTCCACTTCCGGTGTTTTGACTTTTTGAAGTAGGAGTTTATCATAAAGAGGCTCTCCTTCTCCATAAAGTCGGCCAGCATTTGGCCACGTGAATTTCTTACTCCGTATCCAAATTGCCCCACTCTCAGCTCATCATCGCTTCGGTTGCCCAGTTTTGCGTTGAAGTCTCAAATCATGTATGGCGCATGCTTTTAAACTTGTGTTTACGGGTACTACCATTGCGTTTACCCCCCATTGTAATAACGCTGGGAAGATGCCATCGCAGCCCGCTGACTTAAAGGGTTGAAAGCTGTTTATCGCCCATTTTACCTCGTTTGTGGAGACCACCCTGACTGCGACAAGCCAGTCCTCCTCAGTTGCTTCTTTTGGTTCATCATTCCAGCTTAACGTTGATACAGTACGCCAATCTGTGAAGTGTGTCCGCAGTAATACATCTCCCACCTCGTCCGGCGCGCTGGTGAGAGTGGAATGTTTTCATGGCACAGTATTGCGGTATCGTATGCACTGTGTATTTGGACTTGGCAACTTTGAAATTATCCCAATCTGTTTATTACTTGTATTTCTAGCTCTATTCGTCAGTTTTCTGACGTTTTACCTGAGCCTCTACAATGCTGCTCCCCACCAGTTTACTTTTCGACTGCTGGCTGATGGTGGTTTGGTCGGAGGACAAGCTTCTTGTTAGCCGTAGCAGTCTCTGGTCCAGCCTGTCGGGACTTCTACTTACTACTATCATTCTTCCGGGAACCTCAAGCCTAGTGTACGTTGCAACGTTTTGCAATAGACTGATCAGTTGGTCCTGCCTGGTGGCGCTATCTCGTATAATCGTGCTCCTCTGTGATCCGCGCACGAGGCTTCCTCGGACACATACCAGTTGGATACTAAGCTCTATAAATACCCGTTTTTTGCCACTTTCTTATTTTTTTTCATAAAAACCTTCTGACAATAAATAAACGCAACAAAAAAAGAATTAAAGAATTCGGTCCAGCCGTTTACGTGTGATGCGACGACCAAGGGAAATAGAGAATAATTTATGTATATATATGGGTATATAGATTAAAATACAACAAAAATATCGGTGACGAAAGAGCAAAACAAATAATAGTTATTTAAACAATAGTTAACATTATATGATTAATTTTTCAACATGTGTCATACACGTGACAGTTAAAGTAGGTATTACTCACAAATAACCTCACCAATTTAATTTAAAATTGAAACCTGACTGTATATGTATCCTATGTCACTAAGGGGAGCGAGACGAATCTAACGACACCTCATACTTCACAATACATGGAGCCGTTTAGGCTACATGCTCATAAACAGACATACATACATGCGTATACAGGGTGTAACAAAATTGGTGTAGGTCCCGTTTACTGGAGCTCCTACTCATTGTAAAATAAAGAAAAGAAAACAGAAATAAATAAAATATACTTCAAGATAAAAGAAAAAATAGAGCACGAAAAAAGGAAAATAAATAAATAGGAAAGTGACCAACTTATTTAAAATAATAACCAAACTACAGTAGAGATATAATTAACCCAAAAAAATAAAAATTCTTCTTTCTTTTCTATCGTGTGGCACAATTAGCCCTCCTATCCAAGGAATAGACGGCGGTTGCCTGGTGTTACACTTAGCATCACCCGCGTTCACGTTTAGGGCATTTAGATTTACATCTACAGAGGTGTTCAACGCGACCTTAGTACATATCTGTAATCATATGTGCAGGATTCCTCACGATGTTTTCCTTCACCGTTAAAGCAATCGGTAAGTTTAAGTTCGTAAGTTTCGAGAAACTCATTGGTACATTGGCCATCCGGATTTAAACCCGGGGGACCTCAGCATACAAATAATAAAAGAGCAATCGTTCGCCTTTATTAAATCAAATATAATTAATTTAGTTTCTTACAAATAATCAAAGCAACCTAGTTAAGAGCAGTCGCATTAGTATCAAATCCAATAAATTTTATTTGGTTTCTTATTCTTAGATCGATATAACAGTGATTCTGATCTAAAAGGATTTAAGTCCATGCTTTCGGTCAATTAGGTAAGGCAGTTTGTGCGCCGCAAACGTAAGCGCGTTTTCTTATCTCTGCAGCGCCATCTATTGGCTATTCAGATCTAAAAGGAATTAAGTTCATGATTTCGATCAATTAGGTAAGGCAATTTGCGCGCCACAATCGTAAGCGCATTTTACTATCCCTGCAGCGCCATCTATTAGCAGTCTGTTGCTATGATCATGATGTCTTTAGAATGTGAAGGTTTTATGGAGAAAAAAAGTAGGTAAGCGCGTTTTAAATAGATTTTATTATATGTATAGATAGATCTAATTTCCTACAGGACCTCTTTAGTTTTCCGGGATAAAGAATACCCAATTATGTAATGATGTTCAAAACACTCCATCTCAATGTAAAGGTTTCATAAGATACTATTTTTGCATTCCTGTAGGAATATTTTTTTGACATTCACAATTTCCCAGTTTTAGTTCGCGATATAAAGAATCAACGTGTAAAATTTAATTGCAACAGGTCTAGCAACATTTGTGTGGTGAGCCATTTAAGAAATGCATACTTTGCATACTTTTAATTTTCCCACGGGAACTTATATTTTCCGGGACAAAAAGTGTCCTATATGTTAACCCGGGCTGTAAGGAACCACCATACAAAATTTCATCAAAATCGGCCTGGTAGTTTTTGCGTGATGCGCGAACACACAGATAGACAAAAATTCCAAAATTTGTTGTTTTTTTGTCCTCTATATCTTTTGTAATGTCCACCACAGTTATTATTTTCCAAAAATATTTCATGTACAGACACGGCCCCGTTACAGTTTTATTTTATTAATAATTAATTAATTATATTCTACTCATTGCGTTTTGAGTCATTCTAGAAATGCATACTTTTGATTTTTCTACGGGAACTCTTGAATTTTCCGGGATAAAAAGTATCCTATACTATGTTAACCCAGACTATAAGGAACCACCATAGAAAATTTCATCAAAATCGGCCTGGTAGTTTTTGCGTGATGCGCGAACATACAGACAGATAGACAAAAATTCCAAAATTTGTTGTTTTGTCCTCTATATCGTTATGTCCACCACAGTTATTATTTTCCAAATTATTTCATGTACAGACACGACCCCGTTACAGTTTTATTAAATGTATAGATTTTGAGTGACACTATAATATGTTTACCGTTGCGTGCCGTGTGCGCGTGCGCAGAGCGGGCGGAGGGCGGGGCCAGCGGCGCGGGCGCGGGCGGCGGCGAGGCGGCGGAGGCGGCGGGCGCGGGGGCGGGGGCGGGGGCGGGCTCGCCGCGCCTGTGGTGGCGCCTGCACCTCGACCCGCGCCACCTCACGCAGTTCAACCTCAACCTGCGCCTCGTGAGTACACACCACCGCACCACCCCCCACCCCGCACTCTCGATTATTCGCTCATCCATAATCCAACAAGCCGCCGGCAGTGTCGTCTGTTTGGCCGACGTAACTGACTGACGTTGTGTCAGTTACCGACCGCTGCGCCGACATTTTCCCCGAATTTCCATTTTTTCCACTGATTGTTGTGTCGCCGAAAGCGGTGAAAATGTCGGTAAACGTAAAGCAGGTGACGTGTGTTGCAGTGGATCCAGGTGACGATCCTGGAGCGGCTGGTGCGCGAGATGGAGGCGGCGGACGAGGCGCTGGCACGCCACGGGCTGGCCTCCTTCAGCGTCGGCGAGGTGAGTCTCGCGAGTCTCGCGCGGTGACCTGCGGTGTAGTGCAGCGCGTCGTGAAGACGGCCACACCGGCACTCAGTCGGTGGCGTTGGCTGTCAATTTATTTATGTATTTGTATATTTATGTATTTGTATATTTATTACCAAATCGCCATAAGCAATAACAACCCACCAGAAAATATTTCATGTAAAGTTAGTTGCCTAGACTCGAGGTTCGTAATGTGTTCATTGTTAAACAGTTGTTAGATCTCTAGTAGAGCCATGCCCCGAGCTGAGCTCCGATCTGTGCTGCGCATCATAGCCGACGCGGCCTGTCCCAGGTCCAAAGAATACTTTAAAGGCTCTCGACTGTACCACATTTATAGCATTACATCCCCTACATGGGCACGAGCTACCGCCGCAAAGGCTAAAAAGTCGGAAAAGCTTTTTAAAACATGTCGACCCCCTCACAACTCAGCCCTCTCAAGCGAGATGCAACATGTGGCGTACTCGAACACCGCTTCCTGATCCCTTCGTCCCGCTTTCTGAGAGTCTACCGGCTGGACATGTACTACCATGGCCGATCTGGAAGTCTTTAAATCGACTTCGGACTCAGGTCGGCCGGAGCAAGGAGAACATGTTCAGGTGGGGACTCTCGGAAAACCCAAATTTGGACTGTGTGTGTGGAGCGGTGCAGTCCATGGCTCATTTAGTTTCCTGTCCTGCCTGCCCTGTCACCTGTTCGCAGCAGGACTTAATGGACGCCACAAATAGTGCAGTCGAAGTGGCTAAGTTCTGGGCCGGAATGATTTAATTTGTCATCGACACGCAAAGAAGAAGAAGCATTAAATAACAAATAACTATACGTATAAGCACTGACTCTACAAACACTATCTTGTTAAAATTCACTGAAAAGTGTGAAATAATATTATTATATTGTACACGACATTAACCAACAATAACGAAATCAAAGGTGGGTACGAATTAAGCTAGGGGCCTAAAGTTTTTTTTTTGAGGTGGGTACCAGCCAGCGTTGCCAGACGTCCCGATTTTAAAATCAAAATTAAATGTCCCGCGCGGGACAGACCAAGTCCCGCGTTTCGGGTATAACTCGACCGTGCGTGCGGCATGCTGAGGAAGCGCGGCCGGGTGGGACAGGCAAGTTGGGACTAGCCGCCCGCCCGGCGCGTGATGCCGTGATGATGATAAGCGAGCGGGAGAGAGAGGGGTGCGTCACGCAAATCGGTGCGTGCGGCCGCGACATATTATCTTTCTCTTTCACTGTTTTCTTTTCTTATAATTTGTTTACAAATTTCTATTTCGCGAAAACGCACGATTACCTATACCTTTTGCATTTGTTTTAGTCCTTGGACAAGTAACTAGTATCTCATCCATCTGTCTGTGCCTTGGATGGCAGTGAGCAAGTAGTGAGTTGCGTTTCGTGCGTAATTTAGTTTAATAATTATTCTCATAATGTAAGTTACAATTTGTAACACTCACTCCTCAGATTATTATTTGAAACACAAAATTTTCTAATGAATAAAGCTTTTCAGATTTGTTTTTTTAATATTTTTTTAAAGAAGACAAATCAGATTTTAAATATTATATTTTATAAACTTTGGCAACAATAAGAACCGGCTAAGTGCGAGTCGGACTCGTGCACGGAAGTTTCCGTGCCACCGAACCTCCGCACGAGTACAACAAGGATACTTATTGATTTCAGTCTAATTCCAATCAAAAGTAATGAACAAGAGCTACAGAAAAAAACTATAGATAGTCACGTACCTAAACGTAATTTAAAACTCAAATAAAAAGATGAAGTTAGGTGTCTCTAACGCCATCATAATTAAAAGAAGCGTTAGCGATAGATCCTGTAGGGGCGTGATTGGTAGCCGCTTGCAGCGCTGCCGTGGTGAGTGATGAAACTAACTCCCGTAGTTGTTCAGGGGACATAGTCACGTTGGGCATCTTTGACTTCTTCTTTGGGGTTGGTGGAATAACTGCCCTTTTCGGCCTCGGTCGTAGAGTGCGTATTCTGGGTGTTTTTGAATCCTCCAGATTGGAAGAAGCGACGGGCCCCACACGTTGGTTGCCAAATTATGGCTCTTAATATGCTTAAGGCATCTTCTAGTTCTAATACATTTTCTAAAACTAAGAAATTTTCATCCTTTGGGGGTCTGTACACGCATAATGTGACATGATAATTCAATATTTGTCTCAACCGACAGCTTGACCATGTCTTTACGTTCTTTGGCTTTTAAGTTATTACGAAGAAAAATAAGTGAGCCTCCACACATTGGGCAACCTTTCGATCGAAGGAACTGGCCATTTAATAATTATCAAAGCTAAACATCATTTGATTTTCTTTAAGCCAGTGTTCGGTGATACAAAGTATAGCAACCAAATATTTATCCAAAAACATTTCTATTTCAAGTTCTTTGCCGGAAAAGCTTTGAATAATTTGATGTACAGTGTAATGAAAGAGTTGAGTTTCCTGTTTTCTTAAGCTTTAATTTAAATCAAGAGATCGCGAATTCGAATCGTCTTCTGCGGCCCCGCGGTGCGTACCCACTGGTACGGCTAGCAGCCGCGCTATGCCCGCGGCGCTACGGTCGACGGTTCGTTCCTCCGTCGTTATACATTTAATACCGATTGAATACAGTCGGTACGGTGAAGAATACTATATGCTAATGACTTAGCTAGCAGTCGCTTTTGTCTATTAGATAGAAATAGTCTATCATTTGTTAATGTAAAGTTAAGAACAAAACTGTTCGAATCAAAATACAAAATATAGTCAGTGTCAGGTTGTATAAAGATTTATGTCAAATAACTTTTTGTTATAATACTGCGATTGATTAGAGCAGTACGGGAAGGCGCAAAATGTGACCTTTCAATTTTTCTCCTTACTTAATTTTATCATACTGTCCATACTGTTGTTTATCAAGCGACTTCTAAAAAGGAGGAGGTTATCAATTCGTCTGTTTTTTTTTATGTATGTTACCTCATAACTTTAGACTGGGCGAACCGATTTTTATTTTTCTTTTTTTATTTGAAAGCTAGTGCTTCCCGTGTGGTACCATATAAATTTTATCAAAATCGGAGTAACAAAAACCAAAAATAATAATGCAAAAATGTACTCAGTTGTTGCGATGGAAGTCGGTTTTTTAACGTGTTTAGCGTTTTCAATTATTGGATACTAGCTGTCCCGGCGAACTTCGTACCACCTTTCACTTCACCCTGCCCTACCCTACACTACACTACCCTACTCTACCCTATCCTACCCTACACTACACTACCCTACTCTACACTACACTACACTAAACTACATTACCCTACCCTACTCTAGGCGTGGATGGCATGTAGCGGGGACACCGGTGGGGTGCAGTGGGAATGGCAACTGCTCGCAAGAGAGCGGGGCCGCGGGGTCAGTGGTGCTGTCGTCCATGCGCGGCGAGGGCGCCAGCAGCTGCGGCGACCGGCATCCTGTTATTGTTTCAGCACATTGATCATCTCGTTTGACTTATTAATATTATAGTATATCATTTTTTCCGAAGTATCTTCATTCCTTTCCTTTAGTGCATCCAATGCTAGCTTTTGCCCGCCGCTTCGTCCGAGTGGTTATCGTTTGTGTGACTGTCTTTGAGGGTGAGTAGTGCGCGTGCCGCAAGCGTGTCCCCCTCCCCATACCCGACATATTCTCCCCCCCCCCCTCCTCACCTCACCTTCGCTTCCCATAGACAGTCAATAATAGGTCATCTTTAGTTCCACGTTAACTCAACTATGAATTATCAGGCCGTACAATCACGGGCCGGGTATTACCGTGTCTATTATATGGACCCAATGAGTTGTTAAAATTGTGTCACGGTGTTGTATTCTGAAGTTAATTTCTGTTATTTACACAGATATTTTTTTTGATATTAATAATTTTATAAATATTTTGTCACATGTTACACATCATTTGCGACTACTATAAGGGGTTTAATTTTTTTACTTGTGCGTCTGCGCCGCGCGACTCTCTATTTCTTAGACGTGCACGCCCCTCCCTCGCCGCGTTGCCCGCTGCGGCGGCGCGGTAGCATTTTAATGTTCTATAACTATTTTTTTTATTCTCAATTGGTAAGCCCTTGGCATCGTCTCACCTGATGGTAAGTGACGGCTTCACAAGATTTCAAACGCAATGGGGATCTGCTATCTTATCTTCAAGCCGGAACACATCAATGATGTTAACACTGATGTTTGGCGGCAAGACTTAGATAAGATGGTGGTAGCTAGCCAGGCGGGCTTAGAAAAATTTAATGTCCTACCACCAACCAAACCGAGTCTTACAAGTTGACCCCGCCGGGAATCGAACTAGCGACCTCCTGGTGTGAAGCTAATAGACTGACCATTACGCCACGGAGGCGGTTAAAAGGCGGTTTTTCGTTTAGATTGACATTTTTAAATTATTTTTGAATGGAATATCCGATTTAAATAATTAAAGAAAAACAATCTACAGGTAATGAAATAGTATTGAATGCGAAGTGATCTATTTGGTAAGGATAAGGATTAATACAAAGTTATGGATAACATTGTCTGAACTGGATCGGCATTTCTAACAACCTTTAGAATGTAAAACAGTAGTTATAACGACATAACTACAATAGTTGGACGTTTGGTAGCGCCAAGCATTTTGTACACACATGTACTGTAATATTGTATAACATTTTCTATTCTATCTTCCATAGTTTCCGCAGCGCATGCGATGACACATTTTATGGCGATTTTTTTTACACTTTGGGTTACATTAATGAACTTTTAGTGGGATCCTAATTTGTTTTTAGATATAAATATCGCCTTTGTTACTCAGGGATAATGTAGCATTCTAATAGTGAAATACTTTTTTAATCGGTCCAGTAGCTTTTGAGTTTATTCGTTACAAACATACAAATCTTTCCTATTTATAAGATTAGTGTAGATGTTGATTGGTAAGCCCTGGAAACCATCTATAAATAAATATGGTATATTCGACTGTAAATCTTCGAATTGAAATAACGCTCTCATCTCACACAGGTGAGCGTGGAGCGGCTGCGCGCGCTCGCCGGGGGCGCGGGGGAGGCGGCGCGACGCGTGCGCGCACTGCTGCCCTTCCTGGAACCCTTCGCCGACCAGCGCTACGCCGTGCGCCGCATCCGCGGTCAGTGCCCACCCCGCGCGCGCATACATACATACATACACTCACACCCACACTGCATGCGCGCACGCGGTCAGTGCCCACCCCGCGCGCGCATACATACATACATACACTCACACCCACACTGCATGCGCGCACGCGGTCAGTGCCCACCCCGCGCGCGCATACATACATACATACACTCACACCCACACTGCATGCGCGCACGCGGTCAGTGCCCACCCCGCGCGCGCATACATACATACATACACTCACACCCACACTGCATGCGCGCACGCGGTCAGTGCCCACCCCGCGCGCGCATACATACATACATACACTCACACCCACACTGCATGCGCGCACGCGGTCAGTGCCCACCCCGCGCGCGCATACATACATACATACACTCACACCCACACTGCATGCGCGCACGCGGTCAGTGCCCACCCCGCGCGCGCATACATACATACATACACTCACACCCACACTGCATGCGCGCACGCGGTCAGTGCCCACCCCGCGCGCGCATACATACATACATACACACACTCACACCCACACTGCATGCGCGCACGCGGTCAGTGCCCACCCCGCGCGCGCATACATACATACATACACACACTCACACCCACACTGCATGCGCGCACGCGGTCAGTGCCCACCCCGCGCGCGCATACATACATACATACACACACTCACACCCACACTGCATGCGCGCACGCGGTCAGTGCCCACCCCGCGCGCGCATACATACATACATACACTCACACCCACACTGCATGCGCGCACGCGGTCAGTGCCCACCCCGCGCGCGCATACATACATACATACACTCACACCCACACTGCATGCGCGCACGCGGTCAGTGCCCACCCCGCGCGCGCATACATACATACATACACTCACACCCACACTGCATGCGCGCACGCGGTCAGTGCCCACCCCGCGCGCGCATACATACATACATACACTCACACCCACACTGCATGCGCGCACGCGGTCAGTGCCCACCCCGCGCGCGCATACATACATACATACACTCACACCCACACTGCATGCGCGCACGCGGTCAGTGCCCACCCCGCGCGCGCATACATACATACATACACTCACACCCACACTGCATGCGCGCACGCGGTCAGTGCCCACCCCGCGCGCGCATACATACATACATACACTCACACCCACACTGCATGCGCGCACGCGGTCAGTGCCCACCCCGCGCGCGCATACATACATACATACACTCGCACCCACATTGCATGCGCGCACGCGGTCAGTGCCCACCCCGCGCGCGCATACATACATACATACACTCACACCCACACTGCATGCGCGCACGCGGTCAGTGCCCACCCCGCGCGCGCATACATACATACATACACTCACACCCACACTGCATGCGCGCACGCGGTCAGTGCCCACCCCGCGCGCATACATACATACATACACTCACACCCACACTGCATGCGCGCACGCGGTCAGTGCCCACCCCGCGCGCGCATACATACATACATACACTCACACCCACACTGCATGCGCGCACGCGGTCAGTGCCCACCCCGCGCGCGCATACATACATACATACACTCACACCCACACTGCATGCGCGCACGCGGTCAGTGCCCACCCCGCGCGCGCATACATACATACATACACTCACACCCACACTGCATGCGCGCACGCGGTCAGTGCCCACCCCGCGCGCGCATACATACATACATACACTCACACCCACACTGCATGCGCGCACGCGGTCAGTGCCCACCCCGCGCGCGCATACATACATACATACACTCACACCCACACTGCATGCGCGCACGCGGTCAGTGCCCACCCCGCGCGCGCATACATACATACATACACTCACACCCACACTGCATGCGCGCACGCGGTCAGTGCCCACCCCGCGCGCGCATACATACATACATACACTCACACCCACACTGCATGCGCGCACGCGGTCAGTGCCCACCCCGCGCGCGCATACATACATACATACACTCACACCCACACTGCATGCGCGCACGCGGTCAGTGCCCACCCCGCGCGCGCATACATACATACATACACTCACACCCACACTGCATGCGCGCACGCGGTCAGTGCCCACCCCGCGCGCGCATACATACATACATACACTCACACCCACACTGCATGCGCGCACGCGGTCAGTGCCCACCCCGCGCGCGCATACATACATACATACACTCACACCCACACTGCATGCGCGCACGCGGTCAGTGCCCACCCCGCGCGTGCATACATACATACATACACTCACACCCACACTGCATGCGCGCACGCGGTCAGTGCCCACCCCGCGCGCGCATACATACATACATACACTCACACCCACACTGCATGCGCGCACGCGGTCAGTGCCCACCCCGCGCGCGCATACATACATACATACACTCACACCCACACTGCATGCGCGCACGCGGTCAGTGCCCACCCCGCGCGCGCATACATACATACATACACTCACACCCACACCACAGATTACTAAATAGTTACTACGTAACAGATACTTCACTCAGTAGTAAATTTCCAATACCTACTGCTATAATAGCCTACTCCATCGCGTCAGCAACTGCAGTACATGCTTCACACCGCTCGATCGCAGGGCTGCCTCTTCGATAAAATTAAATTAACGTAACTTTTTGTGTCTATGTTATTGAGAACTGTGAATATATTTTGACTTATAGGTGGTAGTTTAAAATTGTATCATTTATCTAAATATCTATAATATAAAAATGAATCGCAAAATGTGTTGGTAAGCGCGTAACTCGAGAACGGCTGGACCGATTTGGCTAATTCTTTTTTTGTCGAGTTTGTTATTATTAGGAGAAGTTTCTTATGTAGGGTAGGGTAGGGTAGGGCAGTGTAGTGTAGTGTAGGGTAGGGTAGTGTAGAGTAGGGTAGTGTAGAGTAGGGTAGGGTAGGGTAGGGTAGGGTAGTGTAGTGTAGTGTAGGGTATGGTAGTGCAGGGTAGGGTAGGGTAGGGTAGCGTAGGGTAGGGTAGGGTAGTGTAGGGTAGGGTAGGGTAGTGTAGGATAGGGTAGGGTAGTGTAGTGTAGGGTAGTGTAGTGTAGTGTAGGGTAGTGTAGTGTAGTGTAGTGTAGGGTAGGGTAGGGCAGTGTAATGTAATGTAAGGCGGTACGTAGTTCGCCGGGACAGCTAGTATATATATATATTATATATATATATAATTCTCGTGTCACAGTGTTAGTAACCATACTTCTCCGAAACGGCTGGACCGATTTTTATGAAATTTTGTGTGCATATCGGGTAGGTCTGAGAATAGGTTCTTATCAATTTTTCATACCTCTACGCGGGCGAAGCCGCGGGAAACAGCTAGAAAAATATATATTTTTTTATAAATTGGTGCTGACTGTGCAATACATCTAGATAACACATAATTTTAGAGGTCAGTGTGTAAGTAAAATGAAAAAATCTTTAAGAGTTACATGTGTTTTATTTTTATATAATTTTTTATTAATTTCTTACCCTTTCTAAATTCTCGGTTATTAAATTTTAGTGTAGCAAAAATCCTGAATCTACTAAAAAGTTTTATTAGATATTGTTTTGGGAAACAAGGGCAGGGAGAGTCAAAATGTATGTCATTTAAAATTTCATATACCTATACTACCCGGCCTTTGTTTTATATTTTTTTCAAAATTATTAATAAACATAGTCTCAAGTTCTCTTACATAATTATAAAACGCATCTGTTAGTACTTTTAACTTTCCATAAAAAGACGATGTTTTGTTGAATGCTTTGCACATATTTGCTTTGAACATTGTTGAATGCTACAGCACATAAGGCACCAGACGGCATCGTAGGTACGCGTACGAACGAACGAAACGATTTAAATGAAAATACGTGCGTGCGCTTCGTTTGTGAAGACCGCACTGAATTGGGTCCGCAAACGGCCCGAGAACGCTCTGCTGGGCGGTAGGTTATTATAGCGCGCAAGTACATGGAGTGACGGAGGCCTGCCCACACTGCATGCGCGCACGCGGTCAGTGCCCACCCCGCGCGCGCATACATACATACATACACTCACACCCACACTGCATGCGCGCACGCGGTCAGTGCCCACCCCGCGCGCGCATACATACATACATACACTCACACCCACACTGCATGCGCGCACGCGGTCAGTGCCCACCCCGCGCGCGCATACATACATACATACACTCACACCCACACTGCATGCGCGCACGCGGTCAGTGCCCACCCCGCGCGCGCATACATACATACATACACTCACACCCACACTGCATGCGCGCACGCGGTCAGTGCCCACCCCGCGCGCGCATACATACATACATACACTCACACCCACACTGCATGCGCGCACGCGGTCAGTGCCCACCCCGCGCGCGCATACATACATACATACACTCACACCCACACTGCATGCGCGCACGCGGTCAGTGCCCACCCCGCGCGCGCATACATACATACATACACTCACACCCACACTGCATGCGCGCACGCGGTCAGTGCCCACCCCGCGCGCGCATACATACATACATACACTCACACCCACACTGCATGCGCGCACGCGGTCAGTGCCCACCCCGCGCGCGCATACATACATACATACACTCACACCCACACTGCATGCGCGCACGCGGTCAGTGCCCACCCCGCGCGCGCATACATACATACATACACACACTCACACCCACACTGCATGCGCGCACGCGGTCAGTGCCCACCCCGCGCGCGCATACATACATACACACACTCACACCCACACTGCATGCGCGCACGCGGTCAGTGCCCACCCCGCGCGCGCATACATACATACACACACTCACACCCACACTGCATGCGCGCACGCGGTCAGTGCCCACCCCGCGCGCGCATACATACATACATACACTCACACCCACACTGCATGCGCGCACGCGGTCAGTGCCCACCCCGCGCGCGCATACATACATACATACACTCACACCCACACTGCATGCGCGCACGCGGTCAGTGCCCACCCCGCGCGCGCATACATACATACATACACTCACACCCACACTGCATGCGCGCACGCGGTCAGTGCCCACCCCGCGCGCGCATACATACATACATACACTCACACCCACACTGCATGCGCGCACGCGGTCAGTGCCCACCCCGCGCGCGCATACATACATACATACACTCACACCCACACTGCATGCGCGCACGCGGTCAGTGCCCACCCCGCGCGCGCATACATACATACATACACTCACACCCACACTGCATGCGCGCACGCGGTCAGTGCCCACCCCGCGCGCGCATACATACATACATACACTCACACCCACACTGCATGCGCGCACGCGGTCAGTGCCCACCCCGCGCGCGCATACATACATACATACACTCACACCCACATTGCATGCGCGCACGCGGTCAGTGCCCACCCCGCGCGCGCATACATACATACATACATACACTCACACCCACACTGCATGCGCGCACGCGGTCAGTGCCCACCCCGCGCGCGCATACATACATACATACATACACTCACACCCACACTGCATGCGCGCACGCGGTCAGTGCCCACCCCGCGCGCGCATACATACATACATACATACACTCACACCCACACTGCATGCGCGCACGCGGTCAGTGCCCACCCCGCGCGCGCATACATACATACATACATACACTCACACCCACACTGCATGCGCGCACGCGGTCAGTGCCCACCCCGCGCGCGCATACATACATACATACACTCACACCCACACTGCATGCGCGCACGCGGTCAGTGCCCACCCCGCGCGCGCATACATACATACATACATACACTCACACCCACACTGCATGCGCGCACGCGGTCAGTGCCCACCCCGCGCGCGCATACATACATACATACACTCACACCCACACTGCATGCGCGCACGCGGTCAGTGCCCACCCCGCGCGCGCATACATACATACATACACTCACACCCACACTGCATGCGCGCACGCGGTCAGTGCCCACCCCGCGCGCGCATACATACATACATACACTCACACCCACACTGCATGCGCGCACGCGGTCAGTGCCCACCCCGCGCGCGCATACATACATACATACACTCACACCCACACTGCATGCGCGCACGCGGTCAGTGCCCACCCCGCGCGCGCATACATACATACATACACTCACACCCACACTGCATGCGCGCACGCGGTCAGTGCCCACCCCGCGCGCGCATACATACATACATACACTCACACCCACACTGCATGCGCGCACGCGGTCAGTGCCCACCCCGCGCGCGCATACATACATACATACACTCACACCCACACTGCATGCGCGCACGCGGTCAGTGCCCACCCCGCGCGCGCATACATACATACATACACTCACACCCACACTGCATGCGCGCACGCGGTCAGTGCCCACCCCGCGCGCGCATACATACATACATACACTCACACCCACACTGCATGCGCGCACGCGGTCAGTGCCCACCCCGCGCGCGCATACATACATACATACATACACTCACACCCACACTGCATGCGCGCACGCGGTCAGTGCCCACCCCGCGCGCGCATACATACATACATACATACACTCACACCCACACTGCATGCGCGCACGCGGTCAGTGCCCACCCCGCGCGCGCATACATACATACATACATACACTCACACCCACACTGCATGCGCGCACGCGGTCAGTGCCCACCCCGCGCGCGCATACATACATACATACACTCACACCCACACTGCATGCGCGCACGCGGTCAGTGCCCACCCCGCGCGCGCATACATACATACATACACTCACACCCACACTGCATGCGCGCACGCGGTCAGTGCCCACCCCGCGCGCGCATACATACATACATACACTCACACCCACACTGCATGCGCGCACGCGGTCAGTGCCCACCCCGCGCGCGCATACATACATACATACACTCACACCCACACTGCATGCGCGCACGCGGTCAGTGCCCACCCCGCGCGCGCATACATACATACATACACTCACACCCACACTGCATGCGCGCACGCGGTCAGTGCCCACCCCGCGCGCGCATACATACATACACTCACACCCACACTGCATGCGCGCACGTACACAGCCACACATACTGCACATGCGCCACACTAACAAAGTGAAGTATATTTGTAATCCATGGCGTGCCGTGCGTTTGAACCGTATCACAGGCTTTGGTCATTTTGCGATACTGCTGTGGGCTGCGTTCCCCGCGCGCTGGACTGACAGCAACATGTTCACCTCACCATACCTCAAATGGAAAAAACGGGTGAGGGTGACCAAATGAAAGATGCATTTACAATATTCAACGGTGAAAGAATAATACATGTATGACAGAGAAAGACTACCTGTAGTCAAAGTGAGACAGATTTATTTTTGTTGATATTTTCCAACAATAGGATCATTTTTGTAAAGAAAGATAGCCAGTTCCTCATTGCCTGACCACTTCCATCTTCGGCATCATCGTCGCTTTCCATCAGGTGAGATGATGCCAAGGGCTTATCAGTTGTGGGTAAAAAAAGATGAGGGAGGAGTTGCAGTTGCCCGCCGCCTGGTGCTTGGTGCGGTGTGACTAAGTAGATGTTGGTGCGCAGAGCTGGCGCGCGGCGGGTGCCTGAGCGCGTACCGGTGGAGCGCGGGCGGCGCCGGGTGGGGCGAGCCGCGGCCGCCCGACGCCGAGCTGGTGCTGGCGCTGGTGGCGGCGTACCTGGACGCCGTGCTGCCGGCGCCGCCCGCGCGCCCCTTCAGCGCCGCGCACCTGTCCAGCGCGCCCGCGCCGCCGCCGCCGCTGGGGCTGCACCGCGTGCGCGCGCGCCCGCCGCACTACGCGGTGAGCGTGCGCGGCGACACGCTGGAGCCGCCGCCCGGCCGCAACAACCTGTGGCACGCGCTGCTGCTGCTGCTGGCGGCGCTCTCGCGCCAGGAGCCGCCGCCGCCGCGCCTGCACCGCCTCGCGCTGCACCGCGCCGGACTCAACATGCTCTGGATCATCGGCAAGGAGTAGCGCCGAGTGGTGAGCGCTCCCGCTGGCCAAGTTCGAGCCACAAGACAGGACATGGCTTGTGTATGTGTGATTGACAAATAAACACCAGTGCAGTGACACACACGCATCAGATTGTTAAGTTTTGGTGTTCAACAGTACAATGTTTATCTAGGGCAGAAAGTGATTGATTACCAACGAGGGTTTTATATGCACGAGTTGTGAATTGCACGTTCTCCCGATCGAAACATTAACTCGTGTAAGGCGAAACACGACACTCTCCGATGTACATGTACACGGTTCAGAGAGACTATAAATAAAGAAACTCGTTTAAAATTGTTATGCTGGTGAATTGTCTTTCTGTTTTAACATATCAGCTCTTATACGTCCCCACCGAGGGACCATGAATCAGGGCAGTTGGGCTTTAGTCGACCACGCGGGCCCAGTGCGGCGCGGGTTGGTCGACTTCACACACAACCTTAGAGTTTCTCCGCAGGCGAGTGCAGGTTACCTCGCGGTGGTTTCCTTCACCGTAAGAGCGTCGGATAAACGTACATATGAAATCCTAAACACATTGGCACGCGTACGGGGCAGGACTCGAACCGCGACCCCCCGAACTGGACGTAGCGGTCCGAGCCGTCTCGCCACCGCACCGCACCGGTGACGCTCCTTTGTTTGTTCGTTAATTGTGTCCACCCCAGAACATCAAGGGTGCGTCTCGATTTAGGGAAAAAACAAAGACGATTGGGAGTTGTATAATAAGTTGGTCACTCCCTCTTGGACCAGCTAAAGAACCTCTTCTCATTCGTTGTATGGGAGGAACAAATAAAGATAATTAAAGGGACTTACCAAAATTTCCGCTACGGCACACACACACAAATATCACTGCTCACTTATAAGTACGAGTACCTACCTTAGGAGCTATGTGGAGGATTATTGGACGAATCGATTCGGAATATAAAACTAAATACATACAGTACATAAACTTAATACGAGACGAGAGAGGGATGCAAAAAATAGGGGTTGCGGGGATGCAAAACTCAAAATAAGAAATTAATATCGGGAGCGATATGTGTTTGCGATTCGAGATTGAATTGTTGTTGTTGTAAATTTTTCTTGGCCATGGAAACTAGTCCTTCAGCCGGATTCGTAAATAATTTTCACTTTCTTCATTTATTTTTGGATTTGTAATGCTAGTGCCGGTGCATTACAAATCTTCTCTGAAGTTCTTGACAGCATTTGCAGCAGCTGCATTCTGAGGTGGAACACCCAGTTGCTGTTGGGCGTCTATAAAACTGCACCCAGAGCAAGTTGGGTTCTCACGTCCTCCTTCGTTTTATTTTCTTGTTCTCCACATTGCTCACGTGCACTAGACGATTTTCTCCAAAATGCACCACTTCTTGAACAAAATCCCAGCAGAAAACAATGAATAAACAACAAAATAAAACTACGAATGCGTCCACCACAAATCCCGCCAAAAAACCATTCGAGATTGAAAAAGTGTCTGTGTTGCTATCGCAGAGAACAAAAAGTAATTAGTAAAAGTTAACAATATTGCCACTTTTTGAGCTATATTATGTTTATTATCAATTAATGTATAGGTATTTATCACTGGACGATCGATGATTACCTAAAAATTGCTATGGAACATCACTCACATTGAGTCAAAAGTAAAATAATTTTGAACAAAAAAAACCGACTTCAAACAGGAAACTAAGGTTCCCCTCGATTTATCTGGAATGCCATCATCAGATCATGGTTTCCTTATCATGGTATCGCCCTTGGGATATCTCCTTTCCAACAAAAAAAGAATCATCAAAATCTGTTCATAAATGACGAAGAAACCTCCTCCTTTATTGAAGTCGGTTAAAAATACAGTTTTTTAAATTATGTATGTATTACTCGTAGTGCGTGGGCGAGCGGCGGCGCGGCGGCGGCGGCGGCCACCGAGCGGCGCTCCCACTCTCCTATACTTCGTGAAATTGGGATTGCTGCGACAGCTGCCATCTTAGTAAATTTTATATGTTGTATCTCTTTTACACTAATTAAACTTCCATCTATCTTACCTGCTGTCGCAGCGATCGAGCTACATTTTACGAACTATAGGCATGTGAACTTTTTTTGTGTAAAAACGGACTTTCTGAATAAAAGAGTTGTAACAAAAAACTTTTTTTTATTAAAAATTTGAGTGAGTTTGGCTGCACCTCACCTGATGGTAAGTGCCCTCACAGAATCGCTAAATATAAAATGGCAGTGGGCGGGGCACATAGCTCGTAGAACAAATGGTCGTTGGGGCAGTAAAGTTATCGAGTGGCGACCGGTCTTTGTGGAAAACCTTGAAGGAGGCCTTTGTCCAGCAGCGGACGTCTTTCGGCTGATATGATGGATGATGATGATTAAGACCCCTCCGAACACATAGAATCCCAATTGCAATAAAAAATAAGCCATTCTTGAATCACTATTTTAATGTCTGACTGACTCGTTAAAATTATAAACCACTTCTAAATGACTTAGAAACTTGAAATTGGGCATCGATGTAGGTTATTTGGTGTAAACGAAGAGAAAATTCGAAAAAGAGCCAAGTGTGTGGCCACACGTTCCGTGCCACCATTACTCGTCAAAAAATAAAAACACTTCCAGGTGAATTATAAACTGAGTTACAAAGATTGGCATCGAGATAGGTTATTAGGCCTATATAAAGAAATAAAATCCAAAAGCCTGCCTAGTGCTAGTGGGGCTCGCGGAATTAGGGTTCCGTGCCACTCAAAGTGAGTTAGAAACTTGAGATATGATACTGGACGTATATAAAAAAAATTAAATACCGGCCAAGTGAAAGTCTGACTCGCGAAATTAGGTCCCGTTCCACCACTACACTACCACGGTATTACGATATGGCAGTAGCGCAACGCCTTTGATGTCGCACGATGCCGCCTCGACGTAGGTACTAGCAGTTCTAGCCTGTAGCCAGCCTGGAAAACTCGCGGAGTTTGCTGTGCCCCGTCGCCCGCTGCCCGCTGCCCCGCAAGTACCCTTCCCTTGCTCTGCGTAAGTACATTCGTTGCACTACTGTAAGCCGCTATATTGTAATACTGGGACACTACTCATCACAACGCGTAGATTACTTCTACTTGAACACATCGAGATAATGCAGGCAAGTGAGAGTCGGCCCCGCGGCCGCGCGCCGAGGGTTTCGTACCGTTGTATTGTAAACTAGCTGTCCCGGCGAACTTCGTTCCACCTTACACTACACTACACTATCCTAAAACCAATCATTTTTTGACTGATATTTTATTTTTTTATTTATATCCGATCATTTTCATATTTATTCACCTTTAAAACCTTCTCTGGACTTCCACAAATAATTCAATACCAAAATTAGCCAAATCGGTCCAGCCGTTCTCGAGTTTTAGCGAGACTAACGAACAGCAATTCATCATCTCATCTCATCAGCTCATATACGTCCCCACCGAGGGACTCGAGCCTACCCTGAATTAGGGCGATCGGGCCTTAGTCGACCACGCGGGCCCAGTGAAGGAAAACATCGTGAGGAAACCTGCACACGCCTGCGAAGTAACTCGAAGGTTGTGTGTGAAGTCGACCAACCCGAACAGCAATTCATTTATGGATATCAATCAATCAATCAAATATGCTTTATTGTACAATTACAAAATACAAGTACAGAATATATAGTAAAATTAATATATATATATATATATATATATATATATATATATATATATATTAATTTTACTATATATTCTGTACTTATATATATATATATATATTTAGATTCTTTTAAGGGGATGACTACATCTAATTTAGAACAAAAAAGTAATATTAACTAGGCGTCAGAAATCAACGGTTTTCAAGATATAGCCAATTAAATTTTGTATGATTAACGCACTTAGTCGTATAAACCATACAAACCAAGGTCACCGTTTACTAGCAATGAGGTGAGTATTATAGAATGAGGTTATGCTTGTAATAGTCATCAACATAAGTCTGTAACTTTGGAAATAAGAAGCAACTATATTTTTTATTGTGCGAAGATTGACATTATTTTGTATGTTTGTGACTAAGATTAAAATATTTTGCATGCTATTTTAAATACTAGCTAAACATGAGTTCTATATACATATTTTAAGATCTTTATTTACCATGTATAAGGCAAATAAATTATTATGAATTATGACTAATTTCGACAATTTTTTGTTATTTTTTTGCAATAATCAAAATGCTTAAATTCATAGGTTACAGGATGTGGGACACGAACGTTGCATAATATTAAATCTCTCTAACTCCGTGGGATTAGTTTATGACAGGTTTATGTTAAACGAAGATTTACACAGAAAGGGAAACAATAGTTTGAATGTTGAGGTGTATGCAGCGGGATTGAGCCTGAAGTGTATGCCGCAGGGGTACGCCGGTACGCCCAAGCGGAGCGGTAGAACGTTCCGTGTAAGCATATCTCTGTTCCCAAAGGAAATAATAAGTTAATTCGCTTTGCTTCCGCACAGAGTTGAAAAGGTATTGTAGGTGCACATAGTATCATCTTATACCTTTAAACGAGCAATTCTTGTATATATATTTCTGTGATCTCGGAAACGGCTCTAACGATTTCGCTGAAATTTGGTATATGGGGGTCTTTGAGGGTTAACAATCGATCTAGATTAGTCTTATGTTTAGGAAAACGCGTATTTTCGAGTTGTCATGCGTTTTTCTTTCCACGCAGCATATGGTCGCTAATTTCGTGCTTATTGCCGGCTGTCCGTCTGGTCCAGACGCGGACGGCAAGAAACGAGTGTTACGGGTTCGAATCCCTCCCGGTGACTAACTTTTGTTTTTTTTATGTTCAAGTTTTATTTTTTAAGTTTATGTAGATTTTCACCTAAACACCACCATATTACAATAAATAGTTATAACCGAGCAAAGCTCGGTCACCCAGGTACTATATCTATATATATGCACACAGTTATATGCATCAGGCCGGGCCGTCAGTCGACGCCCGCGCCTCCGGGAATATAAATGTATTGAGTTGTGCACGTACCTTCTTATTAAAATATTAAATTAAAATTAATTATTTGTGGTCACCCTATCTCATATCATATCAGCTCATATACGTCCCCACCGAGGGGCTCGAGCTTACCCTGAACTAGGGCGATCGGGCCTTAGTCGACCACGCGGGCCCAGTGCGGGTTGGACGACTTCACACACAACCTTCGAGTTTCTTCGCAGGTGTGTGCAGGTTTCCTCACGATGTCTCCTTCACCGTTAAAGCAATCGGTGAGTATAATTACGTATGAGTTTCGAAAAACTCATTGGTACATTGGCCGTCCGGATTTGAACCCGGCACCCCTGGTTAAGTGGACCGAGTCATTACCGGTTGAGCCACCTATCTCATATAGACCACAAAATCTCTAAAGTATCATACTAGTCTCTAAGACTAAGCCATGCTAGTCTTAGTGAAAACCTTATTAAGGAGATACCACGAATGACTCGATATATCAGTTTTGGTTCCCTAGATCTCACTCCGTCAGTTGGTTGACTGTGATTAACCTAGAGCTGACAAATCAAATTTCTGTCCAGTGATGGAAGGAGTGCAATTATTAGATCAAAACCAATCGGCGGAGGGCCTCGTGTCCTAGGTCCTAAGGTTTGATGAATCTAGATGACTACTGTTGATTTCTTGGCCCATTACTGGGAGACAGTGCTGGACTGCTGGTTCGAATGATGGAACTTGAGAACTGCGGACTTGGAAAAAAATCACAATCATTGAAAAGTGATACCACGAGTGAACCTTGGCAGCATGTTTGGTTCTGCGACACTCGCTGAAGTCAAACTCCATCACACGATGTAAGAGCCATATTAAAACATGGTTCGAATCGTTGAGCTGACTAAGCCAGGGCTTTGTCCTATGAGTTGTCGCGATCGGACATGTTGCTTATATTTTTTTCAGTTGGAAAAGCATTTATTCCAGGAATTCTGATATTGTTCGAGAATGGTGGTTTTATCTTGGGGGGATCTGAAAAAACTTCCGATTAAGAACAAGGAATCCTGCTTGCGAACCGGGATATTACCATGGGTCTGGATGGTCTCTTTCTCGAGAAGAATGTATTGGGTTCTAAGGAGTCTGTTTGTTTGGAAGACTGAAAGTTTCCTGTAGAGGATTGTTGTGTTTCCGTAATTTTGGAAAGTATCGGGATTCCATCCTTAACGCAAGTTAAATACAACTAATTGCGGGGGCCTGGGAAAAGAGTAAGTTGCCAGGACCAAGGCGGCGATGGACGGAGCCGACCTTCTCCCCACGTTTCTATCAATCCCTTAGGGAGTGAAAGTATGTGGGGTGCGTATTGCTGTTCGTACTCAAGTTTGGGATCGAAGACGTAGCCAAAGTTGAGCTGTCGCGGGTTCAAAATCGTTGCGAGAGATATGAATGATCGATCTGTTGGAGACACGACAAACAGTAAAAGAACCGTGTTGCCACGGTTCACAACATTATACATGGATTTTGACCGTAGTGCTTATAGCAAATTTAAGAATGAGAACAATACAAAATTATTTATTTATTTATTTAATTACACAGATGTACGAGGGCAGTTTGACAACTCAATGACTTTAAGGTTAAATAAAAACTTTTTTAATATTTTTTTTTTGTCTCATATTTGGAAACTCACTACGAAGCGCATGCCGTTCTTTTATCAAATTTGGCGCGAAAACAAGCTTTTTAGAAACAAAAAAGTTAGGCGACTTCTAAGTATTCTTTGAAAATGGAGAAAAGCGAGTTTCGAGTGCTAATTAAACATTATTTTTTACATGGTAAAACTATTAAACAGACCGAAGACAAATTGAAAAAGTATTATGGTGATTCTGCACCTTCTCATGGGACGGTACATAAGTGGTTCACTGCATTTCGTTGTGGACTTACTACTACTAATGACGCGGAGCGCCCAGGAAGGCCGATTGAGGTCACTACGGAGGGCATGGTTAATAAAATACATGATATTGTTTTGGCAGACCGTCGAGTGAAGATACGCGAAATAAGTGATGCTGTGCACATCTCGACTGAACGAGTTTTTTTATACTTTGCATGATATTCTGGGCATGAAAAAGCTTTCTGCAAGATGGGTGCCGCGTTTACTAACAGTCGACCAGAAACGAAATCGTGTAACAGCTTCTGAGGAATGCCTAGCCATGTGTAATCGCAATCCGAGTGAGTTTATGCGTCGGTACATAACAGTTGACGAAACGTGGGTCCATTATTATACACCAGAGACTAAGCAACAGTCGAAGCAATGGACTTCTACCGGGGAACGTGCCCCAAAGAAGGCAAAAACTGTTTGCTCGGCTGGTAAAGTGATGGCCACAGTCTTTTGGGACAGCCAAGGGGTTACTTACATCGATTTTTTGGATAAAGGCAAGACAATAACCGGAGCTTATTATGCTGCATTGTTAGATAAATTAAATGAAAAGTTGATTAAGAAACGACCGCATCTAGCAAAGAAAAAAATTCTATTTCATCAGGATAATGCACCGGCCCACTCATCTGCAATCGCGACATCAAAAATTGTTGAATTAGGATACGAATTATTGCCACACCCTCCGTATTCGCCAGATTTAGCCCCCTGTGACATTTTCCTCTTCCCAAACATGAAGAAATGGCTTGTCGGGCAAAATTTTCGTCAAACGAAGAGGTGGTAGCCGAAACTGAGGCCTATTTTTCAGGGTTTGACAAAAAAAAATGATGGGTGTAAGAGGTTGGAACATCGCTGGACTAAGTGCGTAGAGTTGAAAGGAGATTATGTAGAAAAATAAAAATATACACTCGAGAGCGATGAATCCGGGTCACTTAAAGAATCCTAAAAATCTCGGAAACTAAGAAGGCTAGCTTAATGAAATAAATTGTGTTTAATAGACACTTTAATACCCCTTAAATGAAAGTAATAAAATTTACGAGTCACTACATTTTATTTACAAAAAATTACATAAATAAAAAAAAACTGCTGATCTCGCCTTAAAACAAAAATAGGAAACATGACATTTTTGAACAACATTACGATTTACTTGAATTTTAATACTTGGTATTGCCTCCTCGTGCTTCCATCACTGTGTTTACGCGGTTTGGCATGCTGTACACCAAGTTCCTTATACGATTTTGGGGAATATTCTCCCATTCCTCTGTGAGAGCAATTTTGAGCTCTCTAAGCGTGATTGGGGGAGGGCTTCTTTGATTTACGCATCTCCCTAGCTCGTCCCATGCATGCTCGATCGGGTTGATATCCGGGCTGCGTGCTGGCCACTCCGTACGAGTAATGTTCATCTCTTGAAGTTAGTCATTCACAATCCAACCTGTATGAGGCCGGGCATTGTCATGCATAAAAATAGCATCCTCACTCAAATTGACCATAAATGGACCAACGTGTTCATTGAGGATTTCTTCCACATATCTTTCGCTAGTTAAAGAGCCGTTTTCTATGAACACCAGTTCTGTGCAACTCTCAGAAGAAATTCCGGTCCACACATGTACAGACCCACCACCGTAGGCTACTTTTTCTTCGATGCATGTTTGCTTGAATCTTTCCCCTGGTTTTCTATACACTCTGTGTCTTCCATCGTGCTTGTAGAGCATTAATTTTGATTCGTCGGAGAACATAACTTTTGACCAATCTCCAATACTCCATCGTGCTTGTAGAGCATTAATTTTGATTCGTCGGAGAACATAACTTTTGACCAATCTCCAATACTCCAATTGAAGTGGTTCTGGGCATATCTTAGTCTTGAAATACGATGCCCACGCTCCAGTTTAGGGCCGTTTGCAGGTCTAAGTGGTTTCAAGTTAGCTTCAGCAAGTCGTCGCCTTACTGTCCATGCGCTTGGGTTACTTCCTCCGAGGCGTCGAAACTGATTTGTAAGTTCAGTTCCTGTGAGAAAGCGATTACGAAGCATTGTGTTCACCAAGTATCGATCTTCTCGTGCTGTGGTACACCTGGTTCTGCCTGTTCCTGGTCTGCGTAGGTTAGAGCCAGTTTCCTCGTATCGTTGGAGAACTCTTTGTACTGTTGAGAGCGACACACCGACAGTCGTGGCTGTATCGCGCTGACCCCGGCCGTTTTCCAGCATTGTGAGTATTCTGGTGCATTCTTCAGGTGTAAGCGACATGATAACTGCTTGAATAATAAATATTGAACACTATCAACATGGTTTATGTACCCACTTAAATGACAGATTAGAAACAAAAGCAAAAACAAATGTAGTAATTTCGTAGTTCCATCTTCGAAAGTCTCCCTTTTTCAAATTTGATTTTTTTATGACATAACTTTACAATAACTAAGAAGTTTTAATTACTTCATTTAAGGAGTATTAAATTGTCTATTAAACACAATTTATTTCATTAAGCTAGCCTTCTTAGTTTCCGAGATTTTTAGGATACTTTAAGTGACCCGGATTCATCGCTCTCGAGTGTATATATGTAAAAAGAGTGTTTCTTCTTTCGAAAGTCATGGACTTATCAAACCGCCCTCGTATGTGTTCAGAATTACAGAAAACTCCAAGATACTGTTTACCGTTGGGAAGATCAAATACTAACCAAGTTTACGGAAGGCTTCCGCGGTCGCCTTCCTTTATTACAAGCTTTTATTTAACTTGCAATGTATGTATGTATGTATGTTCGAGTAGAATTTTGCAAGTTAAATTTGACCTACTTCCCGGTTTCCGATTGAGCTGAAATTTTGCATGCATATGTATATCACGTGACAATGTAATATTAAAAGCTTGTACCTAAAAGATTTTAGGTTTTAAAAAAAAATATTAGGGACAAGTCGAAAGTTGGAGTATGAACGAGAAGGCTGCGTTCGCCGCTCGAGGTGGAGTTGTTCACGACGAGGCCGCGCCCCACCCCCGCGCCCCTGACCCCGCGCCCCACCCCCGCGCCACACACAACTCGCCAAACATAAATTGTACAGCAGCATTGCACTTAGTTTCTCCGTCACTCACACACACACACACACACACACACACAAACGCGTCATTTTTAATTTTATTGTTTTTTTTTAACTTTTTTAGTGCAAGACAATTATTGATCCCCATCAAAATTTCAACCGTCGCTCCCTCCTCAGTGGCTCAAAAGTAAAAAAAAGACTGGTTTAGGTAAGTATTCAATTTTATTGGGTGAATAGTATCACAGATATTCAAAAAAGCACTAAATTAAGCTTATCATATTAAGTATTATTAACTTACTTAAAACCATTTAATGTTGGTGTGGCAGTATGCGAGTGGGGGGCGGGGGCGGGGGCGGGGGCGGGAGGCTCGTCGTCGCGGGTGAGGTCGTCCGCGTCGGCGAGGTGCTGGCGCAGCGCGGCGTGCAGCGCCTCCACGTAGTCGGCGAGCGGCGGCGCGGGCGCGGGCGGCGGCCGCGTGTGCAGCGCGCGCGCCAGGAAGGGCAGCCGCCGCAGCGCACGCCCGGACACGCCGCGTGCCGCCGCCGCCACCGCCACGGCGCGCAGGCGCAGCGACGCGCCCGCGCCCGCCGACTCCGTGAACCGCGCCGCCTCCAGCACGCGCCACGCGAACAGCGGGCTCCCGCGCGCCACCACGCCGCGCGCCGCCAGCTCCTCCACGCCGGCGCGCAGGATCTCGTACGCGGCGCGCTCGCCGGGCGGGCCCACGCGCCGCTTGAGATCGGCGCGGTCCAGGAAGGCGACGTCCACGCCGCCCGGCACGTTGGAGGTGGCGAGTACGAGCGCGTTGGGACGCGCGCGCAAGCGGTCGAGCGCGGCCAGCAACGCGTTGACGGCGCGCACCGCGTCCGACGGCTCCAGGCCCGCCAGCGCCGCGCGCCGCCCCGCCGCCAGCGACTCCACCTGCAAGCAGGACAGCCAGGGCGTACAGTTGCCTACGTAGCAGGTCGACGTACATGCAAAATGCAGATCCAGCGCTGATGAGACGAGTGATGCTAGAAGATTTGTCAAATCTGAGTTTGCTGAACGTCCATTTTTTTAAATTTACATTCGGGGGGAGTCTTACACCAAAATCTATACTAATATTATAAAGAGGAAAGCTTTGTATTTTTGTATGTTTGTAACGAATAAACTCAAAAACTACTGAACCGATTTAAAAAATTCTTTTACCATTAGAATGCTACATTATCGCTAAGTAACATAGGCTACATTTATTACTAGAACAAATAAGGGATCCTTGCTAAAACTTCAGTAACGTGAACCAAGGTGTAAAAAAAATGTTACTTAAAATTTTTTTTCATCGCTTACTCTACGGAAACTATTGATGATATAACAAAAAAGTGTTCTACAATATTAGAGAACATATCAATACCTATATGTACTATATGTCCAACTATTGTAGTTATTTCACTATAACCACTTTTTACATTTTAAAAGTTAATAAAAAACTGACCAAAATCGGACCATGATAACCATACCTTTGTATTAACCCTTAACGAAACAAATAATTTCATAATCAAAAATGTGTCGATACCTACAGATAACCTTTTGAATTACTTAAATCGGACATTCCATTCAGAAGATATAGGAAAATAAACACCGCCGCCGCGCCGCCGCGCCGCCGCGCAATGACCAGTGTGGCCCCAAGCAATACAGCCGTAGCGTAGTAATAATATTGTTGTTTGTTTGTTTGCATTGAACAGGCTCCGAAACTACTGGACCGATTTGAAATAATTTATTTTTTAGTTTAGCAAACTCTATGTGCTCCATGCTTTACTTTTAAAAATTCTGAAAGGGATTTATTTTTAAGGGCCACTCTCGACCTACATGTAACTTAAAAGACTTACACACTTGCGAATTCGCGTGTCTAGAGTCTAGTAAGACCCCCTCGATCATCTACAATCCCTATTTTCATAAATATATATTTTACAATTTCTGAGATATTGACGTCCGAAAATCACTATTTTAATGACTCACTGACTGACTGACTCATCAAAATTATAGAACACTTCCAGGTAACCTATAAACTTTAAAGGAGACTGGGCACAAGTGGTCCGTGAACCAATACACATACCGTTGATGTATCGTTGTAGGAATACCTCAACTACATCCTTGTGCAAAGGGGCATCAAAATCTAACCCGGCAGTTTTGAGAAAAAAAATACTTTAGATTATTATTTACCTACTTTTTGTTTGAAAAACGTTTTAGTTGAGTATTTTTTTTTTAATTTTTTTTTATATTTCTTTTTTTCACTGTATGTTACTGAAAAAACAATTGCAAAAACATTTTGTATTTTGAAAAAAATATTTTTTGTTCCTACATTAGTACTAAGAACCTAAAAATCTGTATAATTATAGACATTTGAGATGGCAAGTGACTTGCAGGGAAAATAATAAGACATATAATACAGTGAAAAATACTCCACTAAAACGTTTTTCAAACAAAAAGTAGCAAAATAATAGTAATCTAAAGTATTTTTTTTCTCAAAACTGCCGGGTTAGATTTTGATGCCCCTTTGCACAAGGATGTAGTTGAGGTATTCCTACAACGATACATCAACGGTATGTGTATTGGTTCACGGACCACTTCCCATACAAATGTGCCCAGTCTCCTTTGGCATCGAAGTAGGTTATTGGATGTAAACAAAGGAAAAAATCTAAAAACGGACAAGTGTGAGTCGTACTCGCGCACTAAGGGTTCCGTGTCTCCACTACTCAGCAAAACATATAGACCACTTCCAGGTAACTAATAAACTTGAAATTTGCCATCGAGATAAGTTGTCAGGCGTATACAAAGAAAACCGGCCAAGTGCGAGTCGGACTCGCTCGCCGAGCGTTCCGTACCACCACATCTCTGGATAAGGAACTTTAAAAATAATAAATCTAAAACTATACATCATAAAAATAATTTAAAATTTGTTTAAGCTGGGGCCTATGAAGCCCTTTCATACGATATCCCACATGCACATGACACGGTTAACTCAATTCATAATGGGGACCCCTGTTACTTGCATAATTGATTACGTACTTTAAATAGACTATATTTTTTATTATTTAATTACAAATGTATAGTTTTCAGATTTTTCCCTATACTTGTAATATAAGACGGTATTACTTACCAAATTTCATAGTTGTAGGTCAACGAAAAATACCCTACGAATTTTGATTCCCTTGAGAGTGACGAAATATACGTTTTTTGCGGCATTAAACGGCCGTATCTTTTTTTACTTTAATTTAGAAGTTTCATTTTTTCACAGCTCAAGGGACTGTAGACCGGAGTATATGGTTTTAATTTCAACTCGATACCTTCAAGGGTTCCCTAGATAAAGGGTCTCGACAGACAGACGGACGGACAACAAATTGATACTATAAGGGTTCCGTTTTTTCCTTTTGAAGTACGGAACCCTAAAAAAAATCGACGAACTGGCCAAGTGCGAGTCGGACTTGCGAAATTAGGTTTCCTTACCATTACTATTTATCAAAATTATAGACCACTTCCACGGGACTTAGAATCTGGTTTTGCATTGAGGTAGGTTAACAGGCGTACACAAAGGAAAAAGAAAAACCGGCCAAGTGCGAGTCGGACTCACGAAATTTTGGTTCCGTACCCGTACCGCCGCCACTCACTACTCACTCGAATAATCATATAGACCACTTCCAGGTGACTTATTAATTTGAGATTTGGATTCGAAATAGGTTTATTGTTCGTATTGAGTAAAAATTTAAAAAACTGCCTAAGTGCGCCTCGGGCTTGCGCGCCGAGGGTTCGGTACCACCAAAAATATCTTATATGTATGTCTATTACTTGAATAAACATAGGAAATTCGTATATGTATATACTTTACAAAAGTTAATGATATCCCAACATAAACGTGAAATGGGGCCAAGTTCGATATAAAAGTGATAATCTCTATTATGCGGAGAAGTCTAAAATAAATATTTGTATTTGAAGTTCCGTAGCTATGATTTAGGAACCACAGTAGAACTTGGTGCCTACCCATTTAAGAGATCGCTGTAATTTTTTTATATCAAATTTGGCCCCATTTCACGTTTGTTTTGTTCGGATTTTTATTACTGCCAACGCAAACGTGGCTCTATGATGTCTAATGTCTCGGGTTTTGTTTCTCCACAATAACATGGTCTTCGAGTTGTGAATTGGAAGAAGAAGCAAAATTGAACGTTAAGAAGTGCGACTATACGTTTACCTCGTCTATAAGCACACATGCCAGCATCCGTGGGTCGTCGACAATTTCATTGATGCGGTCGAACAGCTTGGTGACGAGTTTGCCGCTCTCCGAGAACCACTTGGAGAACAGTCCGTGCGCATTGATCTCGAGCAGGCGCGCGCGCGGGAACGCGTCCGCGAGCCGCACCGACAGCTTGTGCGCGAGCGCGCGGCACAGCGAGGACTTGCCGGTGCCGGGCGGCCCGTGCAGCAGCACCACGCGGTTCCACGCCACCAGCCGCGGGTCCACGCCGCGCGACACGAACTCGAACGCCGTCTCCACGTAGCGCAGCACCTCCTCCTTCAGCCGCGACTCAAACACTAACAATAGAGAAACACTTTATTAAGGCGTATTCACACTCAACGCTGTAGGGCAGGGAAGCGTGCAGCGCGAGTATGTAAACAGGTCCCTCGCGCTGCCACTGCTCCTGCCGCCGCCGCTGCATTGCCACCATTGTCGGTTTTCGTGCAGAAGTCAAAGGAATCGGTTAAGTGTGAGCACTAACTTTCGTCGATGTTGCCGCAGAAGTATAAAGGCAATATTTCTGGCAGTGGCAGTGGCTGAGTGTGACTCCTGGGTTAGATATATTATTACAAGCAAATACCCTACAGTCTTTACTATATATTTTTTTATTGTATTTGGAAAACTTACCGCCGTAAACAAACATGAGTAGGTAACATACGTGAGACACTCAGAAAGTTTTGAGAAACTAAAAAAACTGACTTCTATGGATGAAATATGTTAATTAAATCTTTTCGAAGAACTCTCCACCAGCCTCTATACAAAGTTTCATGCGTCTGAACCCATTTTCGAAATATTTTTTCCAGTCCGCCGCAGACACCTCTTTCACGGCCTTCTCGAAAGCTGCTAGCGCGTCTTTCGGCGATGAAAACTGTATCCCTTTCAGCTGATTTTTTATTTTAGGGAATAAAAAGAAGTCACATGGTGCCAGATCAGGACTGTAAGGAGGGTGACCCAAGACTCGGACCGGTGTGGTGTCCAGGAAGTCCCTCGTTTGAGTGCGCGGGCGCGTTGTCGTGGTGAAGCAGTACACCGCGGAGCCCGGTGTTCGGTCGCTTGTTGCTTATTGCAGACAAAACTTCTGGCAGACATTTCATGGTGTACCATTCCGTGTTGATGCTGCTTTGGTCTCGTAATGGAATTGAAACCAGATACCCCGTCATAGTAAAGAAACTAGCGATCAAAATTTTCACTGCGCTTCACTTTTGTAGGCGTTGGTTCGTTTTGAAACAGCCAAACTGTCGACTGACGCCCGTCGCTGTGAGTTTACGTTTAAGGTTTTGTGCTGCTAGCTTATTAAGGCAGTTAATAACAAAACAAAAATTGCCGATAATTGGTTCTACTTATTGGCAATGCTAATACTAGTGTTTCTCAAACGAACGTTAGTACGCGAAAATGTAATTAATATTGGGGGGTTATCTATACGATTTTAGATAATACTAGCTTTTGCACGCGGCTTGCCTGTTTTTGAGGGTGTGATGCGCGTAATAATGTAGCTTTCTACTGAAATAATTTTCAAAATAGATTCAGTAGGTAGTGCCAGACATTACTGCCTACAAACATTCTCCGTATGGCTCCCGGCTTAGAATTGTATTGTATTGTAGCCTTTTTATTTCCTTAACTTAGCTTACAAAACATGGTAATATTTTGGTTAGTAACTTAATAGTATTGAATTTAGAAACAAAATATATGATCAAAAGGAAAGTTTAAAAAAGTAAATAAATTAAGATGTGTTAGTTTTATTCTTATTCTAGGTTAAGGACCCTTTCTTGGGTATAGGCCTCCCCAACCTTTTCCACTCGTCTCTGTTTTGTGCCAATTCTTGCCAATTTTTCCCAGCAGCTCGTACTATATCATCTTTCCACCTTTTTCTTGGTCTGCCTACTTTTCTTTGCCCTGTGGGACCCTTCCATCTAGTTGCCTTTACTGTCAATCTTTTGTCCCTGCATCGAGAGATGTGCCCTGCCCAATTCCACTTCAGTTCGAGAACATGTTTTAGAGCGTCCACCACTTTTGTTGTCTTTCTTATGTTTGCGCTTCTGATTAGAATAGGGCCATCGTATCTCTTCCAATATGTGTCATAAGAGCCGACTAAGGGACTCAAGCCGGAGGATTGGCAACAGCATCTTTTCCACAACTAGCACTCAACCTGCAACAACACTGTGAGCCTGCCTGCCAAGCGCGGCGATTACGGCAACACCCTCCAATTCTCGGAAATTTCGAAACTCAATCAATCGGGTAAAGATTTTATGAAAACAATTTGCAGATCTCAGTTCAGAATCAATAGTTCAGGAGTTCCCCAAGGCAGTAATTTGGGACCATTATTGTTTCTCCTAAATATAAATGACCTTCCAAAAGCCACTAAATATAAAATGCATTTGCAGATGACACTACTTAAATAGTTATTGATTTATTTTTGATGTACAATAAAGAGTTATTTGATTTGATTTGATAAAGACAAAATAAATTGACAGACATAGAATACATAGCAATTAGCATAGTAGATCATTTGTTTTCTGATGGACATCATTTAGTATAACATACTTTAGTGTGGACTTGGAACTATGTTTTATTGAAAACACTAACACAGATATAGCCACATCAGCTATAAGCAGCTCGCCTATTACAAAAAAACAATAATAATAAAATAGTGTAACATAGTTCCAGAGGGATCTGGAGAAAACCTTAAAATATATTATAGAAAAAACTTAAAATAATATAATTGATCAAAGAACACAGGTACCTAAGCTCTCCCATAGGCCATGGAATTCCTCGTGGGGCAGCGCCCACAGCTCGCAGGCGGCGAGCTCGTCGCCCGCGCCGTCCGCAACCGTGTCTGCCTGCGCCGCAAACCCATCAAGCGTGTGCACGTGCAGCGCCAGCGGCGTGTCGGCGCGCAATTCGCACGTGTGGCCCGCGTCGCATAGCGCCATCCCCTGAACGTGCTGCGCCAGCTCCCCACTGCCAGCCAGCTCGCGCTCGCGCAGCACGGCGCCGGGCCACAGCACCGCCTGTGCACCCAGGTGCGCGCGCACTAGCGCCTCCACCTGCGCGCGCGACGCCCGGCTGCCGCGCCGCTGCACCACGTCCACGTGCAACGGGTATACGTCCATCGTTTACAAATATAACACACTAGATGACTAGAAGATATATTCACAACAAAAGATACTACTTGCTCTTCGAAACAGTCCTTACTTTGTATCTTGAGTGTTTTAACGGGATTGTTTAACCCAGCGCTTACTCACACGCTAAATATAGGTAAATAAATAATCACTTTTCACAAAGAATTACCACTATTCTAGTTAAGTAAATTTAAACATTATAAAATTTTATTAAATTAACTCTATTTGATCACTACTTTTAGGTATCTATGATTAGTACATGAACAAACTGTAATTTTCAAATAATATTGATAGTTTTCAAAGTGTTGCCAACAGTCCAAGAAGCTCTCCACCAAAACACAACATTAATTTTATATCGAGGATGGTACTAAAATCAAATTAAATTGAACCATAATATATGAGTTGAAAGAGAACAATATTTTAATTGTTCAAAAACTAAAATTGAAAAAAATAGATCACTCTTTTAAAAGATTTTTTTTTTAAATTGCGTAGTGGAAAATAAAAATAATAACTGGTATCACTGTCGTCCATTGCTGCGTTTTTTCGTCATATCGATTATAAATGTGCTACGTGCAAAATTTTTACATTAAATGTGTTAAATGTGAGCGTGTTCTGCCGTTTACACTTACCTAAATGCTATAATTCCGTCTCTTTCGGTATAATCTGTATGTGTACATTCATAGTAAGTGACATGAAGTTGAAGCCAGATAAAATAATGACAGTTATTTACTACCTACAAAAACATCAAATAATCATAAGTAGATTTAGAACATCTGACTTGTGTCAATCACGCACGATTGACAAATAAGCTAAGTATTTTTGTCATTTTTAGCATTTAGAATTTTTCGGTTTTCAAATATATTATGATATTATTTTTCTCAAGTGCCGGTTGACAAATGGTTTAAGTGGTCTTGGTATTACTGGCCACTCAGTCGGGAAAAAGCAAAATAGTTTATTGCGTTAAAGTAGTAGGTACGCCCGTCCGTTTCCCACCTTACTACCGGACCTTACTACTAGTAGTAAAGGGCCAGAAATAATAAAGTGTAATTTTTTTTGTAAATGATTAAATAACAAAGTACTATATAAATATTAAAGCTCAAGAGTATTTATCATCATCATATCAATCGAAAGACGACCACTGCTGAAATTTCCAAAACGACCGGTCCTGCGCTGCCCGCATCCAGCGGCTTCTCGCGAACTTTACCAGGTCTTCGGTCCACCGAATGGCAGGCCTGCCTATGCTACGTCTTCCAGTGCGCGATCGCTACATGAAAATGTTACTGCCCCAACGGCCATCTGTTCTACGAGGTACGTGCACTGCCCACTGCCACAAGTTTAGAAATTCTGAGAGTTATATTGATTATTTTGGTTGATTCTCCTCATTTCTGATTTGATCACGCAATGAAACTCTAAGCGTAGAACACTCCATACCCAATGTGTGACCTTAAAGAGCCTTCTTACGACTTCTACGAGTTGGATTCGTCGATTGATCTCTTTCTTGAAGTTGGACCTACCTAACTGGACTGCTTGTCCTAAGTATACATATTCGTCAACAACTTCGAGTGTAGAGTCTCCAACCTTCAGAGGAGTGGATGCGATAAGGACATGTAACATTATTTTCGTCTCGTCCATGTTCATTTTTAGACCCACTTGTTGAGAGACTGTACTGAGGCCATCTAGAATTGTGCCTAGGTCTATCATAGTATCAGCCACGACTACAATATCGTCAGCGAATCGAAAGTGGGTGATAATTTCGGCGTTGATATTGATGCCAAGTCCACCCCAGTTCACAAGTATGAAAACATCTTCCAGGCGGCGGTGAACAGTTTTGGATTTATAAAGTCTCCCTGTCTCACTCCTCGCTGCAGCCTGATAAGTTTTGAATTCCGATCTTGGAGGCAAGCCGACATCGACATGGTGGCGTTTTCATACAAACACTTTAATACCTCGATGTATTGATAGTCAATTTGCCACCGCTGGAGAGACTAAAGCTCAGCCCAATTCTCAACCGAATCAAAGGCTTTCTCACTGTCCACATACGCCCAGCATAGTTCATGATTGTACTCCTCCATCTTCTGTGTAATCTACCGCAGTGTATGTATGTGGTCTATGGTACTAAAGCATCTTGGGAAGTCGGCTTGTTCGGGAGGCTGAATGTCGCCAAATCTGCATGCGAGACGATTCTTAATGATTCTCTAAAACAGTTTGTAGATATTGCTTACAAGCGAAATCGGTCTCTAGTTCTTCAGCAGGGTGTGGTTGTCCTTTTTGAAAGAGAGCACCACCATACTTAGGCGTTTGTCCCTCGAGTATAAGGGAAATTAATAAATTCTTAAGAGCTTTGGTACCGGTGTTCCACCTGTTTTCGGAAGTTCAGCCGTAATTCTATCATCACCTAGTGCTTTGTTGTTCTTGATCTGTTTGAGAAGCATTGTTATCTCGTACCGGCTGACTTCCGGGATATCTAGTGTCGAGTTAGTCTGGCTCTTCAGTCTTCAGCAACAACGCTGACAGGCAGGCGTGAGGTCGTGTATAATTTTTCGAAGAACTTCTCAACTTTTTCCAATAACAGCTCAGTCTTAGACAATATGATCCTGCCATTCTCAGTATTCAGCTTCGTCAGTTAACTCTAACAAACAGATCTCTCGCGAATACTTTTAGCCTTTGTTGTGCTTGATCGCCTCTTTAAGACAATCAAATGAAACTGACGCAAATCGTGAGTCAGGGACTTGGAGATCTGCCTTTTTAGTTGCCAATGCGGAGTCTTCAGAGGACTGCAATACCAAAATACGTCTTCCCTCCATGGGTTTTTTAGCGAAGTCTGAGACCTTTTTGGTTCTGTTTAAACGGCGAGTTTTCAAAATCTTAGATCAGACAGTTTGGACAGTTACAAAGAACTTCTCATTACAATCGTCCAAATCGTCTTCTAAGTATTCGAAGCGATTATAAAACTCGAGCAGAAAGCTCTCGGAGTTTTGGAGCTGGACAGGTGCTGCTCGGAGGGTGGACTTCATCAGTCAACATTTTTATATTCAGAGTGCCTCTTACCATTAGGTGATCACTTCCTGTTTTTACTGAATTGAACATAGAGACATCATTGAATATTTGCTTCTCCGTCAACAAGATGAAGTCAATACCATTCTTCGTTACGCCATTGGGATGCAACCATGTCCACTTTCGCTGTTTAGGCTTTTTGAAGAAGGAGTTCGTCATTAAGAGGTCTTCCTTATCCAGTTTCATTTTTTTTTCAATTCAGTCAGCAGCTGGACACGTAATTCCTCTCTACATATCCAAATTGCCCCACTCTCAGCTCACCATCAGTTTCGCGTTAGCCTTGTAGATTTGATGACTTTGCTAAATGATAGAGTGTTTCCACAAGACTACGTTGATTACTGGAATAATATGCCTTCTATAGACGAAGAAAACAAAATAACGATTGTTCAGACTTGAGTCTAATGAGTAATGACTAAACTGAGAAAATTATAGTTTTTTTAATTACTTTCATTTTCATACACTTACCTACAGTTAACGTGTTTTTAATAATAAAAAATAGTTTTAATTTAAGTCTTTTTACCGACTTCTTATAGGATGAGGTATTAAGTTCGACTGTATATATATATTTTTTAATGTATGTTCACCGCTTTTTTTCTTTATATACAGTAACAACAAATTCCTTAAAATACTTAAACTTATGATGGCAGATCAGATGGCCGTTGGGGCAGTAAAGTTCTCGAGTGGCGACCGCGCACCAGGAGATGTAGTGTAAGAAGGCCTCCCACTCAGTGGACCGACGACCTGGTGAAGGCTGCGGGAAACCGCTGAATGCGGGCAGCGCAGGACCAGTCGTTTTGGAAATCCTTGGGAGAGGACTTTCTCCAGCTGTGGGCGTCTTTCGGATAATATGATAACGATGATGACTTAATCTAATATAAATACACAAAAGTGTTAAATGAACCGTTAAATACATTAATTGTGTACTTATGTAGTAAGTGATGCTCTTTTTTATGATTGTGATATTTTTATAGTATATTTTGAAAATTGACGTTTGAATTTATGATATATAATAATAATAAAGATAAATACCCTAACTAATTATATGTAGTATAGTATATACACAATTCCTATACACAATTTTAAGTTTTAGCATATTGAACTTTTGAATTACTTAAAACGATCCTCCTGAATAATTGCTAGATCTGTAATTAGCACGTTTGTCTTCTAGACCATCGATATGGTCAACAAAATGTACGAAAAAGAGATAACACCTAGCAATTCGTAGAAAGAGATTACGGTATCTCTGTCGTACAACTTAGAAAGATTTTTGAATGATGAAAAAAAACGTACTACTAACAAAGTGATCGACTGTCAGTTGGCTGTCACAACTAAAGAGCATTTAATCACTACTAAGCAGAGATCTACTAATCTACTAAGCGCTACCACACACAGCGCTACTAAGACTAATGGACTAAGCACAGATCTATTATGGACTAAGTCTCTAGGAGCCACAGATCTAATAAACCAACTTGGAGCATTCGTTGCTGGGTTGGTGAAGTTTTTTACAGCATTTGCAGCAGCTACATTAAGAGATGGAACACCCAGTTGCTGTTGGGCGTCTATAAAACTGCACCCAGAGCAAGTTGGGTTCTCACGTCCTCCTTCGTTTTATCTTCTTGTCCGTACTGATGTGGGGTGGCAGTATACCCCATCGTTTTAAGTTTTCTTTGCTCCTTCCAACCCCTGCTCTCAAACGGTTCAGACCCTTCCATATGGGCCAGCTTTCAGAGGCTCCAGCAGGTAGATGCTCTGCAGGAGTGGTGATCACGTCCTCTCCGGACAGTTGGTCTTTCCACAGATTGAGGCGAGCTTCTTGAGGGGTGCCTTGTAGTGGACTATTGGTGAAAAAGCTCTTCCGAGACTTAAGACGACGAGGCTCGGGGGTGTGCGAGTAAAGAGGGTGTCTACTGTCTGTGCTCTGCTTGGTTCTCTCGACGGCTGCAGCAACTTCACGGCGTATGGCTGGTGGTGCAATTCCTGCAAGTTGGTAGAGTTTCTGCACAGGAGTGGGTTTCAAACAGCCAGTCACCAGACGGCACGCCTTATTGACTGCTACATCCACTTGGTGGGCGTGGGGCGAGTTTTTCCAGGCTGGGCAGGCGTATTCGGCCACCGATATGCTAAGTGCAAGGGCCGTGGTTCGAAGAGTGTGCGGGTTGGCTCCCCAAGTGCTACCTGTCAGACGTCGAAGGATGTTGTTTCTTGAAAACACTTTCTGCTTGGTGTTAACGCAGTGTTGCTTGAAAGAGAGTGTACGATTAAGTGTGACGCCAAGATATTTCGGTGTCTGTGTATGTTCCAATCGCTGGCCCTCCCATACAATGTTTAGCGATCTCGAAGCTTCTCGACTCTTCAGATGAAATGCTGAGATTTGTGTTTTTGTCGGGTTAGGTTTTAATTGGTTTTCGACGTAGTACTTCGACAGCAGCACAAGAGTTTCGTTCAGATGCTTCTCCACCTCTTCAAAGGTCATTTGTGGGCAGGTGCAGTCCACTCAACACCTCAAACAATGCCCGCAGTGCCCATTCACTTGCACTGACGAGGACCTGGCGTCGGCCTCCCCTCAAGCCATGGCGGTCGTGAAACATTGGCTCAAGAAGCTGTGACTCTCACACGAATAAGAAGAAGAAGAAGAAGAAGAAGAGAAGATCTTCTTGTCCTCAACATTGCTCACGTGCACTAGACGATTTTCTCCAAAATGCACCACGACTTGAACAAAATCCCAGCAGAAAACAATGAAAAAAGCAACGAAATAAAACTACGAATGCGTCCACCACAAATCCCGCCAAAAAACCCTACGTAGTTTGTTAAGGCTGGTTTACACAGTGCGAGCTGCTGCCTGGCCAGTAGACAGCTACTCTGTTTGTCTACTAGTACGCCAGTAGCTCAACTCGCCTTTGCTGTCTACACGACACCTAGCTACTGCCCAGTCCGAGTTAAGTCGCGATGTCGACGTAGCACACAAAAAAAAACAGGTTCCACTCACAACTAGCACTGGCGAGCTACTGTCGAACGCGTCACGAAACGATGCGAGCGACGGCCTAGCCGCTGTCATGTGCGTGCGAATTGCTGCCGGGCGAGCAGGCGAGTGAAAACAAAAAAAGGTGAAGTAACTCGGATGCGAGCTACTGTCCAACTCGCACGTGCGTGTTACTCGTAAGTGACGTCCAAACAGTGCGAGTAACTGCAGTGCAGCTACTCGGCAGGCTGACTCGTACGCTAGCTCGCAATGTGTAAAACCAGCCATTATATTCGCCAAAGAGATTATAACAAAATAAAGTTTATATTAACTTTTGACTTTTTGGCGGGAATTTGTAGCGTTCAGTTTGTCATTTTTCTTTTATTAACCGAAAAATTACATTAAGTGGTTTTCGATGTGTAATATTGATAGTGTATTTATCAGCGAAGTATCATTTATGTGTTTCTTGTGTAGGATAATGAAATAAAAGTGTGTATACTACTGTGTTTCGAGTTCCCACAAGAAGTCCGAGCAAGCTTTAGCAAAAGTGCTATCATTTTGCTAGAGTATGTAGGTTAGGTTAGTTTATAGACAATGATATGATGTGAACGTGAAGAAACAGTGACCTTGAAGACTGAGAAGGAGAAAAATACTACATAATCTGAAAAATATACTAAAAATTACTGAAGTCGTGAATTCTACAAATTAATACTGATGAAAAACATATACTGAAGACTAGGCGGTATGGCCAATGAGCCTTAGCCTGCCCTAAAAGGGCGAAGAAACAAAAAAAAAATTATATTAACTTTGACCACAGATCTACTTTGACACAGCACGTAGGTAGTCAGGTAGTGTATTATATTCTCTTTGGACACTGCCCTCCCTCTTATTTTCTTCTATTGATTGATGTCAGCAGACTAAGTAAATACCTATAATGCAATACATACAAACTAGTGAGTGACTGACTTATATTAATTAGTTTTGGTACATACAGCACAGTAGCGCAGTTCAATAAATAGTACTAGCGTAACTAATGAGCAGAGTCTAGCTAGAGTAGCTAATCTGCTGTGATTGATGTTTCGGCAGAGAGAGAGTGAAGGTATTGATACTGAAGGTGCCTACTCTTGTGAGGGTGGAGTGATGCAGTAGAGTGAGCGGCGTTTAGGGGGCGCCATGGCTGCGGACGGCGCGGCGGGGGCGCCCGAGGACACGCTGCAGGCGCTGCTGCGCGAAGCGGAAGCGCTCAAGCAGCGCCTCGAGGAAGAGCGCCAGAAGCTCAATGACGTCACACGTTAGTTCATTTTATTTTGTTATGTATTTAAATAGCACACAGATCACCGCCAGGTGCACTCAGAGTATGTTAGGTACATACCTTATACATTGGGTGCACTAGTGATCTAGTGAAGCTTTTGCCTTGCAGTCATCCTACTAAGAAATCTGTAGGGAAGAATTTGTATTCAAATAATGGTTGGGGTGCACTTAAAAGGACTGCTGGAAATATTTTAGTATTATCATTGTGATCCTCAGATTACAGAACAAACCAGAACACATCGGTTCAAAAGTACAGGCTCTCTCTATCCACTAAGCCCTAAATTACCAAAAATTTGAGGAAAATGAGCTGTTTGCTGCTCAGTATATATTTTAGCAATAATAACTTGGTTCAAATTAGTTGAAAAAATAAAATTTCAATAAAAAATTAAAAACCCCTACATTAATCCGTTACAATTTGTGAAATTAGTAGTTTGTTTGTAAAGTAAATCATAATAAAACATAAATGTGAAAAGGAGCCAAGTGATACAAAAAAAAATTACATATCTGAATGGGTAGGTACCAAGTTCTACAGGATTTCTGAAATAATAGCTATGGAACTTCAAATTGAAATATTCATCTTGGACTTCTCCAACTATTAGACAATGTACAATGGTGTTCAGTTTTTAAAAGAAAATTTATACATAACACTTCCAGGTGACTTTTTAACTTGAGTATTAGGATTGAAATAGGTGAAACCGGCTAAGTGCGAGTCGGGCTTAGGGTTCCGTATCACCAAAAATATAATATATAATATGTCTATAACTTGAATAGAGGAAATAAATGTGATAACGTTACAAAAAAATAATGATATCCCAACAATCATAAATGTGAAAGGGAGCCAAGCTTGATACAAAAAAAAGCGTTTTGTTAAAGCTAACTGTAATATTACTTTTTTGTTTTTGAATCTAATTTTATAACAATGTTTTAATTATTGATAATTATCTTCTTTGAACCCTGGTATATTTTGATGAACTATGGTATTTACAAGGTCAAATGTAAAGATAAGATAAGATAAATATCCTTTATTGCACACCAAATATACAAAAATGAAAAAACTTATTAACTAGCAAAATAAACAATGGTATAATAGAGATAATATTGTAGCGCATATAATTTTTGACGACTGCCAGCCTTCCGAACAAGCCGGCTTCCGAAAAGGCTTTAGTACCATAGACCACATACATACATACGCTGCGGCAGATTATACAAGACCGAAGAGTACACTCAGCCACTATGCTTGGCGTTTGTGGACTATGAGAAGGCCTTTGATTCAGTTGAAACCTGGGCTGTGCTACAGTCTCTCCAGCGGTGCCAAATTGACCATCGATACATCGAGGTGTTGAAGTGTCTGTATGAAAACGCCACTATGTCGGTTCGCCTCCAGGACCAGAACTCGAAACCTATCCAGTTGCAGCGTGGGGTGAGACAGGGAGACGTTATATCTCCGAAACTGTTCACCGCCGCCCTGGAAGATGTTTTTAAGCTTCTGGACTGGGGTGGACTCGGCATCAATATCAACGGCGAGTACATATCCCACCTCGGAGTTCTCGGAGTTTCTCTGAGTGATCGAATCGGAAACGAGGAGATCCGCAGGAGAACTAAAGTAACCGACATAGCTCACAGAATCGCTGAACTGAAGTGGCAGTTGGCAGGGCACATAGCTCGTAGAACAGATGGCCGATGGGGCAGTAAAGTTCTCGAGTGGCGACCGCGCACCGGAAAACGTAGCGTAGGCAGGCCTCCCACGCGGTGGACCGATGACCTGGTGAAGGTCGCGGGAAGCCGATGGATGCGGGCAGCGCAGGACCGGTCGTCGTGGAAATACTTGGGGGAGGCCTTTGTCCAGCAGTGGACGATTTGTGGCTGATATGATGATGATGATGATATAATTTTGATTTTTATAAGCTTACATGTGACATACTTTATGTGATATACGCAATATTCTGAACGCGGCAGCGGCCATTTTGATGACGTCATAACTGGTGACTTAAACACGTTAGAAACTTTGTTCCGATGGTTTTTTAGTCAGAATAACATGCTTAACGACAGTATAAAATATGGTGCTGGTTTCATAAAAAATCACCTTTTGGGCCCTATATGACACTAAGGGAAGCGACTAAATGAAGCAAGAAGACACGCAAAGCAAAGATTTTCCTGAATGGAAGGAATGGCAGAAAAACCAAGACATTACTATCACTATGTCGGAAAAGCTTGGCAATGGTCATTGTCTTAGTAACCGGACACTGTAGACTAAATCGACACATGTCCTTAATAGATAGAACTAGGGTTTGTGATTTCTCGAGGTTTTTCAGTTCTCGGGTCTCGAGAATTCTCGAGCCTGATTTCTCGGGTCTTCTCGGGTTATCGAGAAAAAAATATATTTACGTCTAAATTTTTTGCTTTAATAATAAAGAGAGTCTTTAATTTAAATGTGTAATTTTGTGTCTTAAATTTAAATAATAATGGTAAAAATCAACATAATCTTTATAATAATAAGTTCAGGACTTTAGGCTTTTGTGTGATTATTGCAACTAATGAAATTGGTTAATATTAATGCAATCAATTATCTTTTTTTAATTAAAAAAAACAGAAGTTTAATTTCTTCGAAAAACCTATTCAAATTAGAAAAAAAATTTTTGGTGATACAAAACAAACACTTGAACTTTTGCAGTCAAAATATTGTTTACTTTGCAATTCTATTACGCTTGGGTCACTGAATACAATGTCCTGGCTTTTGGTAATCCGATCCGAACATGGCGGGAATATTGAAACACGAATGAACGAAACACAACTGGGGCGCTTGCGTTTGTCGGTAAAAACAAAAGATACCGACAAGACACGTGCCACGCTGTCAGAGGAGGCCACCACCGCCTCGCACTTATAAAGAAAGCGTAAAAAAAAAATCTTTTCTAAGAGATAAGTTTAATTTCAACTTCTCGATGTCTCGACTTTTCTCGAGCTGAATTTCTCGGGAACGAAGCCAACCGATTTCCCGGGAATTCCCGGGACGAGAATTCCCGGGTACAAACCCTAGATAGAACCACAGACCTCTCCTACCCCTACTGTGGAGAACTGGAGTTTTTGCATGTTGCCCCTCCCCCCCCCCCCCCCCCTCCCGCCCTCCATCCCACCTCCACCTCTTTAGATTGTGACAACCGGCCCATTGTTGTTCAGGAGATCATTCTGAACACCACTGAACACAATGATACCGGTTGTCGGCGGAGGATTCGTCGCGTCGGTGGTTTCGATGGAAATCGTTATTTGACGTGTTTTCTAAAAGCGTGTTCGCCACTATGTTTACACTCGTGTTACTCTTGGCGCAGTGTCGTGCGTGGCGGAGCGGCTGGAGCCGGTGAACTTCCCCAACCTGAAGCTGCGGCGCGTGCTGAAGGGCCACCAGTCCAAGGTGCTCTGCTGCGACTGGTCGCCCGACAAGCGGCACATCGTCACCGCCTCACAGGTCACTCTTCACCCCACTCTCCTTCTTATAATAACTACACTTATAACTGCTTACTGTCTTTTTTAGTAACTTTTAGTGGTACTGTTGATATATTAGTTGTTTGTCTTCCAATTAAAATAAAATAATGAACATTGACATACCTTTATACCAACTGTACAATGAATTTCAGTATTTTAGTAGCTATTAAGTTGACTATATCATTCATATATTCTATTATTCTATAAGCCTCTTCTTCTCTTTGCTATGTGCTTAAACTATTCTTACAGTCGTGTGAGCGCGCATCCTGAACTTTTTGAGTATTTTTGTTTTCACCATTTCTTTTTAGGGTTCCGTATCTCAAAAGGTAAAAACAGAACCTCTACAGGACGACTTAGCGGTCCGTCCGACTGTCTGTCCAGCCAGACCCTTTATCTCGGGAACGCGTGAAGATATCGAGTTGAAGTTAAAACCATATACTTCGGTTTACAGTCCCTTGAACCTGTGAAAAAATTAAACGTCGGAGTTAACGTAAAAAAAAGTTACGGCCCTTTATGCCGCAAAAAACGTAATTACGACACTCAAGGGCACAAAATTTATAAGGTATTTTCCGTTGACTTAAAACTATGAAATTAGATTGGGCAAGTAATACAGTCTTATACTACAAGCTGTGCTACAGTATAGGGAAAATCTGGAAACTATATATTTGTATTTAAATCATAAAAAATATAGTCTTTATTTAAAATATGAATCAATTATGCAAGGAACGGCGGTCTTTGAGTGAATTGAGTTAACCGTGTCATGTGGGTATCGTATGAAAGGGCTTCATTGGCACAAGCTTAAACAGATTTTTAATTATTTTTCGATTTATGAAAATGAATAAAAGAAATCTTTTCCCTTTTTTGATATGTATAGGATTTGTACGGAACCCGCGGTGCACGGTGGCGAGTCCGACTCGCATTTGTCCGGTGTTTTATCCACTATTGGTAAGCCTTTGGCATCATCTCACCTGATGGTACTCAGAATTTATTCGGATCCAAAAGTAAGGACTTAACTAAACTCGACGAGATTTTCTGTGAGTGCGCATCAAAAGATTAGAAGAAAACAACTAGAAAATTCTTATAAAAAATTTAACCATGCGCACTGTTTATAATTGTACAGGGAGCGTTAAATGAAACACAGATGTTATCCGAAATGATTTATTATGGCTGAGTAATGGCATTTTCGTAAACAAGACATCACATCAGGTTCATAACATATATTCAGTGGATTTTGATATTCTAAAACATGTAGGCGCTAAAGAATGACCATTTATTGTGTTGGATGGCTATGGTTCTATGCTGAATCATAATGGTTGATAAATAGTGAATTTTATGGTATCTGAGAGCTTACAAATCTGTGACTAGTTCGCAAATTTTGTAGCTTTTTAGAGAATGAACGAAAATACACATCAAATGTCACAAATGAAGTCTATACACTCTATAAAAACTTAATGAAGATAATGTCTAATTACACATATAAAGTTTCAGAAACAAAGACATCTTTTTACAACTCGAGATAATAAATAATAACATAAAAACATTGGCAGTTTTCACTAGCAAACAAAGAAGAAACCTAAATTACTCTATAATTATATCTATGACCTATTTCTTCTTAAGTAAAACATTAATTACGAAACAGTAGCTCTATGCATATCTTTATACACGATCCTGAACTATATAAACTTATCTACGGTATTAATGTCGCATATTTTAAATTTGCATAACTTTTATGTATTTTTTTTTACATTTTCATTTCCTAAGACCCTTAAAATTAACCCTTACCTCTAAATTAGAAAGAAAAAGACTATTTTACTTATATTATTTGACCACGAGGTGGTGTCATGTAATTGCCAGAAACCAATAGCAGTACCGTACTTCCGTCGGAATTTCCCTACTCTCAAAATAATACTTTGTCCTGTTAGATAACGACTGCAACATACATATTATTAATATAAAAAGCACACGGAGAAAAAAATATAGTCAGAATAACTATTCAAAGTTATAGTTAAATTAGTTAAATGACGTATCGTTGATGTAGTCAACTGTTTTCTAGAATTGAGGATCTGTATAGCCAATTCAGCGATACAGATCCTTAGTTTGACGAAACAGTTGGCTATATTAACGATACGTCTTTTAACTAATTTAACTATAAACTTTGAATAGTTATTCTGACGATATTTTTTTCTCCGTGCACCCTAGGTCAGTCGGGCCAATGGAGAAAGAAAAGATAAGAGAGAGAGAGGACCTACTTGGAATCTGAAGATTGTCTGAAAATTTCATCGAAATCGGTCCAGCCGTTTTGGAGTCTATAAGGAACATTTTTTTTTCCTTCACATAGCACAGAGATAGACTGGATTCAAGTGCTAATAACTACAGCCTCCCTGATATAATAAAAGGATTTGAATGTAAATCACATGTTAAACGCTCATAAGAATTAGAAATGATTTGAACGATTAAAAATTATTCAAAATGATTACAAATCAAATCATTTTTAATCCTTTTTAATGATTTTGTTTAATCAGGGCTGTGATTAAAATAACTAAAAAAGAGATTATAAGGTTTTCTTATTTGTTTACTTAGCTTAAGTAATAAAAATATGTATCGTTTATTTAAGTAAATAAACTTTAAACAAAAAATAATGTTCTGAGGACAGGTTATAGCGGTGAATACTTATAACCTGTTTTGTCCGTTAAATTTGGAACCATATTAAAATAAATAAACTCATGTGAGTCCAACTATGTAACTTAATTAATTAATTCATTAACTTTAATTATCTTAACGTTAGTTAAAAAACACTATAATATTAAGAAATTATAAAGTCACATGAACAATGCGTTCATAAATCTTATTATTGGTCAACTGACAGCCAAAACCGTGTGCTAACACTGGTCTTATGTACAGTTGGTAATATTACAAATTATACAGTCAGTCATTCAAATCACCTACCCAGATAACCAGGGTTGTCAATTTTGAACTACATAAATATAATCATAAAGTTTAAAAGACACTTACAATTACAAATTTTGAAATTACATGAATACAAACGCAAATTTAAATTTCCAACTAATTAACCAAGAAAGTGTAACAACGGTACTTTTTAAAGATTATTTTAATTTAATTAAATCATGGTAGATCTTATCTATGGTTTCTGTATCTTTCCTTTTATTAATTAAATCTTGATGCCTCTCCATTTACATAGATTCCATAATCAGACGCTTTTTATAATTATGTTCTGTATTTAAAATTTTTAATATTTTAAGATTTTAGCCTGCTTACCCTCGAGTAGGCTTTATCATTACAAAATACAAAAGCTTTAGCTCAACCTTTTTTTTTAAAATAAAGACAAAAATAATATAAAACTCATGGCATTTAAAAAAACAGAAACAAAACGATTTACAAAAAGTATTGTATCATATAACACTTGACAGCCCTACCAGCACATCACACACCAGAAACTATGCACTCGCGACTTAGCTTGCTCAATAGCAAGTAAGTGGTTGTAGCATCGTCTTGAATTCATCCAGGGAAGCAGCAGTTGAAACAGCAGGTGGCACAAAGTTCCAGAAAGCAACTCCAAGGACAAGAAAAGAGCTCTTGTACATTGATGTACCCGGAATCGGCGATAACAGCGTATAGTCCGGTTGTTCTCAGATCATTGCAGAGTCGGATCGATAATAGCTTCCAGGTTCTTGAGAATACTAACTTACTCAATATCTTTACCAGCTAACGACAGCACTGGCTTCTCACTGCTATCTATGAGGATAGTACGTTTAGACAAACACCAAAAAAAATGTTAGACACGAAATTCATGATGTGTGAACGGAAGATTAACACTTATTTTTTTTTTTTTTTCTTCTCCTCCTCGATAAATTTATTTATTCCGCAGTCTCTGCACCACCTCCAAAATGGGCTGAAATCGTACACTCGGCCACAATTGATACATATTTTTTTTTGGGACTCCATTTGACCGGAATGGTTGCAACAATATGAATCATTTCGACCCTCCGTCTCCGTTTAAATAGCAATGCTTATCAAAACTAGGGCTACCACTTTCTCATAACATTTTTTTTTGTTTAAAGTTTATTTACTTAAATAAACGATACATATTTTTATTACTTAAGCTAAGTAAACAAATAAGAAAACCTTATAATCTCTTTTTTAGTTATTTTAATCACAGCCCTGATTAAACAAAATCATTAAAAAGGATTAAAAATGATTTGATTTGTAATCATTTTGAATAATTTTTAATCGTTCAAATCATTTCTAATTCTTATGAGCGTTTAACATGTGATTTACATTCAAATCCTTTTATTATATCAGGGAGGCTGTAGTTATTAGCACTTGAATCCAGTCTATCTCTGTGCTATGTGAAGGAAAAAAAAATGTTCCTTATAGACTCCAAAACGGCTGGACCGATTTCGATGAAATTTTCAGACAATCTTCAGATTCCAAGTAGGTCCTCTCTCTCGCTTATCTTTTCTTTCTCCATTGGCCCGACTGACCTAGGGTCCTTTTTACTTTTAAATTGCATATTTTTAAGACCGTTTTTCAAACAACTATCAAATGTCCACGTAAGTTATTTATCTCTTGTTATTGAAGTCTGGTTTTCCTTAATAAATGCGATGTACCTATGCCGACCACTCTTATCTAAAAAGTTTTATGTTTACATATTTTTAGTTCGGGAATTCACATGACTAATATAATGTGTGTGTTACAGTCGTTATCTGACAGAAAAACATATTGTTTTGAGCGTAGGGAAAATCCCAAAGTTCTGTCATCCACGGATTGTAAGTACAGTCACCATCAACCAACTGATCTATCTCAACTGATCTATCTCAACCAGTTCACGTATTTTGGGTACCAAGAAGCTAGAAGCTAAGAAGCTAGTGGGTGTTTGATAGACATAAAATTAGCATATGATTTGACTAGGTTAGGGATCATCTATTTTGAATGGAAATTATTTATTTAAAAAAATGGTCAGATTTCAGACAAGTTTTGTCATCAAATAAATCCTATGGTAAGTGACGATGATGTCGAAGTCGAACATTCCCCAACGCAAAGGGGAACTGGCTATCTTATCGTCAAGCCGCAACACATCAATGCTGTTAACATTGATGCTCGGCGGCAAGACTTAGATAAGATGGTGGTAGCTAGCCAGGCGGGCTAAGAAAATGCCCTTCCACCAACCAAACCGAGTCATAAAGTTAGACTCTGTCGGGAATCGAACCCGCGACCTCCTGAGGTGAAGCTAATGGACTAAACCATTACGCCACGGAGGCGGAGGAGGTTACAAAACAGGCAGTGCGCTTAGTTTTCACCCGAATTCCCAAAAAGAAGGGTAATGCTTTTCGGGTGTTAGTATGTATGTTACATAGATACATAGATAATATGTTTATTGGTCACTGCAATCCCACACATATTATTACACTAGTGCATTATTCATATTCAAAAAAGACCGGCCAAGTGCGACTCGGAGTCACACAAACAGGGTTCCGCACCAAATAGTGAACTTTGGAAATTTTATTGTTCCTGTGGGAACGGAACAACTTTACATTTTCTCATACTTTTTCCTGTAAACTATGCATTCAACCTCTGATACTGTGTTTTTCCCAAGATTTTAGGTCTAGTAGTTTCAGAGATAAGGGTAGCCATGGTCAATTTTCACATATTTTCTTAAAGAACTTTAGAACTAAAAATCTTTAAATCATAAAAAATATATATACTTCAAATTCTCACAACAAGCCCTTTCATTTGATATGTCACACAATATAGCTTGCAAAACTTTTTTTTAAATTTTCTAATATACTCCCAAAAAGTGGCCCCCATGTTTAAAATTCATTTATTTACGTTACACGTCCGTCTTTGGGTCACCGACTTACATCATCATATCAGCCGGAAATCGTCCACTGCTGGACAAAGGCCTCCCCCAAGGATTTCCACGACGACCGGTCCTGCGCTGCCCGCATCCATCGGCTTCCCGTGATCTTCACCAGGTCGTCGGTCCACCGCGTGGGAGGCCTGCCTACGCTACTTTTCCGGTGCGCGGTCGCCACTCGAGAACTTTACTGCCCCGTCGGCCATCTGTTCTACGAGCTTTGTGCCCTGCCCACTGCCACTTCAGTTTAGCGATTCTGTGAGCTATGTCGGTTACTTTAGTTCTCCTGCGGATCTCCTCGTTTCTGATTCGATCACGCAGATAAACTCCGAGCATAGCACGCTCCATTGCCCTTTGGATGACCTTGAGCCTTCTTATGAGGCCCATAGTAAGCGACCATGTTTCAGTTCCATAAGTCATCACTGGCAACACACACTGGTCAAAGACCTTAGTCTTGAGACACTGCGGTATGTGGGACGTGAAGATATTGCGAAGCTTCCCGAACGCTGCCCAGCCTAGCTGGACTGTTTGTCCCAGGTACCGCTGGAGAGACTGTAGCACAGCCCAGGTTTCGAATGAATCAATGGCCTTCTCATAGTCCACAAACGCCAAGCATAGTGGCTGATTGTATTCTTCGGTCTTCTGTATAATCTGCCGCAGCGTATGTATGTGGTCTATGGTACTAAAGCCTTTTCGGAAACCGGCTTCTTCGGGAGGCTGGAAGTCGTCACACTCTTTTTGAAGAAAAGCACGACCACACTTATGTGCCATGCCTTAGGCGTTTGTCCCTCGAGTATAACTGAATTAAATAACTTCTGAAGAGCTTTTAATACCGGTGATCCACCTGCTTTCAGAAGTTCAGGCGTAATTCCATCATCACCCGGTGCCTTGTTGTTCTTGAGCTGTTTGCGAGCCATTCTAATCTCGTACAGGCTGACGTCCGGGATATCTTCGGTATAGTGTCGGGTTAGTCTTGGCTGACTTACATATGTGTACCAAATTTCAACTCGATCGGTCCAGTAATCGGAGCCAATTGGCTGGGACAGACGGACGAACTGACGGACTGACAAGACACACGAGTGATCCTATTAGGGTTCCGTTTTTACCTTTTGTGGTAAGGAACCCTAACAAAAATTAAAAAGTTAAAAAAGAAAGAGAAAATTTAAATAATTTTGGAAAAACCTAAAAACTTCTGGGTACAAGCTTTAATATTGCATTGTCACGCGATATACACACTAAATTTCAGCTCAACCGGCAACCGGGAAGTGGGTGAAATTTAACTTGCAAGAGTCACCCGAACAAAGTTGCAAGTTAAATAAAAGCTTGTAAAAAGAAGAATGACACAAGTAAATAACAAAAGTCATCATCATCATAATATCAGCGGAAAAACGTCCACTTCTGGACAAAGGCCTCCCCCAAGGATTTCCACGACAAAAGTAAAATTAATAAATAAATAAATTGACAAGAGTGTGATGTAGTGCAAATGGGCCATAGCTCAGTAAATAGCTTGGCCCCCCTGCTGTAGGGGCAGAACTCTGGTATTGAGCCAGGAGTCAGGACCCGAGGGTAGACAGCAAAAATTGAAAACAAAACAATACTGTGCATAAACAAACAAAAAAACTGTGTTTATAAGCTGTGTAAGAAGTAGGCTTGAGGGGCTTGAGTGCCGTCAGTGTAGTATGTATGTGTGTATGTATATGTATTGTGTTTAAGGTTTGGCAGGCACTTAAAGTCGGACCTTCCGTTACTGACGGTCATCATTTCCTTACCAGCGAAACATCAGTGTACCGCATCTAATTACAAGTTCGACTTTACAGTTTACAGACACAGCAGTCGGCACTCGGCTAGTCGGCACGTTCCGCTCCTGAATAACCGAGGACCCGGGCCAGCGGGTATACCTGTCTTTTGTTTCTCAATGAGATAGTTATTGTACTCGTAATGTTTGTTGCATGTGAGTTGGTATGTAACAAGTGTGAGTGGCGAGTGTGGGGAATGTTGCGCCAACATTTGGTTGACAGGTAGCGGCAGCTGCCGGTGAAGGGGCTGTGGTTTTGTGTGGGTGTGCTTTCAGCAGACATTTTGAAGATCGTGTACCATATCTTGTGTAAATCGGAGATAACTTGAGTTTAAGGTAAAGATGTTCTTGTTTTTTTATAAGCAGTGCGTTAAGTTTTGTTACTACCATTCATCTCTGTTACAGGCAGTGCGCTAAGTTTTGTTACTACTACAACCATTCTTCTCTGTCACAGGCAGTGCGCTAAGTTTTGTTACTATTACAACCATTCATCTCTGTCACAGGCAGTGCGCTAAGTTTTGTTACTACTACAACCATTCTTCTCTGTCACAGGCAGTGCGCTAAGTTTTGTTACTATTACAACCATTCATCTCTGTCACAGGCAGTGCGCTAAGTTTTGTTACTATTACAACCATTCATCTCTGTCACAGGCAGTGCGCTAAGTTTTGTTACTATTACAACCATTCATCTCTGTTACAGGCAGTGCGCTAAGTTTTGTTACTATTACAACCATTCTTCTCTGTCACAGGCAGTGCGCTAAGTTTTGTTACTATTACAACCATTCATCTCTGTCACAGGCAGTGCGCTAAGTTTCGTTACTACTACAACCATTCTTCTCTGTCACAGGCAGTACGTTAAGTTTTGTTACTACCATTCATCTCTGTCACAGGCAGTGCGCTAAGTTTCGTTACTACTACAACCATTCTTCTCTGTCACAGGCAGTGCGCTAAGTTTCGTTACTACTACAACCATTCTTCTCTGTCACAGGCAGTACGTTAAGTTTTGTTACTACCATTCATCTCTGTCACAGGCAGTGCGCTAAGTTTTGTTACTACTACAACCATTCATCTCTGTCACAGGCAGTGCGCTAAGTTTTGTTACTACTACAACCATTCATCTCTTTCACAGGCAGTGCGCTAAGTTTTGTTGATTGATTGATTGATTGATTGAAAACACTTTATTGCACAACATAAGAGAAAAGAAAAAAAAAAGATACAATGATTAAAGGAGTTGTACATATAGGCGGTCTTATCACTACCATTCATCTCTGTTACAGGCAGTGCGCTAAGTTTTGTTACTACTACAACCATTCATCTCTGTCACAGGCAGTGCGCTAAGTTTTGTTACTATTACTACCATTCATCTCTGTCACAGGCAGTGCGCTAAGTTTCGTTACTACTACAACCATTCTTCTCTGTCACAGGCAGTGCGCTAAGTTTCGTTACTACTACAACCATTCTTCTCTGTCACAGGCAGTACGTTAAGTTTTGTTACTACCATTCATCTCTGTCACAGGCAGTGCGCTAAGTTTTGTTACTACTACAACCATTCATCTCTGTCACAGGCAGTGCGCTAAGTTTTGTTACTACTACAACCATTCTTCTCTTTCACAGGCAGTGCGCTAAGTTTTGTTGATTGATTGATTGATTGATTGAAAACACTTTATTGCACAACATAAGAGAAAAGAAAAAAAAAAGATACAATGATTAAAGGAGTTGTACATATAGGCGGTCTTATCACTACCATTCATCTCTGTTACAGGCAGTGCGCTAAGTTTTGTTACTACTACAACCATTCATCTCTGTCACAGGCAGTGCGCTAAGTTTTGTTACTACTACAACCATTCTTCTCTGTCACAGGCAGTGCGCTAAGTTTTGTTACTACCATTCATCTCTGTTACAGACTGTGCGCTAAGTATTGTTACTTCCATTCATCTCTGTTACAGGCTGTGCGCTAAGTTTTGTTACTATTACAACAATTCATCTCTTTCACAGGCAGTGCGCTAAGTTTTGTTACAACTACAACTATTCTTCTCTGTCACAGGCAGTGCGCTAAGTTTTGTTACTATTACAATCATTCATCTCTTTCACAGGCAGTGCGCTAAGTTTTGTTACTACTACACCAATTCTTCTCTGTCACAGGCAGTGCGTTAAGTTTTTTTACAACCATTCTTCTCTGTCACAGGCAGTGCGCTAAGTATTGTTACTTCCATTCATCTCTGCCACAGGCAGTGCGCAACGTTTTTTACTATTACAACCATTCATCTCTTTCACAGGCAGTGCGTTAACTATTCTTCTCTGTCACAGGCAGTGCGCTAAGTTTTGTTACTTCCATTCATCTCTGTCACAGGCAGTACGCTAAGTTTTGTTACTATTACAATCTTTCATCTCTTTCACAGTCAGTGCGCTAAGTTTTGTTACTACTACACCCATTCTTCTCTGTCACAGGCAGTGCGTTAAGTTTTTTACAACCATTCTTCTCTGTCACAGGCAGTGCGCTAAGTATTGTTACTTCCATTCATCTCTGCCACAGGCAGTGCGCAACGTTTTTTACTATTACAACCATTCATCTCTTTCACAGGCAGTGCGCTAAGTTTTTTTACTATTACAACCATTCATCTCTGTCACAGGCAGTGCGTAAGTTTTGTTACTACCATTCATCTCTGTCACAGGCAGTGCGCTAAGTTTTGTTACTATTACAACCATTCATCTCTGTCACAGTTAGTGCGCTAAGTTTATTTACTACCATTCATCTCTGTCACAGGCAGTGCGCTAAGTTTTGTTACTACCATTCAATCAATCAATCAAATATGCTTTATTGTACAATTACAAAATATACAAAATACAAGTACAGAATAAATAGAAAAATTTTAAATTGTACAATGTAGGCGGCCTTATTGCTTAAAGCAATTTCTTCCAAGCAACCCAGAGAATGGATACAATTAAATTAAAGTATGGGCTGTGCAAAGCAAACATATGCAACAATATTGAAAATAGAACAATTTACTATATAATTCATCATAAACTTACCATTCATCTCTGTCACAGGCAGTGCGCTAAGTTTTGTTACTATTACAACCATTCATCTCTGTCACAGGCAGTGCGCTAAGTTTTGTTACTATTACAACCATTCATCTCTGTCACAGGCAGTACGTTAAGTTTTGTTACTTCCATTCATCTCTGTCACAGGCAGTGCGCTAAGTTTAGTTACGATCAATCACGTTAAAATCTCAACTTCGAGTTTTTGGCTATAATCCCTACTAATATTATAAATGCGAAAGTAACTCTGTCTGTCTGTTACGCTTTCCCGCAAAAACTACTGAACGGATTTGGCTGAAATTTGGTAGGTAGACAGATTAGGACCTGGATTAAGACATAGGCTACCTTTTACCACGCTCGCGAGCCGCTTGTGGCTCGCGCACTGGGCACCCTCGAAAAGTCATAGAAACGTGGTCCACCGCGGGTGAAGCCGCGGGAAACAGCTAGTAATACATATGTTATTCCTTCGTCCCTCGCTGCTGAAAAAAGGTTTAGGTTGTTTTATTAACGCGAGGGAGGTTTGCAGGACGGCAAGCTGATCGTGTGGGACGGGTTCACGGCCACCAAGGAGCTCACCATCGCCATGCCCAGCACGTGGGTGATGGCCTGCGCCTACGCGCCCTCCGGCAACATGGTCGCCGCCGGGTCAGTCTTACTACTCACTCACACCAGGCTGCCCACTGCACACTGCTCACCAAACAATATACAAGGAGCTCACTATCGCCATGCCCAGCACGTGGTTGATGGCCTGCGCCTACGCGCCCTCCGTCAACATGGTCGCCGCCGGGTCAGTCTCACTACTCACACCAGGCTGCCCACTGCACACTGCTCACCAAACAATATACAAGGAGCTCACTATCGCCATGCCCAGCACGTGGTTGATGGCCTGCGCCTACGCGCCCTCCGGCAACATGGTCGCCGCCGGGTCAGTCTCACTACTCACACCAGGCTGCCCACTGCACACTGCCCACCAAACAATATACAAGGAGCTCACTATCGCCATGCCCAGCTCGTGGGTGATGGCCTGCGCGTATACTCGGCAACATGGTCGCCGCCGGGTCAGTAAAGGTTGCCACACACGGGAAAGATAATGTAAGATATCTTAACGTACCAGATATCTTACAATATCGCTCTTCATAGAAATCAATGAATGTACATACACGGTGCAGATAATATATATTTGATCGTTGTGTACCTGCAGATACCGAGCGATACCGACAGATGTCGACAGATACCTGTAAGATAAAATATAACGCACAGATATTTATCTTAAGATAAATACAGCATGATTCAAAGAGTTTTTAACCGGCTCCGTAATTTACACCAGGAGGTCGCGGGTTCGATTCCGGGCGAGGTCAACTTTATAAGACTCGGTTTAGTTGGTGGTAGGGCATTTTCATAACCCGCCTGGCTAGCTACCACCATCTTATCTAAGTCTTGCCGCCAAACATAAGTGTTAACGGCATTGATGTGCTCCGGCTTGAAGATAAGATAGCCAGATCCCCCATTGAATTGGGGAATCTTGGTAAGCCCGCTTCCATCTTCAGCATCATCGTCACTTGCCATCAGGTGAGATGATGTCAAGGGCTTATTAATTGTGATGAGAAAAGAATCTCCGCGCGGCGCGGGTGTGTTCGGGGGTGGTCTGCGGTGAGGAGTGAGGAGGGAGTAAGTACCACGATACTTTCGTAAAAGCATAATGTAAGTCAAATTCAAAATCAGTTTCGTCCTCTGACGAACTATTTAGTAAGTCCAGTAGCAAAATACACGAACTCATTTTCTTAATCACCCTATATAAAGCGTTTTAAGTGTAGCTATTCAAAGACTCGTAACAGAATGTTAAATTTTCACATATTATCGTATCTGTCCCGTGTGTGATACCTTACGATACTTTAAGTTTTTATCTTAATATAGTTGTAGATACTTACAGATATAATATTATAGTATCTGTCCCGTGTACAGTGCCGGATTAAGCCTGCGCGGGGCCCGTAGCAAATTCTATTGAGAGGCCCCTTTGTTTGCTATAACTAGGATTTTAAGTTAGTTAAGGTAGTAAAAAAAATTTTACAAATGAAATTTTCTACATTTAATATTGGCAAATTTAGAAATAGTACTGTTAGTGTCAATTTCTTTTAGTAAATCATATTCTATACTCATCAAAGAGAGATAACTCAGACGTTATATAATACTAATATAAAGTAATATATACAATAAATACGTAAGTACACGAGCTCAGGGTTCAGTTTTGGGACTCTGCATCTTTTTAAGGTGGCTAAAGAAGGAGTTAACCTAACGTCGACCGGGAGAGCGTTCCAGAGACGCGCGGCTTGAACAGTGAACGACTTGGTGTAGGTGTCCGTGGTGTGGGAGGGGATCGCGAGGACATAGGTTTTACTGGAGCGCAACCTGGAGTCCACAGAGGTACGGAAGTTAAACCTCTCCCGGAGATAACGAGGAGCAGCAGGGTTGAACAAAACATTATGAAGAAGAGCTGAAGTATGGGAGTCCCTGCGTTGGCGGATGAACTGCCTATTAAGCCTCACACGATATTCCGAGATATGGTCGTACTTCCGAAGGCCGAAAATATATCTGATGCATACATTTTGAAGACGTTTCAGCTTTAGGAGCAACTCTACAGTGGGGTCTAAGAAGGCCTTACTTCATTTCATAGTTCTATAACTTGTTGAGTTCAGATCTCGTGTTCAATAAAACATCAATGACCTTATCCTCCACAGTCAAGAATTTTGGCATCATCATGGAAAAAACTTTGTCTTGGACGGCACACATTAATGAAGTGAGTAGGAAGTTGTTTTTACAATTTAAAACGCCTGCAGAATTTTCCATCTTTTAAAACTAAATTCTTGCTTGCTCTTCTAATACCACTCCTAGATTACGGTGACGTTGCCTTCCAATGACGATGGCCTGTGTCTTGGCTGCATTGATTACTAGCCCAAAGTTAAAAGACCATTCACAGAATATCGAAATCTACAGTGTTGAGCGCACTGCAGAAGTCCAGGAAAATAAGGAGCGTTATCTCGTTTTTTGTATGTTTCCCCGAATGTCGTCGGTGATTTTGATAAGAGCTGTCACGGTACTGTGTCCCGAGCGAAAACTGAACTTATAAACCATAATTACCGACGGCCTTAGTCTAAATGGATTTAAGTATTTTAGGACTTCATCAACAGCTATTTCTCCTAGTTCAAAAGAGGAACAATTAGGAGGAGGAATTTCAGACAAATGAGTTAAGGTTCTATGCTTTCTAGACGCAAATAAATAGGATGGTGAGGTGCTGAAATGTTGGTTAAGATCATGGTCAATGAGATTGGAAGAAACAGTAAACATAGTTTTACCACAGATGATAATAATAGTACAAGTACAGATGAATGACTCACAATGACGCTTTAAATAAGTAGCAACTCTCGCTACGCGGTAATAAAAAACAGTCTAGTTCGCAACTGCGCTTAGTGCCTACAGTTTTACTTCAACATACCTATACATACACCGATAACAATCGCGCTTTTACGCAAGAATGAACCGAATCAATGCGCGTGAGAGATTCTTTTGCGCTGGCCGGTCTAGTGTTGTCGCAACTGATCAACCGGCAGGGTTGTGAGACCGCACTACGAACATGTTTCAACTTGCGCACTCGCTTGCTCGATAATAGCTCCGCTTTCTGCACCAGTTTACAAGCGCCTGACGAGCGCGGCCTGTAGGCCGCGCCGTTCTGTAGGTACTTATCTCGCGCTCTCGGCCGAGTGACGGGGGCCTTGTTTTACTTACACCAAGTGATTTTAATAATTTATAACTTACTAGGTGGACTGTTCTCAATGGTAGCATGGATATACTTAAAACTTAAAGGGCCAATCAATACATATTACTTTCTACTTTTTAGAGGTTTTTTAAATTTTAAATTTAAGTTTAAGTAGCGATACGTAGGTGGTCTTTATTGAAAAAAAATAAGCTCAGTCACTGACTGACAGTCAGAGGTGGGTCTAGGTCGTCTTTGCGCGGGGCCCGTAGCAATTGCTGCTCTTGTTACTAGGCTAATCCGGCACTGCGCGTGTACCGTGCACCGTGTGTGACAAACTTAACGGGATTGAACGTAACGGAAATAATTAATACAGTATAGAGTACATTTTCGTCTAAGTCTCGTGGTTTTTTCGAACGACATAACCTTGTGTTGATTCGACGGTCCTTTTCATCCATTTCTAACAAACGCGGCGTCTAACCTAATACGACATGCTGCGTGCTTAATTGCTTGTATACGAGTAATTCCACTGTTGCTCCTGCAAACCTATGTGATTTTGTGAGAACGAGCCTCTGCGCATCGACATAGTGCCACGAGCCCAGCGCGGGCGTGACACCTTGCCTCTTCAATCCATTTGCTCCTCGTGGCTGCACGCTAGGCCCACGAGTTCCTTGGTCCTTACGGCGGTTCGCTGCACCTGGTGAGCCCATCGCTCCCGGGATCTCCACAATGGGCCCCAACGCATCGTCTGCCTCGGTACGTAGTAAACTGGGCAGTTATCTAAGTAGGGAGTGAGTGCTACTGTGATTAAAACCTTTTTTAACCCCCGACGCAAAAAAGAGGGGTGTTATAAGTTTGACCGCTATGTGTGTGTGTGTGTCTGTGTGTGTGTCTGTGTGTGTGTCTGTGTGTCTGTCTGTGTGTCTGTCTGTGGCACCGTAGCTCTCAAACGGGTTAACTGATTTGGATGCGGTTTTTTTTATTTACAAGCAGGTTTTTTGGCGATGGTTCTTAGATACGTTTTATCAAAATCGGTTCAGCCGTTTCAAGGTCATCAGCTCTTTTGTTAGCTGCGGTAGGGTTCTTAGAATCTTAATGTGTATTTACTTTACTTTCAAACATACATGTGACCAAAAACTTGAAACACTCATGTATGCTTAATAACTATGCAGGATTATGGAACTCTTGGTCTGATGCTGCAGCCAGGATATCCAGAACACTAGCACACTCTTAAAAAAATAATAGCAGATATGTCGTGTTTGGACTCGTTTTGATCAGTATTTGATTCTGCATACAATGCAATGGTGGCAACACGGTGAGCTGATGCTGCGGCCAGGATATCCAGCACACTAGTACACTCTTAAAAAAATAATAGCAGATATGTCGTGTTTGGACTCGTTTTGATCAGTATTTGATTCTGCATACAATGCAATGGTGGCAACACGGTGAGCTGATGCTGCGGCCAGGATATCCAGAACACTAGCACACTCTTAAAAAAATAATAGCAGATATGTCGTGTTTGGACTCGTTTTGATCAGTATTTGATTCTGCATACAATGCAATGGTGGCAACACTTAGAGCTGATGCTGCGGCCAGGATATCCAGCACACTAGTACACTCTTAAAAAAATAATAGCAGATATGTCGTGTTTGGACTCGTTTTGATCAGTATTTGATTCTGCATACAATGCAATGGTGGCAACACGGTGAGCTGATGTTGTTAAAATCCGTTAAATTTTTGACATACCTACGTACCTGAAACTATGACTAACTGTGAACTAAATATTATTGAGATAAACCTTCGCTTTGATTTCTTATATAAACCCCCGACGCAAAAAGAGGGGTGTTATAAGTTTGACGCCAATTTATGTGTGTTTGTGTCTGTTTGTCTGTGGCATCGCAACTCTCGAACGGATGGACCGATTTTGATGCGGTTTTTTTTTTACGTGAAACAAGTTTCCTTGCGGTGGTTCTTAGCTATAATCGATTAAGATCTGTTCAGCCGTTTGAGGGTTATCAGCTCTTATCTAGGTGACTAAGGGATCTGGGCAACTTATACAGGTCTGATCGATTCAAAATTTGGTGCCCTGTTAATGTAAAAATATTGCAAAACCATGATAACCTTGAACTGTTGATGCAGCATCTCCTAGAATCTACAGAATACCCAACTCCTCAAAAACTTTTAGTAGAAGTATCGTGTTTGGGCTCAAAAAAAATATTCAAAACAATTTATTTCAAATAGGTGTTACACACACTTTTAAATAGAATTAGAATAGAAATTATTAGAATAGTCTCAATGAATAGGTGTTAGATATAATATGGTAACCTTGACCTGATGCTGCAGCATCTCCTGGAATCTGCTGAAGCAGCGGTTAAAAAAGTAAAAAACTTCCATGGGTCCATGGATTTGAAGTTTAGAGTTATAACACATTTAATTGCAGCTTCAAACAAGGGAGGTGAGCAACTTCCACAGGCTTGATCGATTCAAAATAGGCTAGATTTTATGTCGCAGTATCGTGTTTCGTCCCGGAAACTATTTGTATGAATGTGGGGGTAGAGTTTCGATTGTATGTAATAGTTATGTAAAGTTTAAAAAGCACGAAATAAAAATTAAATTAAAAATTTAAAAAACCCCCGACAAAAACCTCTAAAAAGTAAACAATAATATGTATTGACCCTTTGAGTTTAATTTAAGTAGTAATATTTTGATCCAAGAGTCGTCGCGTAGGGGGACCGCTAAGTAAATAAAATAAAAACAGAATACAACTGATTTACTTTACTACAACTAATTAGTAATAACTTCACAACTTAGCGGTCCCCCTACGCGACGACTCTTGGATCAAAATATTACTACTTAAATTAAACTCAAAGGGTCAATACATATTATTGTTTACTTTTTAGAGGTTTTTGTCGGGGGTTTTTTAAATTTTTATTGTTTAGTGAAACCTGATCTTTAGTTAAACAAAGGAACCTCTTAGTGTCCTAGAACTTCATTTTGCGTAAAAATTTGACGTCCTAGAATCGTACGTTCATTATTTTGGCAGCAACAGCATTTATCTCATTACTGTGCTGAGGGAGAGGGACTTGTGGAAAAGGAAGCGATTTTGTCAACAAGAAGTGCACAGCCAGCACATCCACTGTCCCTGTCATCTCGAAGACATGCATAGCCCGGAACCCTGAAGCGGGACTCCAAGGCCAACCACGTCTAAGAGACGGGAGCGACGAGGTCTGAACATTCTTTTGAAGATAAATAAGCCTAAAATTAAGTATGTCACTCCGTCACTCGGTCAACACGCACTCATATATTATTATAGTTGATTGATGGAAGGGCATTGTCTGAAAGTCCGATGATAAACAAAAGGAAACAATTTTGAACCAGATTACAAAGCCCTCTAGTTGACTAATCCTTGCCATCTGTCCATCTGTCATACACGCTCATGGAAATTGGCAAGCTGGAAGTTTTTTAAAACTAAATAGGTAACTGTGTTGCACTGCGTGTGAACAGAGGACTGGACAACAAGGTGACGGTGTTCCCGCTGGGCGGGGAGGCGGGCGGGGGCGAGGAGGCGGGCGCGCGCAAGCGGACCGTCGCCACGCACAGCTCGTACATGTCGTGCTGCCTGTTCCCGCACACCGACCGCCAGCTGCTTACCGGCTCCGGTGACGGCGCGTGCGCGCTGTGGGACGTGGAGGCGGGCCAGCTGCTGCAGAGCTTCCAGGTACAGTATGGTGTGTGGGTGTGCGGCGGGACAGCTACAGCGAACACTACGTGTACACACGTCGCGCATTGCTTGCAGGCGCACGCGGCCGACGTGACGTGCGTGGACCTGGCGCCGTGCGACATGGGCGACACGTTCGTGTCGGGCGCCGCCGACCGCGCGCTGCTCGTGTGGGACATGCGCACCGGCCACGCCGTGCAGGCCTTCGACACACACCAGTCCGATGTCAACAGGTGTGTTTGTGTGTGTGTGTGAGTCGTGTGTGCGACATGGCGCCCCGTCCGCGCGCTGCTCGCGTGGGACATGGCGCCCCGACCGCGCGCTGCTCGTGTGGGACATGCGCACCGGCCACGCCGTGCAGGCCTTCGACACACAGCAGTCCGATGTCAACAGGTGTGTGTGTGTGTGTGTGTTTTTGTGTGTGTTTGTGAGTCGTGTGTGTGACATGGCGCCCCGACCGCGCGCTGCTCGTGTGGGACATGCGCACCGGCCACGCCGTGCAGGCCTTCCACACACACCAGTCCGATGTCAACAGGTGTGTGTGTGTGTGTGTGAGTCGTATGACGTGTGTGCGACATGGCGCCCCGACCGCGCGCTGCTCGTGTGGGACATGCGCACCGGCCACGCCGTGCAGGCCTTCGACACACACCAGTCCGATGTCAACAGGTGTGTGTGTGTGTGTGTGTGTGTGTGTGTGTGTGTGAGTCGTATGACGTGTGTGCGACATGGCGCCCCGACCGCGCGCTGCTCGTGTGGGACATGCGCACCGGCCACGCCGTGCAGGCCTTCGACACACACCAGTCCGATGTCAACAGGTGTGTGTGTGTGTGTGTTTTTGTGTGTGTTTGTGAGTCGTGTGTGCGACATGGCGCCCCGACCGCGCGCTGCTCGTGTGGGACATGCGCACCGGCCACGCCGTGCAGGCCTTCGACACACACCAGTCCGATGTCAACAGGTGTGTGTGTGTGTGTGAGAGAGAGAGTCGTGTGACGTGTGTGCGACATGGCGCCCTGACCGCCGCTGCTCGTGTGGGACATGCGCACCGGCCACGCCGTGCAGGCCTTCGACACACACCAGTCCGATGTCAACAGGTGTGTGTGTGTGTGTGAGAGAGAGAGTCGTGTGACGTGTGTGCGACATGGCGCCCTGACCGCCGCTGCTCGTGTGGGACATGCGCACCGGCCACGCCGTGCAGGCCTTCGACACACACCAGTCCGATGTCAACAGGTGTGTGTGTGTGTGTGTTTTTGTGTGTGTTTGTGAGTCGTGTGTGCGACATGGCGCCCCGACCGCGCGCTGCTCGTGTGGGACATGCGCACCGGCCACGCCGTGCAGGCCTTCGACACACACCAGTCCGATGTCAACAGGTGTGTGTGTGTGTGTGTGAGAGAGAGAGTCGTGTGACGTGTGTGCGACATGGCGCCCTGACCGCCGCTGCTCGTGTGGGACATGCGCACCGGCCACGCCGTGCAGGCCTTCGACACACACCAGTCCGATGTCAACAGTTGTGTGTGTGTGTGTTTTTGTGTGTGTTTGTGAGTCGTGTGTGCGACATGGCGCCCCGACCGCGCGCTGCTCGTGTGGGACATGCGCACCGGCCACGCCGTGCAGGCCTTCGACACACACCAGTCCGATGTCAACAGGTGTGTGTGTGTGTGTGAGAGAGAGAGTCGTGTGACGTGTGTGCGACATGGCGCCCTGACCGCCGCTGCTCGTGTGGGACATGCGCACCGGCCACGCCGTGCAGGCCTTCGACACACACAAGTCCGATGTCAACAGGTGTTCGTGTGTGTTTTTGTGTGTGTTTGTGAGTCGTGTGTGCGACATGGCGCCCTGACCGCCGCTGCTCGTGTGGGACATGCGCACCGGCCACGCCGTGCAGGCCTTCGACACACACCAGTCCGATGTCAACATGTGTGTGTGTGTGTGTGTGAGTCGTGTGTGCGACATGGCGCCCCGTCCGCGCGCTGCTCGCGTGGGACATGGCGCCCCGACCGCGCGCTGCTCGCGTGGGACATGGCGCCCCGACCGCACGCTGCTCGTGTGGCACATGCGAGTGGAGCGCTGCATTACGTATTATGCACCAGGCATTGTAATGCAGCGCTCAACTTCACCACATTGGGAATAATGTCGATGCTCTCTGCTATCTGATTTCTATTTGAAAGTTTCTGGGAGCATGGCAAAAGCGATCCCATGATATTAATTATAGACTATATATATCTTCATAATTGACTTTGATGGCGGTTTACTTTGGATCTGAATAAGAATAATAATTTTATTTCAGATCACCACAATTCCATAGTATTGTTGGTTAAATTCTCCTTATCCTATGTTACTAAGTATCTTTAGAAAAATTTCCAGGTTTTGGGCAAGATGGAGAGCCACCAAGTGTTTTATTATGGGGCTATCCATCTTGTCCCTAATAACCGACATAAAACTGTTGGCGCCGCCGCGAAAGCGACACATCAGAGGCAGCTCTTATTCGCATAAGACAATAAAAGTCATCGACGTGTGCCTTCGCAAACATCCCTGATCCAATACAACAAAATCGTGGCAGCCCCAGCGGCATCCTGAACCCGTTACACTGGACTCGCAGGGCGTTGTAGGCCTTCAGTGTGTAGTTGAACCACAGGTTGGACGTGTAGAAGCTTTGAACAGCGTAAGTTTTACTTCGTTTGAGCAACGTGCAAAGCTGCGGGCAAGCACATTACATCTAATCGCCAACGCCCTGCTCTCCCTCTCTATATCCTTGTTATCTGACAAATCCTGACGTAGGTCCAAGACTAAAATTCTCCACTCTCTTAAAAGGTAGCCCACCTTGTGACACCGGCCGGCGGTTCGAAAGCTGGCAGCTTAAGCCCCGCCCGAAACACCAGGAGCTCACTCTTCTTTACATTATACTGAAGGCCATGCGACTGCGCCTAGGCCTCGCACACCTTCAGCAATTTTCTGAGAGCACTCATCGCTGGGCTCAGCAGCGCCGTGTCATCTGCGTAACTTATGTTATTGCTCATTGTACCATCAATAGAGCATCCGACCGTGGTGCCGCAGAGCTCAACGATTATTAGCACGTAGACGTAGATGTTAAAGAGTACAGGAGAAGTCAACCCCCCCTGTCTCACCCCACACTCCAGTTTATAAACGCCTGAAAACTTTCCAGTCCATCTTACCGTATTACTTTGATTAGAGAACCAGTATTTCAATATTTCGACTAATTCACTATGCATAGGAACCTTTCATTAAAAAAACGGTAATTTAAAAAACTAAAAATTTAGCAATAAGACTTTAAAAATATGTAAATATTATTTCAATCGGCTAACTGCCAAAAGGACCTTCATCAGGTCATCAGTCCAACGAGTGGGAGGTCTGCCTACGCTACGTTTTTCGGTGCGCGGTCGATATCGATAGTCAATTTGTCACCGCTGGAGAGATTGTAACATAGCCCAAGTTTCGACCGAATCAAAGGCTTTCAAATAGACCACGAACGTTAAACATACTCGTAGTGGCTTATTGTACTCTTCGGTCTTCTCTATAATCTGCCGCAGCGTATGTATGCGGGATATGGTACTAAAGCCTTTTCGGAAACCGGCTTGTTCGGGAGGCTGGAACTCGTCAAACCTGCGTGCGAGACGATTCGTAATGACTCTCGAAAACAGCTTGTATAGACATGGCTCAGAAGTGAGATGGGTCTTTAGTTCCTCAGCAGGGTTTTGTCGCCTTTTTTGAAAAAACGCACGACCGCACTTCTGTGCCATGCCTTAGTCGTTTGTCCCTCGAGTATAATGAAATTAAATAACTTCTGAAAAGCTTTAAGTACCGGTAATAAATTTAAAATATTATTATTTACCTACGCATATAACATTCAGTTCGCGTTCGTCAAAAGATACGTCACAACACGAAACTAAATTTAGCGTCGTGGGAGTATTATTAATAAATAGTACTCCCCACGAGACTAGCTACCATTTTCAAAAGAAAAGTGCGTAAAAGTTATCGACATTCATATCAACATTTCTTTTTCTTCTGCTGCTTGACTAAGTTGTTCAATAGTTGTAACCGTTGTGTGTACATATAAACACCAGAAGACGAAGCGTAAGCAGTCCTCCCACTCGGTGGACCGACGACCTGGTGAAAGTTACGGAAAACAGCTGGAAATGGGCATCACCGGACCGGTTATTCCCAATGCGGAGCGCTGTGCATCTTCTGGTGCGCGGTAGACACTCGATAACTTTATTACCCCAACAGCCATCGCACCGTTTGGGTAAAAAAGTTCTCTAGTGACGACCGTGCACTAAAAGACATAGCGTAGAGAGGGCTCCCACTGGGTGGACCAACGATCAGCGACTAAGAATGTATGTGACAAATGTCGAATCATAAACAATATTTTTTTGTATTTGGAGGGGCGCCACTTTTAGACCTCGCAACACCTAAAAATTTTGCTAGAGCCGCCTCTGAATTGGTCTTGTTTGCGTCACCTGCGGCGCGGCGCGGGTCCAGTTCCGTGCCGAACAACAAACAAGTAGAGCGTCACAGCCACGCTCATGCGTGTGCGTGTGCCGAAACATACGAGTGGGTAGCAGCACGCAGGACGCAGCTCGCGGTGGCTCCATGAGAATAATAACAGCTCCTTTTGGGTGCAGCGTGAAGTTCCACCCGTCGGGCGACTCCCTGGCGTCGGGCTCGGACGACTCGTGCTGCCGGCTGTTCGACCTGCGCGCCGACCGCGAGGTGGCGCGCTACAGCAAGGAGTCGCTGCTGTTCGGCGTCACCAGCGTCGAGTGGTCCGTGTCGGGGCGCCTTCTGTTCGCGGGCTACGCCGACCACACCGCGTGCGCGTGGGACGCGCTGCGCGCCGCGCGCGTGTGCGTGCTGTGCGGCCACGAGCACCGCGTCAGCCGCGTCGCGCTCGCGCCCGACGGCGCCGCGCTCGCCACCGCCTCCTGGGACTGCACCGTGCGGGTCAGTATATTTTTTTTTTATTCAATAGAAACAAACAGTCATTTAAATAAATCTATAAAACGTCTTACTTCAATATAGACCTATACTGTCCTTATTTATTAAAGTATTATATTAATTTACAAAAAGCCATCGCTGTGGACGATGCACGATAAACATTCAACAGAACAATTACTAAGAATTTAATAGAAGAAACCAAACTAGTCAAAAAGGCTACAAGTACAGAGATTTAAAAAGAGAAAAGGAGTTTAGTTTTTACTTGACGCTTAAAGTTGTACAAAGAAGAGGAAAACATATCCACATCCATAAGGTGATCATTATAAAACTTACAAGTTCGACGAATGAAACTATTATTAACAAAACACTTTTTACTAACATCTGAAAGAAATAGCATCTTCTTACGACAATTTCTTTCGCGTTGACGTGGTATTCTAAAAGATTTTTTTTGCAATAATGTGGGTGAATCCGTAATGTTGTTCAATAATTTAAACAAGGTTACCGAATCAAGATAATTGCGACGCTGCTCCAGGTTTTAGATCCTATGTCTCCTTGCCGAAGATTCATAATCGTTGTAAAAACCACCAGTACGATAATCCAAAGCCTTCACGAACTTCCTCTGAAATCTCTCAATTCTTTCTATGTGTATACTGTAAAAAGGACCCCATACACTACAAGCAAACTCCAGATTGCTTCTAACGTAGCTATTATATAGTAGCTTGTACGTACGAGCATGTTTAAAAGGTTTTAATATCCTTAAAATAAAGCCTAGCTGCCTGAATGCCTTATTTAAAACTTTGTCAAGATGTGGTACAAAAGTTAACTTTGAATCTATGATGACTCCTAGGTCCCTTACTTGTGTTACTCTTGTCAAATTATTGTTACACAGAGTGTAATTATAGACTATTGGTTTAGTATTTTTGGTGAAAGTTATTACTTGACACTTATCAATATTGAGATACAATTTATTGTTGTGGCAGTATGATTCAAAATTAGCAAGATCGGATTGAAGTTGTTCACAGCCCTCAACATTACGGATAATTCTGAATATCTTTGTGTCGTCTGCGTAAAGCAACATATTTGAATGTTTAGCAATATTGTCAATATCGTTAATATAAAGAATAAAAAGCAAAGGACCTAAATGCGAACCTTGTGGAATTCCGGAGCTAATGTATTTGTAATCTGAGTTAAAACCTCCAAGTGCTACAGCTTGACTCCTATTTTCTACATAAGATTTCACCCAGCGAAGGAGATCGCCGTGTATGCCGAGAAGCCTTAGTTTTATAATTAACGTATTGTGACAAATTTTGTCATGCTTTTGCGAAGTCGGTATACACGGCGTCAACTTGGTAACCCTCGTTAAGTGCATTTAATAATATATCAGTGAAATTTATTAAATTAGTTTCAACGCTAAGACCTTTAAAGAACCCATGCTGATTTGGCCTTATATGTGGATAGACTGTATTAAATATCTGTACAGTGATTATTTTTTCCAAAATTTTGCCAAACTGACACAATTTGGAAATGGGACGGTATTTTAGAATATCCTGACTAAAGGTACCTTTGGGTATAGGGGTTACTAGAGCTTGTTTCCATATGTTCGGCACGATACCCTCGCTAATTGATTTTTTGTATATAATTGTAAGAAGAAAAGCCAGACTAGAAGCAGAGTTACGAAGGAGCAGAGGAAGCGCACCGTCAGGGTCTGCTCCTTTATTGGTGTTCAATGATTGTAAATGTTTAAAAACGATGGATTTCGATATTTCAATAGTATGTAAATCAAAGTCAGCTTGATCTAGCGAATTCAAATCGTTAAAGTATGCAGGGCTACTTACCGACGAAGGCTCAAACACCGAATGAAAATGGACATTGAATAAATTACAAATCTCCGCACCGTCACTAGATGAATGATTATTGTAATGCATAGTTTGCGGTAAACCATTATTAGGAAATATTGACTTTACAAAGGACCAAATAAATTTAGGTGAGTATTTATTTTCGATTCAGAATATTCTAAATATTTGTTGTTACACTTACGTTCCAATTTAAACGCTCTTTTACGCAGTATGGAAAAAACTATTGTAATCCAGTGGATTACCATACTGTTTCCAAAGTCTGTGATATTTTTGTTTTTCATTTAGTAATTTTATTAATGACTTTGTATACCATACTGGTTTAGTAGTTGAATATCTTTGAGCCCGTAATGGAACAATCTTTAAAATTAAATCATTAAGCAAATTATAGAATTTGGAGACAGAATCTTCTAAACAAAGGGCATTAAAGAAAGGGTCCAATCAATTTTATTAAGTTCAAAGTTAATTTCGCCGCAATCAGCAGCATGATAGTTACGAATATGTTTCATACATGTCTTTAAGGGAGATATGTATACCAATGGCAAATAAATATTAAGAGACGGGTGATGAGAGTCCTCACTGGTCAATGGAAATTCACTGCGTGTAACGGAACAATCCACGTTAGTTATTATTAAGTCTAATATACGTAAGTTATTATTTTGAATAGAATTAAACTGTTTTAAGCTTTTAAAGGATAAAAATTCGCTCAGCAGTTGAGTAGGTAAATTAGAATTTGTTGTAAGAGTAATATGATTAAAACTATCTGGAGCCCACATTGCGTCTGAAATATTAAAATCCCCAGTCAATAGGAATGAGTCATGCGTATGGTCTAGTATTATTTGCCCGGCTTCATCGAAGAATGCATTCAAGGCATCAGTGTAGCAACTTCCATGTGGTATATACGCACATGCAATATGTAGATAGCTGCGCGGGTTGGTAGAAGAGAGGGCATGCGTGCGGGCTGGGCGGGCTACAGCGCCAAGCGGCAATGAGACCCACATAGTGTCTCGGCGCCCGCGCGCGCGCCGCCCCACTCCCGGCGCAGGGGCCGATACTCAGAGCGCACTGCTCACTGCTATCGCCACACCGCCGCCTCGCCGCGCGCCACTCGCATCGAGCGAGTGGTCCGTCCGGAAAACTGTATATCGAGAGTCAAAGTATTCACGATCGTAAAAATCTGGTGTCAACCAGCTTTCGGTTATGCATATAAAATCATAATCTGCCGATAAAACCTGCGCTAAAAAATCATGAGACTTGGTTCGAAGGCCTCGAACGTTTTGGTAATAACCTGTATTTTTTTTACTTAGGGCCATCCTAAACGAAAGTACTAAATAAACAAATATATAAATTAAATAAATCAAGTTTATGGGGCAGTAGTAGGTAAGCAGCGTCGCAAAACCAAGCTATATAATATATGAAGATTGAGTGAGTAGGGACAGCGGTCTGTCGCAACAAAAGATATAACACAATCTCGCATATCGTACCGTAGTAAAAACATTACGAGACACACCCACGCATACACAATAATACACAGAGTTAGTGTTAATTATGTCATTAACTTATCGTAATTTAAATACTAAAAATGCTTTAATTAATACATAGATTAGGTACCAGCAAAAATCACACAATATAAGTCACTTTAACTTGGTAAGATCCATCTCCTTAGAGATATGAACAACCTTCGAGTTATCATTTTTACGCATAAGGATTTTGCAATCCCTTATCCACAGATAGGTATAATACAGTTCGATTTTCAATTCGCGAGCGCGCCTTAATAACACCTTCTTAGATGGCGTGAGGTGGTCACCTACGTAAATATTGCTCGAGTTGCCTGGCAATCCGATGTCTGCGGAAGTGAGTCCACGACGCAAGCGGACTGCCGATAACAGCTGATCCTTGACGTGGCGCCGAGTAAATTTGACGACGATTGCGGGTATACGAGTAGCTGGGCGCTGATGCTTGCCCTCGGTTACCGGCGCAGGGTCGAGACGACGCACACGATGGATGCTATCTACGTCCTTGTAATCCAACTCGAATCCGACCTTAGCGCTAATTGTTTGGAGAATACGTTTCCCTTTGTAGTAGGTACCCCGGAAATCTCCACATTATTCATTCGTGAATATTGGTCCCGAGATTCCGACTGGAGGTTGGATATGATTTCATTAGCCTTATTAAGCTCCAACTGCAATTTTGAAATAGCTAAAATTTTGTTTTCAACTGTTATAAGTCGATCTTCCATATTAGTAAAACGGTTCTTCATCTCACTCCACTTGGTACTAAGACTAAACATTGCCTCTGTCGCTGAATGAAGCTCACCTTGAATAGCCTTAAAATCATTTCGCATAGCTTTCATTTCCTCCGAGATACTTTTCATGTCGGGTTGCGCTGGCGAGGATTCCGCTGTAATGGAAGAGCCAGAGCGGCACGGAGGGCATCGCCAGGAGGCTTTCTTCTCCGCACTCATCTTCCTGTAGCTGGTTTCTGCAATTCCTGCACACCCATAGTGTAAATATCCATGACATGAGCTGCATTCCACGAAATCAGTAACACTTTGACCACATTTTTTGCAGTTCATCTTATTCACGTTATCGGCCATTGACAAAGTTATAAAACGCACAGTAAAATTTCGTAAACTCTAAGGCATAAGGATCAAAGTTGACCGAACCGACGGCGAGCCAAAGAATGTAACCGGTTAACTCGTTCGAAGTGCTACACGGAAACCACTCACGGCGACGGCTAGTGCGCTAATGACATATATAAAGCTAATGATATATATAATATATACACACACACACATACACACACACACACACACACACACACACACGAGCACCGCGTCAGCCGCGTGGGCGAGGTGTCTACGGGGCCGGTAATCTGCCATTCAAACCCAAAGTGAGTCAATGACGCTAGAGTGTCAGAGACAGTGCCGGTTGTAGCACTACCGGCGCGCGGCGCCCTGGGCGAGGTGTCTACGGGGCCGGTAATCTGCCATTCAAACCCAAAGTGAGTCAATGACGCTAGAGTGTCAGAGACAGTGCCGGTAGTAGCACTACCGGCGCGCGGCGCCCTGGGCGAGGTGTCTACGGGGCCGGTAATCTGCCATTCAAACCCAAAGTGAGTCAATGACGCTAGAGTGTCAGAGACAGTGCCGGTTGTAGCACTACCGGCGCGCGGCGCCCTGGGCGAGGTGTCTACGGGGCCGGTAATCTGCCATTCAAACCCAAAGTGAGTCAATGACGCTAGAGTGTCAGAGACAGTGCCGGTTGTAGCACTACCGGCGCGCGGCGCCCTGGGCGAGGTGTCTACGGGGCCGGTAATCTGCCATTCAAACCCAAAGTGAGTCAATGACGCTAGAGTGTCAGAGACAGTGCCGGTTGTAGCACTACCGGCGCGCGGCGCCCTGGGCGAGGTGTCTACGGGGCCGGTAATCTGCCATTCAAACCCAAAGTGAGTCAATGACGCTAGAGTGTCAGAGACAGTGCCGGTTGTAGCACTACCGGCGCGCGGCGCCCTGGGCGAGGTGTCTACGGGGCCGGTAATCTGCCATTCAAACCCAAAGTGAGTCAATGACGCTAGAGTGTCAGAGACAGTGCCGGTAGTAGCACTACCGGCGCGCGGCGCCCTGGGCGAGGTGTCTACGGGGCCGGTAATCTGCCATTCAAACCCAAAGTGAGTCAATGACGCTAGAGTGTCAGAGACAGTGCCGGTTGTAGCACTACCGGCGCGCGGCGCCCTGGGCGAGGTGTCTACGGGGCCGGTAATCTGCCATTCAAACCCAAAGTGAGTCAATGACGCTAGAGTGTCAGAGACAGTGCCGGTTGTAGCACTACCGGCGCGCGGCGCCCTGGGCGAGGTGTCTACGGGGCCGGTAATCTGCCATTCAAACCCAAAGTGAGTCAATGACGCTAGAGTGTCAGAGACAGTGCCGGTTGTAGCACTACCGGCGCGCGGCGCCCTGGGCGAGGTGTCTACGGGGCCGGTAATCTGCCATTCAAACCCAAAGTGAGTCAATGACGCTAGAGTGTCAGAGACAGTGCCGGTTGTAGCACTACCGGCGCGCGGCGCCCTGGGCGAGGTGTCTACGGGGCCGGTAATCTGCCATTCAAACCCAAAGTGAGTCAACCGCCGCGCGATACGACGCTGTGGTACCGACAAATTCGCCGAGATTTCGTGTTAAACACTTGTAACAGGCGCGTTTCTAGAACCGAATTCACCAAAATAAACCCTGCGGTAGTAGCCGGACTTCTGCCTATCGATATTTTTATTTTTTTTCTGAATGTTGTTTCAGATCTGGGCGTAACGTGGTGCAAGGCGAGCCGAGCTGCACTCATATTTACTTGTAAATGACTAGATATAGACTGGTTCAGTTTCCTCTATAATTGCCATTAAAACATATTTTTTTAAAATACACAATTGGTAAGCCAATTCTAGCGGCGTTTGGTAACATTGGGCCAAATGTGTTTAATTTTACTAATTCGGACCTGCTGCATACGAGTTTCGATGCTGGCATTCCCGAATTTTGACCGGAAGCTCAGAATTTAAAATGGCGTCCATGATGGTAAACGTGTTCTCAATTTTACGACTCTGCGCCGACTTTTTTTTATTTTATCACTGTAATCGTGTTGTAACTGTTCTTTGATGCGGTTGGGTTCATCATCCAGGTGCACGCAGGGGTCGCCGTATCTACAAATGTTTCTGACATCATGTAAACATCAGAACTTAATACAACAAAGAGACGAACTCAAAACCAAATCATTCATCCCGCTAGCTTGTGGTGCGACGTCTCTTAGAGAGACAGGCCCACTAGTTAGCACTTCGCACACTGATATGATTATACTTGTTCCTTAAATATGAACTGATCTATAAGGCCTCGCCGCGCCCTCCTGTTGAATCCAGCGCAAAGCACAAGTAAATTATAATTTTAAGGGTAGGCTTAATTGTGATCGAACTCCACCTAATTTTTTTCTCTGTTCATCAATTCTCTTTTGTCCTAACTTGACACCGTACTCTTTCTCTGTTCATCAATTCTCTTTTGTCCCAACTTGACACCGTACTCTTTCTCTGTGCATCAATTATCTTTTGTCCCAACTTGACACCGTACTCTTTCTCTGTTCATCAATTCTCTTTTGTCCCAACTTGACACCGTACTCTTTCTCTGTTCATCAATTCTCTTTTGTCCCAACTTGACACCGTACTCTTTCTCTGTTCATCAATTCTCTTTTGTCCCAACTTGACACCGTACTCTTTCTCTGTTCATCAATTCTCTTTTGTCCAAACTTGACACCGTACTCTTTCTCTGTTCATCAATTCTCTTTTGTCCCAACTTGACACCGTACTCTTTCTCTGTTCATCAATTCTCTTTTGTCCCAACTTGACACCGTACTCTTTCTCTGTTCATCAATTCTCTTTTGTCCCAACTTGACACCGTACTCTTTCTCTGTTCATCAATTCTCTTTTGTCCCAACTTGACACCGTACTCTTTTTCTGTTCATCAATTCTCTTTTGTCCCAACTTGACACCGTACTCTTTCTCTGTTCATCAATTCTCTTTTGTCCCAACTTGACACCGTACTCTTTCTCTGTTCATCAATTCTCTTTTGTCCCAACTTGACACCGTACTCTTTCTCTGTTCATCAATTCTCTTTTGTCCCAACTTGACACCGTACTCTTTCTCTGTTCATCAATTCTCTTTTGTCCCAACTTGACACCGTACTCTTTCTCTGTTCATCAATTCTCTTTTGTCCCAACTTGACACCGTACTCTTTCTCTGTTCATCAATTCTCTTTTGTCCCAACTTGACACCGTACTCTTTCTCTGTTCATCAATTCTCTTTTGTCCCAACTTGCCGCCGCACTGCGTATCTCTCTGGGAACCAAATTGCACAAGGTTTCAAACTCAAACTCAAACTCAAATATTTTATTGCTGATTATTGGTTTACATTAGGTCTTAAATAAATTGTACTATGTTCGCAATAACCTGCCTTAAAAAAAAGCATGCAATATTATATGTTAATTAATTATAGATAATGTCAAAGAATTAAGTTAATCAAAATAATCTGCAAACTATGTCGAGTCAGTTTTTACAAAATCGGTCCACTTTTTCTTTCATAAATTCATCGATACTGTAATAACATTTTTCAATCAGTAAATTGTAAACACTTGTTTTAAACCTAGGCAAAGACAGCATTTTGATATTTCCTGGTAGCGCATTGTATAAGGATACACTCATATAGATTATATTTTTGTGGAATAACGCAGATTTAGACCTTGGCAAAACTAAATCACAAGCATATCTAGAGGAAAATTTAGTAGTTGGTTGTTTTGATTTGAACATACTTAGGTTATTTTTCACAAACATACAAACCTCGAAAATATACAAACACGGCAATGTTAATATTTTGTTCTCCTTAAAGTAAGGACGACATGATTCTATTTGTTGGAGATTAAAAATAGCCCGAATACAGCGCTTTTGAAGTTTGAAAACCAGATCTTTGTTAGTGGAATTACCCCAAAGTAATATTCCATATCGAAGGTTGGACATAATATAAGAGTGAAATGCAAGAATAGCGGTTTTCCTCGTGGAGACATCAGATAGTCGTTTTAAAGCATACACAAAATTACTAAGTTTATTAACGATGTACTCAATATGATCCTTCCAATCTGTAAAACGATCGACAACAATTCCAAGGAACTTAGTGTTACTGGCACATTCAATTTTTTCACCTTCATAGCATAATTCAATATCCAACGGATTACCTTGTGGAGCATAAAATTGTATGTACTTCGTCTTTGTAAGATTGACTTTTAAATTATTTATCTCGAGCCATTTATTTAAATCATTGAAAACTTTATTTATTTCATATTTATAATCAGATGTATTGTCTTTGCGAACAACAACTGAACAGTCATCGGCAAAAAGTATTACTTTATGTTTTGTTATAAAAGGCAAGTCGTTAATATACAGTAAAAACAGTAGGGGCCCTAGGATACTGCCCTGTGGTACACCATAGTTAGTCACGCGATACTCTGATCTGTACTCTTTTAAAGATTTGTTCTTGGAACAATATGATGATACCAACGTACATTGTTTACGTCCTTGGAGATACGATTTCAGCCAGTTGTAACAATTTCCACGTATGCCGTAATTAAAAAGCTTAGATAAAAGTCTTTCATGACATACTCTATCAAACGCTTTAGACATATCCATGAATATCGCAGCTACAGGTACCGTGTTATCTCTACAAGTGGTCACTATTTTTATAAGTTCATATACAGCCATTGACGTAGATTTATTTTTTCTAAAGCCAAATTGAGAGTTGGTGATAATTTTTTGTTTGTCAAGAAAATCAATGACACGCGAGTACATCATCTTTTCAATTATTTTAGAAAATATCGATATAAGAGAAATTGGTCTGTAGTTATCGATATCAAGCCTGCTTCCTTTTTTATGAATTGGTTTTATTAATACATACTTTAGTTTTTCAGGAAAGATTCCTTGTTCTAAGGAGAGATTTAGGATATGTGTTAATGGATAACAAAGTACGATGCTATTGTCCTTAATAACGTCAATAGTTATATTGTCGTAGCCGGTTGAATTAGTATTTTTCAATGTCATAGTTGTTTTCCATACTTCTGTGGAAGTAACAGGTCTGAGAAATATTGTAGATTCTGATATTGGGATAGAATAGGTAAAGTCATCGTTAAGATTAGAATTAGGATTAGAATTTATTTTAAATTGATTCAAAAATTTATCGTTAAAAGCATTCGAGATTTGTATTCATCATCATCACATCAGCTCATATACGTCCACACCGAGGGGCTCGAACCTACCCTGAATTACGGCGATCGGGCCTTAGTCGACCACGCGGGCCCAGTGCGGGTTGGTTGACTTCACGCACAACCTGTGAGTTTCTCCGCAGGCGTGTGCAGGTTTCCTCACGATGTATTCCTTCACCGTAAGAGCGTCGGATAAACGTACATATGAAATCTTAATTCGAAATCAATTTGGTACGTGGCGGATGTCGAACCACGACCTCCCGGACAGGAGGCGGCGGCCCTAGCCGTTACGCCACCGACGACGCGACGCTTGTATTACTAGTATACAAGTGACCTTGTTACCGACGTGTCGACTTGCCTCGTAAGGTTCAATTCGATTTCTTTTCTTCTTCAAGTAGCTCACTCAGTAGTTCCCACTGAAGTCGCGCGTCACGTCTCGTTTGGTACATTAAAAAAGCCAGAACCTCCTTCGCCGACCAAACTTGAGTGTGGGAGAACGCTCCCTTGCCTGACTCCTTCCTGTCACCAGTCACAGACTGCGGATGCAAAAAAAAAAAACATACGGCTACATCCTCATTCTCACATCATCATCATATCAGCCGAAGGACGTCCACTGCTGCAAATAGGCCTCCTCCAAGGATTTCCACAACGACCGGTCCTGCACTGCCCGCATCCAGCGGCTTGCCGCCATCTTAACCATGTCATGGGTCCACCGAGTAAGAGGCCTGCCTATGCTATGTTTTCCGGTGTGCGGTCGCCACTCGAGCACTTTACTGCCCCAATGGCCATCTGTTCTACGAGCTATGTGCCCCGCCAACTGCCCCTTAAGCTAAGCAATTCTGAAAGCTATGTCGGTTACTTTGGTTTTCCTGCGGATCTTCTCGTTTCTGATTCGATCACGCAGAGAAACTCCGAGCATAGCATGCTCCATTGCCCTTTGGGTGACCTTGAGCATTCTTATGAGGCCTATAGTAAGCGACCATGTCCCAGTTCCGTATGTCATCACTGGCAACACACACTGGTCGAAGATCTTGGTCTTAAGACACTGCGGTATCAGGGACGTGAAGATATTGCGAAGTTGGATTCGTCGATTGATCACTTCGGGACTGTTTGTCCCAGGTACACATATTCGTTACCAACTTCGAGTGTAGAGCCTCCACCCTTCAGAGGAGTAGGTATGACACGGAAGTTTGACGTAATTTTCGTCTCGTCCATGTTCATTCTAAGACCCACTTGTTGAGAGGCTCTACTGAGGCCATCGAGCATTGTGCCTAAGTCGTCCATAGTCTCAGCCATGACCACGATATCGTCAGCGAATCGGAGGTGGGTGATGTACTCGCCGTTGATATTGATGCCGAGTCCACCCCAGTCCAGAAGCTTAAAAACATCTTCCAGGGCGGCGGTGAACAGTTATACAGATATAACGTCTCCCTGTCTCACCCCTCGCTGCAGCCGGATAGGTTCCGAGTTCTGATCCTGGAGGCGAACCGACATGGTGGCGTTTTCATACAAACACTTCAGTACCTCGATATACCGATAATCAATTCTGCACCACTGTAGAGACTGTAACACAGCCCAAGTTTTTCCCGAATCAAAGGCTTTCTCATAGTCCACAAACGCCAAGCATAGTGGCTGATTGTACTCTTCGGTCTTCTGTATAATCTGCCGCAGCGTATGTATGTGGTCTATGGTATTTAAACCTTTTCGGAAACCGGCTTGTTCGGGAGGCTAGAAGTCGTCAAACCTGCGTGCGAGACGATTCGTAAGAACTTTCGAGAATAGCTTGTAGACATGACTCAGAAGTGAGATGGGTCTGTAGTTCTTCAGCAGGGTGTTGTCACTCTTTTTGAAGAAAAGCACGACCGCACTTCTGTGCCATGCCTTAGGCCTTCCTGGGCGCTCCGCGTCATTAGTAGTAGTAAGTCCACAACGAAATTCAGTGAACCACTTATGTACCATCCCATGAGAATCACCATAATACTTTTTTAATTTGTCTTCGGTCTGCTTAATAGTTTTACCACGTAAAAAATAGTGTTTAATTATCACTCGAAACTCGCTTTTCTCCATTTTCAAAGAATACTTAGAAGTCGCCTAACTTTTTTGTTTCTAAAAAGCTTGTTTTCGCGCCAAATTTGAAAAAAGAACGGCATGCGCTTCGTAGTGAGTTTCCAAATATGAGACAAAAAAATAAAATAAAAAAGTTTTTATTTAACCTTAAAGTCATTGAGTTGTCAAACTGCCCTCGTAACCCTATGACAGTCTCGAAATGAAAAAAGTCGGTCTCGCGTCGTAAAATAGAGAATACGTTCCCCACCATGGGCGCAATCGGAGCTTCCGTTGAAATTCGGGAGTACCAACATCTAAATTCGTGTTCAGTAGTTCCGAATAGGGATGACGACAGCATTAAATTATGAACTCTTGATCACTAAATTGCCCTCCTACTGAAAATTCGGAAAACCTTACTTGTTTTGTTTTCCACTAAGTCTTCGATTTTTAATTCACCAAAATCACAAAATGAGTACATAAATGACGCTGCAAAACTATGAAGTCACGTCTAGGTATTTCTAACATTTTTAGAACAAAATGTCGTTTTTGAGAGATGATAAAAAGCACCTCATATGACTAGCATTCGTCATCCCCATTAGTGACAAAAAATACGTTTGGCCAAATGTTACCCAAAATACCGCTAGAATTGTTAAATAAAAATGGCAAAAGTGATCAAGTGTAACACTTTCAGTAAGTAGCTGTCCACTCTAAGTAACGGTCAGTCGGTCACGTTCTTAACGCTTGTAACGAGTCGTTTCAGTTAACGTGACGCCCGCGCCCGCCCCCGCCCCCGCCCCCGCGCCAGTGACGCTCTGTGGCCTCTGTGGGGCGGGAGCGGTGTATGTGCGTCGTGTGCGTCTCCCCTTCCGCCGCCGAGCGCCACGTTAACTTAACCGGCTAGTAGTATGTATGTATGTATTTAGTACCTAAGACGGTATTGTAATTTGTAGTAGATGTATGTAAGTAGGTATCTACGTGTTATTTATTGAGTACATTAAGTACAATAAGTATAAGTACATAAATACGTTATTCCAATGTTATATTCCAAAGACAGAGCTGCTGGCTCACATTTAAATAAATAAATAGCTAGCTATTCGATGTTTTCACTGTTTTGATTCTACCTGTAACCTAGCTAAAACGCGTCGTCAGTCAATATTAATAATTGAAGTCTGTGTAGTTAACACAGTTACACAGCAAAACGCCCCACAGCTGCTACGTTAGTTATAGTAGGTCATATTTGGCACAGCGCCAAAACGACCTATTATCAAAGATGACCTATTATTACTAGTTAGTGCTGTTATTTCTAGCTAATAACATAGTCTTAAAATACTGTGCTATTATTGTCACATACTCGTAGCAAGTCTGTGGTGATTGTCACCGCCGTTTTGGACCGAATAATGACACTATTTGGAGGACATGACGACACGCTTTATTTAGAAGAGGAACTACTTTAAATGGTAAAATTAAATAAATAAAACTCAGTAGAATAGAGAATTTTACAAATATATCTCTTTATATTATTCTCCCCACCAAAAACGCATTAAGTTCCGGAAAATCCAAGAACATTGAGGTTACTTATCAGAACAATTGGAGGTACGGAAACATACCCGACTCAATAATAGGTTATCTTTGCCCGAGTGACAATATAGCTTTGTCTCTTTTTTTAAGAGTTAAATTTAACCCAAGGAATTTTTATGTAATATTACGTTAGGACTAATATATGTCGGAGCGTAATTGAAAACGCGACCAATACCACCTCGAGATACGTTTACATAGATCGTTACACTTTATTTGGATCAAACGTCAGGTATAAGTACCTGGGTGAAACCGGTGGTACCGTGACAATCGCTTGTACTCGTGAGACGATCGTTTGTGGCAGCACTGAGTTGATAATTTATTAGATCTGTGGAGAAGCCATATTAGCTGGACGTCAGTCTCGAGGCAGACACTTTTTGACGGAGCGTCGAGCAGAGGAGTTTCATCATCATCATATCAGCCACAAATCGTCCACTGCTGGACAAAGGCCTCCCCCAAGGATTTCCACGACGACCGGTCCTGCGCTGCCCGCATCCATCGGCTTCCCGCGACCTTCACCAGGTCATCGGTCCACCGCGTGGGAGGCCTGCCTACGCTACGTTTTCCGGTGCGCGGTCGCCACTCGAGAACTTTACTGCCCCATCGGCCATCTGTTCTACGAGCTATGTGCCCTGCCCACTGCCACTTCAGTTTAGCGATTCTGTGAGCTATGTCGGTTACTTTAGTTCTCCTGCGGATCTCCTCGTTTCTGATTCGATCACGCAGAGAAACTCCGAGCATAGCACGCTCCATTGCCCTTTGGGTGACCTTGAGCCTTCTTATGAGGCCTCAGTATCGGCAACTAAACAGGCAGATCTCTAAGTCCCTAACTCGCGATTTACGCCAATATAATACAAATTGTATTAAAGAGGCGATTGAGCACAACAAAGGCTCAAAAGTGTTCGCGAGAGATCTGTCTGTTGGACAAAGCCAACTGACCAAGCTGAAGACTGAGGACGGCAGGACCATATCGTCTAAGACTGAGTTGCTGGAAGAAGTTGAGAAGTTCTATGGACAATTGTACAAGACCACACGTTTACCTGTCAGCGATCTGGCTGAAGACCCAAGAGCCAGACTAACCCGACACTATACCGAAGATATCCCGGACGTCAGCCTGTACGAGATTAGAATGGCTCTCAAACAGCTCAAGAACAACAAGGCACCGGGTGATGATGGAATTACGGCTGAACTTCTGAAAGCAGGTGGATCACCGGTACTAAAAGCTCTTCAGAAGTTATTTAATTCCGTTATACTCGAGGGACAAACGCCTAAGGCATGGCACAGAAGTGTGGTCGTGCTTTTCTTCAAAAAGGGCGACAACACCCTGCTGAAGAACTACAGACCCATCTCACTTCTGAGCCATGTCTACAAGCTGTTTTCGAGAGTCATTACGAATCGTCTCGCACGCAGGTTTGACGACTTCCAGCCTCCCGAACAAGCCGGTTTCCGAAAAGGCTTTAGTACCATAGACCACATACATACGCTACGGCAGATTATACAGAAGACCGAAGAGTACAATCAGCCACTATGCTTGGCGTTTGTGGACTATGAGAAGGCCTTTGATTCAGTCGAAACCTGGGCTGTGCTACAGTCTCTCCAGCGGTGCCAAATTGACCATCGATACATCGAGGTGTTGAAGTGTCTGTACGAAAACGCCACCATGTCGGTTCGCCTCCAGGACCAGAACTCGAAACCTATCCAGTTGCAGCGAGGGGTGAGACAAGGAGACGTTATATCTCCGAAACTGTTCACCGCCGCCCTGGAAGATGTTTTTAAGCTTCTAGACTGGGGTGGACTCGGCATCAATATCAACGGCGAGTACATATCCCACCTCCGATTCGCTGACGATATCGTGGTCGTGGCTGAGACTATGGAAGGCCTGGGCACAATGCTCGATGGCCTCAGTAAGGTCTCTCAACAAGTGGGTCTGAAAATGAACATGGACAAGACGAAAATAATGTTAAATGTCCGTGTCGCACCCACTCCTCTAAAGGTTGGAGACTCTACACTGGAAGTTGTTGACGAATATGTATACCTGGGACGAACAGTCCAGCTAGGTAGTTCCAACTTCAAGAAAGAGATCAATCGACGAATCCAACTCGGCTGGGCAGCGTTCGGGAAGCTTCGCAATATCTTCACGTCCCAAATACCGCAGAGGAGTTTACAGAAGAAATAAGTTGCCTAAAAGAATTCAAAAGCGTGAGTAATAAAAGCAAGTTACACTGCTTTAATCCAATATTGGATCCAGACGGGATCCTGAGAATAGGTGGAAGGCTCAGGCACGCCAACATGGATCCTGAAATGAAACATCCCGCTATTATTCCCAGTAACACGAGATTAGCAGACCTCATTATTGATCAGGCGCACGAGCACTCATTCCATGGAGGTGCGAGGTTAACAGCAGCATTTATACGCAGGAAATATTGGATTCTAGGTGGAAACAACGCTGTCAAAAAACGACTACGCTTGTGCGTCAAATGCAGGAAACAAAACCCTCACATTCAAAATCAGATAATGGGTGACTTACCTGCTGCGCGAACTAACCCATCGCGTCCGTTTTCAAGCGACTTCCAAAAAGGAGGAGGTTCTCAATTCGTCATGGTTTTTTTTTTTTATGTTTGTTACCTCAGAACTTTTGACTGGGTGAACCGATCTTTATGATTCTTTTTTTATTTGAAAGCTAGTGCTTCCCGTGTGGTCCCATATAAATTTTATCAAAATCGGTGTAGTAATTTAGTAGAAAATTAACAAAAACCAAAAATAATAATGCAAAAATGAACTAATTTGTTGCGATGGAAGTCGGTTTTTTAACGTGTTTAGCGTTTTCAATTATATCACTGTGGCGTGGACTATACAGGCCACGTGAACGTCAAAGCCAGTAAGGGCCGCGGCATCAAAACTACGAAAGGATACATAGCAGTGTACGTGTGCATGGTGACCAAGGCCGTGCACCTAGAACTCGTTTCCGATTTGACGACCTCGGCTTTCCTAGCATCATTACAAAGAATGGGCGCTAGAAGGGGTATGCCAGGTCATATGTACAGTGACCAAGGTAAAAACTTTATAGGAGCAGATAATGTATTGAAACAAGCACTAGCAGAACTACAGAATGAAAACAACCAGGAATTCATGTCACAGATAACAAGTATGGGTATCGAATGGCATTTCAATGCGCCCGCCTTGCCTTCAGCGGGTGGCCTGTGGGAGTCTGCTGTAAAAAGCCTGAAACACCACCTAAAAAGAGTTATAGGGGAACAAAACCTTTGTTTCGAGGAATATTCGACACTTTTGAGTGTCCTTGAAGGATGTCTTAATTCTCGCCCTCTTGTAATTTTAACAGAAGATCCCGAGGACATGGATTTTCTAACGCCTTCCCACTTTTTAGCCAGTGGTCCATCGTTAACCCTGTATGAAACAGAGAAAGATCTGAGAACGAGGTGGCATCTCACTCAAAAACTAATCAGTGACATCTGGAGCCGCTGGCGAGAGGAGTATCTGACTCAGCTTACAGCTAGAAGCAAATGGAGACAGCCAAAGGCAAATCTAAGATTCCGCATAGTAGAATACATACTGAACGGATTTTATCCCAAACGCGAGTAGACAGTCGCGGTCGTCTTCGACGTAGCCAAAGTCTTCGACAAGGTGTGGCATGCGGGACTCATATACAAACTCTATCACTTAGACCTACCCGACCGACTCGTACGTATAGTGGAGTGCTACCTCCAAGTCTTCGACAAGGTGTGGCATGCGGGACTCATATACAAACTCTATCACTTAGACCTACCCGACCGACTCGTACGTATAGTGGAGTGCTACCTCCAAGTCTTCGACAAGGTGTGGCATGCGGGGCTCATATACAAACTCTATCACTTAGACCTACCCGACCGACTCGTACGTATAGTGGAGTGCTACCTCCAAGTCTTCGACAAGGTGTGGCATGCGGGACTCATATACAAACTCTATCACTTAGACCTACCCGACCGACTCGTACGTATAGTGGAGTGCTACCTCCAAGTCTTCGACAAGGTGTGGCATGCGGGACTCATATACAAACTCTATCACTTAGACCTACCCGACCGACTCGTACGTATAGTGGAGTGCTACCTCCAAGTCTTCGACAAGGTGTGGCATGCGGGACTCATATACAAACTCTATCACTTAGACCTACCCGACCGACTCGTACGTATAGTGGAGTGCTACCTCCAAGGCCGCACCCTCCGATTTACACACGAAGGGGTACTTTCCTCTCCGCGTCCTATTGAAGCCGGGGTCCCTCAAGGATCCGTCCTCTCCCCGACATTGTACACTCTGTACACAAACGACATCCCCATCCCGTAAAAAGGAGTACAGCTTTCCCTCTTTGCGGACGACACTGCCCTCTACGTAACAAGAAATTATTTTAATCTTAAAATTTAGGAAAACTTGAATGTCTTCAGTCTATTTCGAATGCTTACGTGGTGAAATATAAGTAAATATTTCTTCCATGCGCATTAAAAAAAATCCAATAAATCATCATACAAATTCCTAGAAATTATAAAGTTATAGTTAGTTTTTTTCGAATGGAATTTTATGAAGAGACTTTCATTGTTTAGTTGAATTGAAATAATAAACAAATTGCGATTATTCAATGTATTATGAGGGTGTTGATAGAATACTTTTATGATATTCTAGAGCTTTTCAAAAACTGAACAGAATGACTGAACAAATAACAGCCAGTTAATATTAATGGCATTATGTATAAGAGAACTGAATCAACATTCATAAACTATGAGCAGTCATTAACGTAAAGTTATATGTAAGAGGTATTTAAGTATTGATCAGCAAGTCAAAGATTTAAACAGTTTTAGTCATTCAATGTATAAGTTCAATGAACGAAGATTTAATTGTTTTTATTTTTTTATTTAGCGAAACAAACTATTTTTCCAATAAATTGATGTGGATTGTCCCCTTAAATGACGCAATACACACTTGAATATGTGATAGCATATCCGAACTATACTCAGCGTTGTGCGTGTCTAAATGCAAATTATACTAGTTGCGGCTGCGCATATTTATAGACACAAGTTGCATATAAATATCTTCTTTAAAGACTGTTTAAAGACGCCCACTAAAGCAATTTATTCGAATTCGAAAAATAATCAGAATTTATCTAATTGTATGTATCAACAAAATAATTAGTATTCAAATGCCTACGGAAGTTAAAAACCAAATGAAATGTGGCATGTACCGATGAAATATGACATCTACCGATTTTTTGACTTATATTAGGATAATTTTTAAAATTTTGATGAGAAAAAGAATAATTTCTGATAAAAATTAAAATATTTATTTTCTAATAACGAATTATTCTTTCTGAAAAGCTGTTAAAAAATTACTCTTAGTAAATAAAAATTATTTTTCAAAAAAACCGTCAGGAATCATCTAGCTAGATGTGACTGACCAAATTTGTGACCAAGCTAAAATTTGTGACCAAAATCTCGTGACGGTCACAAATTGTCATCTAGCTCATCTAGCTAAATGCGACTGACGAAATTTGTGACAAAAAAAAGTCTGACGGTCCGTCAGTCACAAGACCGTCAGCGGACCGTCTTGTGACCAAAACTTTAAATGATGGTCATTTCACATCACTAGTGATAGCCTTTAACAGTAACACAAAACTCAAGCGAACACAGGCTACAATAATAATATGTAAATCGTTAAATTGGTGCGAGACACAAACGGGTCTTTGAATTATCCATTAGCCGACATTGTGACTTGCTGTACACTTTATACGCGCAGACGGATTGACCCAGAAACTTTTGGAGAAATGGAGCTATCAAAATTCACAGATGGATTGAAGAAAATACTGACAATAAGTAACAGTAAAGGTGAAAATTTCTTTCATGAGGTGACCAGAAGTGGAAGTTTCTCCCTCATAGGAAGATTTGCGAACTCCCACTCTTTCCTGCTTCACAGCATTAAATACATTTAAAAAAATTTTTTTTAAATAATTTTATGACTAATTTTCATGAATTTTGAGTGAAAATACAATGAAATTAGTACTACTTATTGTGGTTGTTGTGCTCTGACTCGGAATCGAACCTAGTCACTCATTGGGCACAACACGCGAACACCGCCCAAGCTAGGACTATCTTCGAGCTCCGCCGTCCATTTATTTAATACTATGAAGCAGGAAAGAGTGGGAGTTAAGGATTATTTATTACGTGAAGCGTTCCACTTCTTCACGTAACAGGATAAAGGGAAGGATAGGGATTGAGAAAGGATGAGGATAGGACCATCTCAATGAGAGTTTATAGAATATGTGAGAAAAAATTCGGGATAGCTCGGGCTGGGATCCGAACCCAGAACCTTCCGATTACATGTCGGCTGCTCCCAGCCGACATTATAATGGCATGCAATTCTTATTTTTGGTATCGCATATAGCGTGCGGTAGCCGTACAGAGTTTGAGTCTGTCTAGACACTGCTGGGCATTCAGTCCTGTTTTTGCAAAACGTTCCAGTGAATTGAAATCAAAATGATACGAAGTATAAGTATACACTACTTTTTTTTTTCATAAAAGTGTTTCACAGATTTAGCTGTTTCATCCATACCGAGTTTGTAAATATATTGATCACCATCTTCTCGGAAGTAAAATTGAAATTTTTGATTTAGGCTACAGAGAGATTTATTTTTTCTTGGTTCAACAAATGTTAATTTTTTTTCCAGCCATTTCCACCTGGTCGACTCACTGGAGCTCAGCGCCGTCAAATAGAAGTGTTCCGAGACAGGATCTATGTGTTGAGCCAAAAAAAGGATAAATTGTTTCAGCAGACGGATTCCGCAAGTAGAAGGAATGAGATAAGTCAAATCGACCGTGACATTGAAAGTTATAAACAATCGCTGATTAGGATTTACAGTAGCAGTAATTTCTTTCCCATGGATATTCATTTGTTGTGACTCAGTTTTTTAATTATTAAATGTTTAAGAACACTTATTTGAGTTTTACTTTCCATATCATTAATAAGCAGCTATTTTATAAGTCGAATATAAAATTACCTGAAAAAAAGCAATTCTGACCCCTTCGATGATATCCGATAACTAGGTCATGAATATTTTTGATAACTAGTTCAGTCATCTTATCTTCACCCAGCAACTGCCAGTTATAAACGAATTTTCTCAAAGAAACGACGTGTGTTGATAAGAAATCAAGTGACTATTGTTATCGACACCTTCCAAAAATCACAATGGCACAAAATGTAAGCATACTAATTTTATTTTTTCGTCAGTTCAGCTTGAAGTTTTTTTATGAACATGCACTCAAGAACCTGTTTCTTTCTACAGCAAAATATGGAATACATGACATCACTCACAAAAACAGAAATAAAAGTGCGCCTTCAGAGAATTGAAGGTTTAAAACGAATTAAGGAGCAGATGATGAACTTACCCCGTTCTTCTGCTGTCCAAGAAGAAATAATTAGAATCGACTCCGAAATTGCGCAACAAAAGCGCCTTATCCTGGAAATCTATCATCGATTCGGTTTCCATCCCTTAGATATTCATCTCTTGTAATGTAAGTTTTTATAAATAAATCTTTTCAAACCACGAAGGCTAGATAGAAGGAGGACGCATGAATATGTACCTGAAGTTCCGAACGTTCAGTTGAACGAAATTATCTAGATAACGAAGAAAATTATCTAGATTGTTAAAATGGCTGACTGGCCTAGAAAATGACGCAGTGAGGTATCTCGGGACTTCTGAGATTGGGAATAACAATTTCGGTACAGATAATACTCACCCCTCGATATTCCACCCTTATGCATATAATTACAGTTAAAATATTCAATTATATTTATAACAATATGGGAAAATGAAAAATATTACTCAAAAATATCACATACGATATTGCGGCCAAATCTTTAATACCGTTTTTGACTTGCGGACTAACCCCCAAGTCCCACCCTCAATTTTTAAAATTCAATTCCACCTATCCTACGCTCTTTAAAAATTCTTAAAAATATTCATATAATCTTTTTTTTTCATCCTTAAGACGACCGAGACATTTTTGACTTGCGGACACACCCCCAAGTCCCATCCTTATACTTTGCGATTTAATTCCACCGATCCTCCACTCTTTACAAATTCTTAAAAATATTCATAAAATCTTTTTTTTTCATCCTTAAGACGACCCAGACATTTTTGACTTGCGGACTCACCCCCAAGTTCCACCCTTATTCTTTGAAATTTAATTTCACCGATCCTCCACTCTTTAAAAATTCTAAAAAAATTCAGTGAGCTCTCTCCTCACATTCTAAAGACGACACAGACATTTTTGACTTGCGGACTCACTCCCAAGTCCCACCCTTATTCTTTGCAATTTAATTCCACCGATCCTCCACTCTTTAAAAATTCTTAAAAATATTCATATAATCTTCTTTTCTTATCCTAAAGAGGACCCAGACATTTTTGACTTGCGGACTCACCCTTAAGTCCCACCCTTATTCTTTGCAATTTAATTCCACCGATCCTCCACTCTTTAAAAATTCTAAAAAACTTCATATAATCTTCTTTTTTTATTACATGCATATGAACGCCAAAGTAACTTAAAGCTCATTCATAATAGCTTTACATACTTCTGAAATTTCAAACAAGTAGTGTATAAACTGGGGCACGTTCCTGTTTACAGAGCGGAAAGATATATCACGTTAACTCGGTTACACACGGTGTTAAAAAATGTTTTCACGTTTAGTTAGCGTATTTTGATGAGGAAAGTAAACCAAAATTAATGTTCTAGACTAGACAGTGCGGCGCCGCCGGTAGCGTGCGCCGCCTAGAGTTCAGGTTATGACGACACATAGATAAAAACATATGAATTGTCGTCCGTCTTCATAATAATTTAATAGTTTAATTTGTCTTTTAACTATTACGAAATGTATAAGATATTAACAGAGTTGATTTTTGACTATTCTGAGTTAATATTCTACATAACTTTTAAGCTGTCTATTTATAGGCTAAGAAAACTTCAATGATATTCAATTTACTATTATAAAACTTTTATTATAAAAATACTGATTACATACAGAAAGCAACTTATTATACCTTAGAGATAATTTTATAAAATTAACAATAACAATTACCAATATCTGTGGAATAGCCTAATATAACGATCCAAAATAGAATAGCAAAATACATAGTGGTTAACGTTAGACAAACAGTTGTATCTTTCACGTCTTAGCTTACAAACGGTGGAAAATAGGTTTACTTTACCCGTTTCTAAAAATGAAGATATATAGATGTCAACTGCACAAAACACCATTGATTTATTCAACCCACTATTGCAATGAATCACTATTGGTCGTCTTGGATACATGCAGCTCCCACTGGGTGACTCTTGGTTGGCCATCCATCGACCACACATCCTTGTCGTCATTACCAACTCCAGAAAGTCAGACTCTACTGCAGAAATATCATGCTCTTGCCATTTGTCAAAAAGAAGATGAGTAACTTTCAGGGAGCCTCCAGCTTCGTGTGTCACATGAAGGTGTGTTATTTGAAAGTTCGATCGTTGCGAATAAGTTTCAAGCGTTTCTATCTTAAGCCTTCCAAATTCCACAGCTGTTCCTTCTACTGGACTCCAGTACTGGTAGCATTGGTTCACTCCATTTTCAACAGGCTTGCATAGCATGATGATGAGCTCGCTCTGATGATCCCATATGGCCCTCCAGAAGGTACTAGTTGTCTTCTCTGAGGGTGCCGAAGAGCATATATATTTTTTCGGGTGTTTGTAGCCATTAATATAGCTCGCGTTTAAGGAGGCCTCGGAGCTTTCGTCTTCTGATATCACCACGCGGTTGTGGTCATAACACGGTTCGTCTTCGAATCCGTTGTTTTTAACGATTTCCAATGCTGGACCCCACGTTTCTTTGATTTTCTTCTTCATGATTTTGTTGTGCTCTTTGCAAAAAATTATGGTGGCTTTGTCGTCATTAATTAATTTAATAAAATTTTTCAGGCTCAGCGCTTTCGAATTTTCAGCCCCCATTTTAATGTTCAGTGTACTTACTGATGTATGTACAGAAACTTAATGTAATATTACTGTTACTGTGCCTCGATTTATAGTTAGTCTTTTTCCTTATGACTTGACGCATACGAGATTATTTTTGTGGCTTAATTATTGTTATAATCCTATATTCGCTATGAATACGTGACCTACCCGGTTTTACGTCATGGAAAATACCATGGTTGCTAACTGTTACAATATTGTTGCTAACCACTGAAAAACAGTATTTTTAGGTATCTGCGGCTTTTAGGTTTATTAAAAAAATTGCACAATGTTAACTAATTTACAGCAACTAGCGAATAGTAGCTTACATAGATTTTATAGTAGTTAACTGAATTAGGATTAGCACAGTGCGCTAATCTAATTAGCCAGCCGAGGTCTCAAGCTTAAGAGAAAGAAAATACCTTCGCCTGTCTACGAATGTCAGTTAAAAAAAAACAGAACAGCGTGTAAGGAAAACTGAATGCTTATCTCGTAGTCTGTTTGTTGTTGTTTATGTTAAGCCGCCACTAGCAAATGATCAAGTAATTCATAAACTTATGATAAGGGAAGCAATAAAAAGCATCGGCATGTCGAGATGTATTAGGTATCGATTAAACGGCCGTTTCTATCATGTAATGAAAGGGCATAACTTACGTTATTTCAGTAAATACAGAATCTAAATATATAGCTAGATAAGTGTTATAATATATATAGATAGATCAGTGTTTTATTTATTTTACCTTAAGCTTACCCTTAAATACTATGTATTGTGCTTACGCACTTACCTACAACTTCAATACTTATGTTTGCGTATTCGCAGTACCTACGTTTCAGATCCTTTATTTACCTGAATTACATTCTATTAAGGCCTAATGGATAGACTCAATATAATTTATAATTGATGTCGTTCAATCATAGTAAGAAACAACGATATGCAGTGTAGTTCTATAAGCTTACGTTAGAAAGGTAGAAATAACGGTGAACGTGACCTTCAAAGATTAGTATTCCCGAAAATCATTTTAGTGCGTTCCAACTTTCAAGATGTTATGGAAAGTGAGCATGAGTTCATCAACCGCATATCGTTCGAGGATGAAGGTCTATGGGAAAATAGACCTAGAAAAAGGAGGCGCCAATCGGTCGTCATGAGCACCAGGTTCGACATATTTTCCGCGAATTGTGTGGATGGATACCATGTGAAAAGAAAGTTTATGATAGTCAGCAGCCCAGTAGCTGAAGTTAATTCCTCCAATTTTTGGAGTTTTGTATGGGAGAGTGGTTGTAAAGTGATTGTGAGGTTCGACAAGAAGAAATTAAAAAGTTATAATTGGCTTAGTAATTCACAAGTCTTCGAGTATTTTGTGAGTGAATTTTTCATTTTGAAGAAGATTATTACTGATAAATACTACACGCAGCTTGTGTTATATTTAAGAAACACAATGGAAAGGAAATCAAGGACACTCACGCACTACCAGTACCACGACTTTCCAGATCGCAACGCCCCTTTCAACTCTACTCAGTTTATCTACTTTTTGAAGATAGTAAACAAAGAACAAGGCTACGGCACAATAAGAACAGATTGCAAAAAGCGTGCAGTCAGTCCAATAATGATCCATAGCATATAGATTGCTTCGAAAGAGCGGTGTCGGTCTGTGTGTTAGATAACTGTTTGGACCAATTGATAAAGAAGAGTACATATTCATTAACAAGACCTTGCTGCATAGCATATGCACGTTAGATTCAGGAAGGAAAATATCTAAAGACAGTGACCTCGAAAATATTACTTTCAGATGTCGCGTTAGGAAATATTGCTCGCTTTTTAAACGCATGTCTGTTCCCTGAGTGTATCGAAAAAGATAGTTTTGGCACCATCGTCAAAATAAGACATTTTAGTGTTAGTGCTTATATAGGTATAAGGCTAGTGTTATAGAATAAATGAGAACTAACATTAAACTATAATGTATAAGCTTTAATTATGTCATAAATTTTTTTTAAGCGACATATGTGTGTAATTCATCCTACCTAAATAATACCATTTAAGTAGTAAGTAGGCTACACTAATCACAATGATTTTACCGCAATGATATTCGCGTGCATCATAAGCACGCAGGAACAAACGAATAACATATAATAGGATCGGTTTCCAGACATGTGTTGAATATATATTTTTTTGCGTCCTTACGCATTTTATAAACACAACTCTTAATGCACCTGACAATCAATTACTATTCTTATATGCAAACATAAATCCTGTATAATTGAATTGGCCTACTGCCAAAGTTAAGGGAGCAACATTTTTATTGTATACGTTTCAACCCTATTTGATAACTCACAGTATTATAAAGCAGTTATATAGTAAACTGTATTGAGACTGCAAGCAGATTCCCTTTTATTGATGTACCAGTTTATTGCTTCATAATATTTAAAACAACTGTCTTATTATATTTAACGAGTTTTCTTTGTACGGAAGATACTTGAAACTCCGAGCAAAAACATTTAGACATCTAAATACATCGCAGATTCGTATTATGATATTAATATTTTTATGGTGGCATCCATCATTGTAAAACGATGTTATCTGTCTCATTGAAAAAGAAATGTAAATATCAAAGGCAAGCTTTCCGAAAACAGTTTTTATGATCGGTATCGAGTTTTCTTTTCCGTACCTCCGTTTTTGTTTACTTAGATGGAGGGTGTTGGAAAAATCTATTTTAAAAAACTCAAGTAAGTTGTCATTTAGGTATTTCAATACAAGTACGCATGGTATGACTGGTGATGTCGGCAATGCCATAAATAGTCAATTGAAACTTATTGCTAACCGCAAAGATTGTGGAAAATTGTGCCAATGGCGTCATGAACAATGTTATCAGCAAACCGCATGAAGAAGTACTTACTGAAAACATGACGAATAATTTATCAAGCTACGGTTTTATAGATCGGTTACTGACGAAAGTAATAGGGTGATTAATTATAATAGAGTAGTATTCGCCAGAGGTATGTACAACGAACCTACAGGCCGCTGACGTTACCTACGCGTAGCCGCGCCCTTTGGCGTGACGAAATGACTGCAGAGGTGTGGCTGAATGTTGTCACATCACCGCTAGAGTTTTGAATAGTTGTCAGGGTTTTATAAGTGTGCGTGCGACGATTTTGAGAGCGCGGAGAAACTGAATTAGATGCTAATTTGCTGACCATGTTCAGCAACTTTTTAGGTTTATACTAACAGCATATTCTAGTCAACACATGTTAGTGCATTTCGATATTAGAACGAAAATGTCACGTGAATTTCGTTATCACGTTGCAACACTTGGTTACATCACAAGTTACGCAATCTTATAAATTAACGTAACGCGCAAAATAGACGTTTGGATATTGTTCTATTGCTTCACATGACCAAGTTTTCGTTTGAAAATAAATGTCCTTTTGGAGTAACGGTAATAGATTCGCTGAAAATGATTTTATTGGTAACATTTTTGGGTAAAGTTTTTTATTTTTATTTTGAGCTCTAATTCTTTGTAAATTTTAATTTGAAAACTATGCCTATTAAAGGGGCCGCAGTTATCACTACTAATAAGCAAACTCCAACTCTCAGTTGACGAGCTAGGCAAATGGTTTAGGAAATGGAGAATCGAAGTGAACCCTAGCAAAAGCTCCGCGGTTCGCTTCGATTTCCATCGTACGATCCATTACCCCGAACGGTCAATCCGTATGCTAGGTACCTCTGTCCCCTGGCAAACCACAGCGAAATACTTAGGAGTCACCCTCGACTGGACCCCACATCCAAAGGGTGACCCGAAACGCCCGCTTCTACCTGGGCCGTCTTAACAGTACGCTAGGTAGACATAGCAAAATGTCCCCCTCAAATAAGCGAACACTCTTTAAGGTTTGCATCCGACCGGCAATGACATACGCGGCCCCCCTCTTTGCGCAAGCGTCCTAAACAAACATGTTCAAAATTCAAGTTGTCCAAAACCTGTTCTGTCGTAGAGCGCTTAACGCCCAATGGTGCTTTTAGAAACGCAGGCCTACACCGAGACTTGGACTTACCGACTACTCAACAGTTCATGAATGGCCTCTCCGAGAACTTCTTCAGTTCTTTGGAGACGCACTCCAATCCGTTAACAGTTAACCCCCCCCCCCCCCCCATAAGCACAACAAATGTAACTCCCTAAGCGGTAGCTGTCATGAGCTCCCCGCGCAGTCCCCTCAGCGCCCTTTTACGCAAATAGGGGGGAGTCGCTCCGATAGTCTTTTAAGGTTACGAAGTTACCAAAGCTTTAGGGGGCCGTTAGTGGGTAGGTGCAGTCTTCAACTGTGAGTCCCACATAACCAATACAGCCGGGCTTTACTGGTATGCATGAGCATTTTCCTCCTCCCTCCGAACAGGGGGAAATCAAAGGCTTAGAGTCGGTCGTCGGGATCGCCGTTAGTCGTCGGAGCGCACGTCGGCCCGCTACCCCCGCTGCGCTTCGCGTATCTTCATGTGTCTATGGTCCGGCCTCGCGTCTCACCGGGCTCCCAGCCAGTCGCGTCGTGGTTTGGCCGTCTCTGACGGTCAAGACATGTCGTGGTTCGGAACAACGATCAAGAAGAACTTCGTCATATGAAAGTTTTTAACATCCTAGTTTCTAAGCCCTGCAGTAGCCACACGGCTGCAGTGCGCGGGCTCACCGCCGTAGTCTTTTTCTGTACGCGGCGGGGCCGCCTTTTATAAGGCAGCTTACACTGCGCTCATTCCAGAGCTGCACTATGCGACGAGAGCCCGAAAGGGTGCATTCTGTTCCATCACCACTCAGATTTTGTCCGTCCCCAGATGAATACCTCACTCTTGCACTTGTCGTGCTATAGGGTAGGTGCTGCCCCAGGCTGCTCCTTCTAGCACCCGCCACCCGCCCTTGGTGGTTGCCACTAGTTATCAACACCAATTTTAATAAATTCAGGTCTAGTTATTTCCTAGTTCTTTAAAATGCTTATGTCTGAGTAAAGTATGACCACGAGAACATACATGTCCTGGTGGTCATACTAGTATGACAAACTAGTATGACCACGAGGAAACAGCCCAACAAACCAAGGACAGTGTTAACAAAACCAGCTGACAATTTATAAATGCAGTTTTATTTATTTTATGTCAAACTATACCTAACTTGAATCTTAAAAAAAGTTATTCCAGTGCAACTTTTTTAGAGGATAGAAGCCACATTCAATTAACATATCCTCAATTCAGTAGATACTCACCCCAGAACAAAGGGAAGATGTTAACAATGGAACAAAGAACCAGTGACGGGACATCGACTTCGACAAAAAAAATCTCAACTAAATGACCGACCGGTGACCACTCTATGGGAACTCATCGCACGGCTTGTAACCAATACATATACAACGATTGACAACTGAAGAACAGCCCAGTGTCCCTTTTTTTCGATAGGAACATCATCATAAAAAGACCACGTCGACATCATTAGTTTGAATTCAAAGCAACATCTGTAAAAACGGTGAAACGATGACACGCAGCGACGACTTTGGGAATAATAGCTCAACGTAACAACAATCAATACTAGAAGATAATAAAGCAGAGAAAAAAAAGAGTTACGGCACGCATGAAGACGCATTGATAAGCAGTATTATTCCTCCCCTGTATCTATGACACACAAAGTATAATATCTATCTTCCTAATATGCTGACTCGTTGCTAGTATACTTGTCGGCTCAAGATCCAGTCACTCCCATCGTAACTGCGACCACCCTACACTCCTGATCGCATCTACGTGGCCACTGGTGTCTCGGGTAGATTTCCGTCGCATAATGGCAGACAGCGATTGCTGATACACCACAGACGTTGTTAACGTAGCCACCGTCGGATGTGCCTGGTAGGCGACAGCGGGAATCTGAGGTAGCAGACCGCATTTACTCAGGCGTACCGTCGCATGCCAGGTGCAGCTACGGGGGACACGCTTACAACAACGGGTGCTTTAGCCTCTACTGTTCTCCTTTATACGCTGATATCAATTCCCTTGCAGAAGAACTTCTGGTCAGTGCGCCACCGGAACGGAACGGTCAAATTAGTTTAGATACCAATATGTGTGATATAATGTTCCTAGAACCTACAATCAAAAGTATCAACTATATAAAATTTCCTCACGGCTGCATTGGGCCATATTCCTGGGCCAGCTGGCAAATTATTGGAATAGTAGTAGAATTAAATTAACAATTGTGTTAATTGAAAAGTAACTATATGATTCAAACAATGAAAAGACCTTTGTCCTGGGCGAGTGCTGAACGCAGAATGTCTCCAGACGGTTCCAGACAACATTCCATTCTAAAAATCAAATTCAAAATTTACGTTTAAATTGACACACGGTTAGAACAGTTACGAAACAGGCGCGATGCGTAAGTGTAGAGATGTAATAGCTCTACTCTACTCAGAATTCCCGCCGCCTAGTCATGATAATTACAATTGTTTCGGAGATTACCTCTAAGGTACCCAACCTTACTTACAAGCTCTACCACCGTATAGACAAGTATAGATATGGGGGTAAAGGGCTGGGGCATAATATGTATGTACGTAAGTATGTAAGAAAATGCTGGAATATTTTAATAACTTTTATTTCTAATAAACTCAATAAATGTAACCTCTAATAAGCGGCTACGCGCCACCTGCACCGGGCGGGCCCGGCGGCCGGCACTAGTTCTAACTACGAATTGTGTAATAAGTACTAATAGCTTCACTTTGTTTCAATTAGTAACGAATATTATACAGTAAAAATACTCAAATAAAAATCATTGCAAAAACATAAAAAAAACATTCTTACTAGTTATTTAATATAAACATGATTGTCCTTAATCGATAAAAAATTCGGTTAGTTTAAAGAATTAATGAAAAGAAATCACAAAGAGCGGTAAATAACAGCGGGCGACGCGTGCGGTGGCGTTGTGGCGTGCAGTCACGTGCAGTCACGTGCGGCGGCGGCGGCGCCCGCACGAGGCGCTAAGCGCGCTTACGACTTCTTCCTGCAACAGACAGAAGCGCGTGGTCAACGGCGGGCAGCGACAACACGGCAACTCACTCTATCTGCAAAGGCGGTTGCACAGATGCGGCTAATGCTCGCCTCATCCATGACGACGTGAGACTGACAGTGACCGGCCAGCTGCCACTTATCACTAAATTTTAGCTATTTGCGTAAAATTGCAAGGTCCGGGGTACTCTTTATTAAATATCGATGGGAATAACGGTTATTCACATTAAATTACGTGCCAAATTACGATTTATACGCAAAACCGAATCTAAATTGCAAAATTTACGTCGGAGTCGTCCAGCTCGGGCTTGGCGCGGCGCTACTCGCACACGAGGATGATGGCGCACAGCACGTACAGCGAACACTACTAGGGGGCACTCACGGCTCGTGATTGTCGGTGTCGGAGTCGTCCAGCTCGGGCTTGGCGCGGCGCTACTCGCACACGAGGATGATGGCGCACAGCACGAACAGCGAACACTACTAGGGGGCACTCACGGCTCGTGATTGTCGGTGTCGGAGTCGTCCAGCTCGGGCTTGGCGCGGCGCTTCTCGCACACGAGGATGATGGCGCACAGCACGAACAGCGAACACTACTAGGGGGCACTCACGGCTCGTGATTGTCGGTGTCGGAGTCGTCCAGCTCGGGCTTGGCGCGGCGCTTCTCGTACACGAGGATGATGGCGCACAGCACGAACACCTCAGCGCAGATGCCGAGGAAGGGCCACAGCGCCGCGTACATGTCCTTCACACGCAGCACCGTCGTGGCGTTGGCGCCCGCGCCGTCCACCGGCTCGCACGTGAACCTGCAACACCAGACATCACAGCACACTGCACGTGTCGTGTACCAGCTCGCGACTTGCGGTCCTTCTGTTCGTGCGACAGCGCTACTCACCAGCCGGCGTCGCTGCGCTGCGCGGGGTCGAGCACCAGCTGCGCGCCGGGCACGCCCTGCTCGCTGACCGCGAGGGTCACGCGGCTTCCTAGTGCCTCGGTGGCCTCCAGCGTCGTCTTGTTGTCCCAGAGCTCCGACACGTTGCTGAACAGCCACCGCACCGCCGGGTACGGCTTGCCGGTCAGCTGCACAAGTTCACATACAACCAGCATCTTAGTAAAGCAGTACTATTATTATTACTAGCGTAAACCTCCTACCCGCTGATACAACGTCGAATGCGGGGGAACTCTGCAGTTAGTTTTACTGTATTAACATTTTTTTTAATCAAAAATTTAAGTGCGTTTGACTATATCTCACCTGATGGTAAGTGACGATGTAGTCGAGGATGGTACACGTAAACTCAAATAATGACTATTCGCTCTGGCTTTTAAGATCCCCAAATTGTATGAGTCGGGAAACACAGACGCAGGCAAGGGGTTCCACTCCATCGATCGCTGTTCGCATAATAAAATTAAATGAGGAAGCGTAACGCTTCGTGCGTATAGGCTGAATATCAACAACAAAGGGGTGGAACCTCCTCCTGCGTCTCGTTGACCGAAGGTGGAATGGAGCTGGGGGAATGAGGTCGTGCAGTTCTTGTGCCCACTCTCCGAAAATAATTCGATGGAATACCGAAAGACAGGCAACTTTGCGGCGATGCTCAAGGCTTTGAAGCTTGTTTTTGACAAGCTCATCGTCGCCAATGAGTCTCAAACAGTATTGCATACAAGATCGGACTTGTGCTTGATATAAAGAAAGAAGCTGTCCAGGTGTGAAGTACCGTCTCAACTTAGAGAAAATAGCCGGCTTCATTGCAGCAACTTTTGCCTTGGACTCAATGTATCGACCGAAATTGAGATTAGGTGATAATTCCACGCCAAGGAGCTCAAGGTGGTCGGATATCTGAATGAATACGTTTCGGAAAGCAGGAGTCAAGTTGAAAGGACTCCTTTTAGCGCAAAAGAAAGACTCCTGTGTCTTAGAGGCATTGAACCTTACGAGGTTGGAATCACCCCAATCAGACACTGCCTGAAGCGATAGGTTCATGCGCTCTATCACGGCCTCTCTCAAAGACAGCGTCTCAGCGCTGTTCGCTCGTGCACTGGATAGGTATCTTTCCACAACTGTGCTATCGTCTGCTTACCCAATAATACCCGGTGTCAGCAGATCGTTTACATGTAGCAAGAGAAGAGTGACGGAAAGAACAAACCCCTGAGGTACCCCGGCATCGATTGCCAATAGGTCAGAGGAGCAGCCATTGATGGATACTCGAATAGACCGTTCCCTCATTAAATCAGATACCCATTCACACAAGCCCACAGGCAGTCCGTATGAAGAAAGTTTGCCATTTAGGGGTAGCATGCCAGACTCGGTCAAAAGCCTTCGAGATGTCAAGAGACACGGCGAGAGCCTCACCGTGTTTCTCGATAGCCTCACCCCTTATAAACGTAGCATACACTAGAAGATCTCCAGTGAACCGACCTTGACAAAAACAGTATTGTCGATCAATTAGGAGGTCATTGTCTTCTAGGTATGCTAATATGTGGGTGTTCAATACACGCTCCATAATCTTACAGATTACAGAGGTGATTGTTATGAGGCGGTAATTTTCCGGGTCTGCACGACTGCCTTTTATGGGCACTGGCTGCACGTTGGCAAGCTTCCATGACTTTGGGACTATACCTGTTTTAAGAGAGAGGCGGTACACACGTGTCAGAATAGGATACAACTCAGGAGCGCAGTTCTTTAGCACTATAGCTGGTATATCTTCAGGTCCACTGGCTTTATTCACGTCTAGATTACGAAGTATTTTGAGTACCTCTTTATGGCGGATACGAATAGGGGGCATAGTAGATCCGCAAGGAGGTGACTGTGGTGGTATACTATTCACTGTATCTAGATGTGAGTTTTCGGCTAACATAGAGGCAAACAGGTTTGCCTTGTCATTTGCTGTATGAGCCAGCGTTCCATCGGGTTTCAGCAGTGGAGACAAAGACGAGGCGGCAAAAGTTCGACCTCGACCGATTTAGCCAAGGACCAAAACGCCTTACTCCCAGAATTGAATGCAACTATTTTGCACCTGACGTCATGAGGATTCTCGAGATGTGGTTTGGTAGTATTGGTAGACACGACTTATTGCTAGGTAGGTTAATTTTAGAAATGGATAGAGTGCCCAAGCTGACTGGTTTTCAATCGGAGGTGATACAGCTTGCTACTAAAGTTCATAACTGCGTAGCGGCCATACAGTCAGCCGGAAAAACGGATTACCTATATACACTCGAGAGCGATGAATCCGGGTCACTTAAAGAATCCTAAAAATCTCGGAAAATAAGAAGGCCAGCTTCATGAAATAAATTGTGTTTAATAGACACTTTAATACCCCTTAAATTAAAGTAATAAAATGTACGGGACACTACATTTTATTTACAAAAAATTACATAAATAAAAAAAACTGCTGATCTCGCCTTAAAACAAAAATAGGAAACATGACATTTTTGAACAACATTACGATTTACTTGAATTTTAATACTTGGTATTGCCTCCTCGTGCTTCCATCACTGTGTTTACGCGGTTTGGCATGCTGTACACCAAGTTCCTTATACGATTTTGGGGAATATTCTCCCATTCCTCTGTGACAGCAATTTTGAGCTCACGAAGCGTGATTGGGGGAGGGCTTCTTTTACGCATCTCCCTAGCTCGTCCCAAGCATGCTCGATCGGGTTGATATCCGGGCTGCGTGCTGGCCACTCCATACGAGTAATGTTCATCTCTTGAAGGTAGTCATTCACAATCCAACCTGTATGAGGCCGGGCATTTTCATGCATAAAAATAGCATCCTCACCCAAATTGACCATAAATGGACCAACGTGTTCATTGAGAATTTCTTCCAGTTAAAGAGCCGTTTTCTATGAACACCAGTTCTGTGCGACTTTCAGAAGAAATTCCGGCCCACACATGTACAGACCCACCACCGTAGGCAACTTTTTCTTCGATGCATGCTTGCTTGAATCTTTCCCCTGGTCTTCTATACACTCTGTGTCTTCCATCGTGCTTGTAGAGCATAAATTTTGATTCGTCGGAGAACATAACTTTTGACCAACCTCCAATACTCCAATTTAAGTGGTTCTGGGCATATCTTAGTCTTGAAATACGATGCCCACGCTCCAGTTTAGGGCCGTTTGCAGGTCTAAGTGGTTTCAAGTTAGCTTCAGCAAGTCGTCGCCTTACTGTCCATGCGCTTGGGTTACTTCCTCCGAGGCGACGAAACTGATTTGTAAGTTCAGTTCCTGTGAGAAAGCGATTACGAAGCATTGTGTTCACCAAGTATCGATCTTCTCGTGCTGTGGTACACCTGGTTCTGCCTGTTCCTGGTCTGCGTAGGTTAGAGCCAGTTTCCTCGTAACGTTGGAGAACTCTTTGTACTGTTGAGAGCGACACACCGACAGTCGTGGCTGTATCGCGCTGACCCCGGCCGTTTTCCAGCATTGTGAGTATTCTGGTGCATTCTTCAGGTGTAAGCGACATGATTACTGCTTGAATAATAAATATTGAACACTATCAACATGGTTTATGTACCCACTAAAATAACAGATTAGAAACAAAAGCAAAAACAAATGTAGTAATTTCGTAGTTCCATCTTCGAAAGTCTCCCTTTTTCAAATTTGATTTTTTATGACATAACTTTACAATAACTAAGAAGTTTTAATGACTTCATTTAAGGAGTATTAAATTGTCTATTAAACACAATTTATTTCATTAAGCTAGCCTTCTTAGTCTACGAGATTTTTAGGATTCTTTAAGTGACCCGGATTCATCGCTCTCGAGTGTAGTTCTATCATAAATTTCAGGAACATTAACTGAGCCTCTATTATATCGCTGGCTTGATTATAGTTAAGGTCAAGCACGCACCAGCCCCAGTTATCTCAGAAGCTCAGAAGATTTGCAAACGCGGCGTGATGGAGCTGCCCAAATAAGTATTTAAAGCAAGTGGTGCACCTACCCCTAAACCGCGCGCTCTTCTAACGACAAATGTTGTGAAAGAAGAGAGCCCCAGTGTGAGTACATTCTTCACATGCGATGAGGTTACTTCACGTGACAAATAATGTGGTATCGTCTTCCAAAAAATAAGAAGCAGGTTGTGTGTTTTGCGCGGAGGCAAGTCATACGATTAGGACATGCCCTAAATTTAAATCTGAGCATATTGATAAACGGTGGGAATGGGTGACTAAGCGTCGATTATGCTTTAGGTGCCTGAGTTCGATACATCGACGCGATAGGTGTAAATCAAAGAAGAAATGTCCAGTTTGCAAAAGAAAAAGGTCCACCCAAAAGTAATTCTGGTCCACGTGGATGGTACATCAGGAACCGTCAGCACTTATATAAATGGCTGCTGAATCCTGCTGGATAAAGGCTCCACAGTCACCCTCATTGAATACGGTTTATTTTTGGCCTCCGTAAATTCGACCATGTCTCTGAATTTAGATCTAAACTTAAATGGCTTCCTTTTCGTCGTCGTCGCGATGTACACATTCTCTCTTTCCTTTATAAAATCCTTTACAATCCTTCCTCTCCTTCATATTTGCGTGATCGCTATGAATACATTGTTCCTAGAGATAGGCCTTGCCGATCTATTAAATCACTGTTGCTAAAGTTTCCCTCTCACTGCTCCTCCCGCTATGGTGAGTCCTTTTCTGTTCATTCGGTGCGACTTTGGAGTGCCCTTCCCCACGAGATTCGCGACAGTCCTAGCATACACATATTTAAGAGGAAAATAAAAGAGCATTACTTGACCTGACTCGCTTTCCCTATATTGCAACATTGTATGTATATATTATATTATTATTATGTATGTTTATTATTTATTTTAAGTATGTAGTAAGTATATATATTATTCACTATTGGTAAACCCTTGACAACATCTCACCTCGTGGTAAGTGACGATGTTGCCGAAGATGAAAGCGGGCTTACCAAGAGTCCCCAACACAATGGGGAATATCATTTTTATTATTACTTATTTATGTATGCAGTAGGTATATTATTATTAACTTAAACGTATCCGTTATAAGTATTACATAATACTTAGGATCTTATAGTATTTTATTATTTTAACATTCCCAATAACAAATTTGTACACGCCTCTACCCGTTCGTATTTCATTTCTTTCTCACTTATACTGTTTGTTGGCAGACAACTCTTACAGAGTTAAGCATACCAATTGTAAATCTCATGTTTTTTACTAATGTATTTCTCATTTACTGTGTACAATAAACAATAAATAAATAAAATTGAAAATGAGAGAGCTGATCGAGTCGGAGCCTCAGGACCGGAAGCTGGGTTAAATCTTCTTCTTTAATTAAATCGCCTCCGTAGCTCAGAGGCAAAGTTCACTGGCTTTACACAGGAGGTCGCGGGTTCGATTCCCGGTGGGGTCAATTGTAAGACTCGGTTTGGTAGGTGGTAGGGCATTTTCTAAGCCCGCCTGGCTAGCTACCACCATCTTATCTAAGTCTTGCCGCCAAATATCAATGTTAATATCATTGGTGTGTTCCGGCATGAAGATAAGATAGCCAGTTCCCAATTGCGTTGGGGAATCTTGGTAAGCCCGCTTCCATCATCGGCAACATCGTCACTTACTACCAGGTGAGATGTTGTCAAGGGTTTACCAATTGTAAATAAAAAAAAAGGGAGCAGTAGGCAGCGGTAAGAAGATGAGTAGTCGGATAGTATCAATATCCGTGCGAACGAGCGAGGGAGCTCACCGACTAGACAGAGTTCGTACGGTTGACACTACCGACGCACACGGTTACTGAAGATCAGCTGTCCTTTGAGCACTTGTAGGGGATTCCTTTAACAAATTTTAAAGATATGCGCCTACACTGTTGATTGGCCAGGACAACTGGCGTCTTATTGTTAGCCGAGAAATAAAAGAAGGTAAGAAAAATGAGAATGTCGCATCCCGCACTTTGCTAGGATGGGTGCTGCATGGGTTCTGGTCATCATTGACTGAAAAAACGTTTGAGTACGAGTAATGCCTATCACATGCGAGGTTTTTGTTTCTAACCGTTTAACTGAGATCGATAAGCTGACAAAGACTCAAGAGTGGAGACGTAGACGTCAACGTCGCTGACGCAGCCGCTAGAGCAAAGACGTCGCTGATGCAGCCGCTAAAGCAAAGAGTAATTTGAGCAGCAGGTGGCTCAGCGGTCAAGAATTCCTCTACCTCCCGGAAGAGAACTGGCCCCAGATAGAGCAGCAGGACCCAGACCCCGCAATTACAATGCTTATAGAAGACCGTCAGCTTCCTCTGAAACTGATACTTGATAAGCGGTTCTCTAACTGGCGTCATCTTGTAAGAAGTCTGTCATACGCTATACTTTTTGCAGATAAATTTTGTTTGAAAAAATAAAAATTTAAAAATAAATATAGTTTAAAAAAACTAAAAAACACGCTTTTAAAGCACATCAAACTAAAAAGTGAAAAATAACTCTTAATATAAGCTGGAAACAATAATGAACGAAAAATACGAGTATTATTGTGAAAAAAGCGTGGGTTGCTCGATATACGAAAAATATGGCACAAAGCGCCCCACGCTTTTTTCACAATAATACTAGTATTTTTCGTTCATTATTGTTTCCAGCTTATATTAAGAGTTATTTTTCACTTTTTAGTTTGATGTGCTTTAAAAGCGTGTTTTTTAGTTATTTTAAACTATATTTATATTTCAATTTTTACGTCATCACTGATTCTTGATAAATGTACAAAGTTTGAATTAAATCTGTCCGTTTAATATAGGTCAAAATCGAGTTCAAAGGAGTCGGTTACAAAGGTTAAGGTAATATAAGCGTGTTAAAAAAGACGTTTGATCTTCTAATTACTCCCGAACATGAGCATATCGCAATCGATTAGTAATAAAACTTGCTCAAGTAGAAATTCTTGAGATTTCTGCCCTAAGAAAAGGAGAAAAGCTAAATTCATCACGTAAACTGATCATATTCTGAATTAGATGCTTATGGGTTACTTATAGCTACAAGTCGATTAGATTCGAGCAGAGATCTTCCGTTGGAGTTCAAAAGACCTATCATTTTTAGATGCCAGGCACAACGTCACCAGGCTGATGATAGAATATCATCATAAGAAGTTAGGACATAACAACACAAACACATTATTTAATGAGTTACGCCAACTTTATTATGTCTTACGGCTAAGAACTAGCTAACTACTCTTTTAAGTGAGAAGTAATATTGGAAACTGTGTCACGTGTAAAGCAAAGAGAAGCCGACCTTCTCAGCCCATGGTCGCCGCTCTTCCAGAAAATACACTTCAACATCATTGTAGACCCTTCACTTATTGTGGTATAGATCTATTCGGTCCGATGACCGTTGCTATTGGCAGTCGAAAGGAAAAACGTTGGGGTGTGATTTACGCTTGTTTAAGCACTCGTGCAGTGCATATTGAGTTAGCGTCTTCGTTATTGACTGATTCGACTGTTTTAGCAATCCGTAGGATGGCAGCCCGACGAGGATTTCCAATCAGATCCACTCCGAAAACGGGAAAAATTTTCGAAGTGCAGTTAAGGAACTGCGGAGGGCCGTTGAAGAAATATTAACGGATAATAACCTGTCACAAAGGGTGAGTGACCTTAAGCGTGTGGTGGACTTTTAATCCGCCGGATGGCGCTCACATGGGTGGCGTTTAAGAGAGATAAGTGAGGTCTATCAAGACGACACTTTCGTCGACGTTGCTTACATTGTCATTTGTCACCAAAGCAAGAGGTTCTCCTAACATTGTTAATTGAAGCGGAAAATATAGTCAATAGTCGTCCTCTTACTCACGTTTCACTGTACATTGATGCAGAAGAGGCACTTACTCCTAATCATTTTTTAACCGACTTCAAAAAAGGAGGAGGTTTCTCAATTCGATTATATATTGTGTGTTCGCGTATAACTTCGTCATTTATGAACCGATTTTGATGATTCTTTTTTTTTGGAAGGGAGATATCCCAAGTACCACCCTTAAAGAAAACCAGATAGGACTTGCGGTGAGTTAATCCTATTCTAAGATATTTTACTAAGAAATACGATGTCAGCAATTAACAAGACTCATAGAAGGTTAGTATGATTTAAGAAACCATTATAGAACTTAATACTTACCATACACTCAGCGGCACAATTAACTGCCCACCTAAGCTTTCTCAGTACATTTTGCTACTGAGAGGTGGTCCAACCAGCCAAAATCAAGAACAGTAAGGAAACTTCAATTTACAGCGATTAGGTTAAATATCGGGCTACAAATGTGTCAAACAGTACAACATTTTGCAGAATCCCGGGAACTCCATAGTCTGCTCGTGGCTATTTGGACCACCTCTCTGTATGAAAATTTACTGAGAAAACTTAGATGGGCGGTCAATTGTGGCTGTGTGTGTATAGCTCTGTAATTTTTTTGTATCAAACTTGGCTCCTTTCACATTTATGTTTTGTTGGTATAATATAACCATGTAATGAAAAAAGTCAAATGAAGAAATAAGTGTTTTACAGCGGCGGCACTTCCTCCCACTAAAAGTGCACCTAGATAACATCAGAGGGTTGCACTCCAATATCGATGCGGTCCACCACCATCTTGAGACCGACAAGCCGCAGCTGCTCTTTCTTACGGAGACGCAAATCAGACGTCCGGCAGACGCGTCTTACTTGCAGTACCCGGGATATTCCCTGGAGCACAATTTCAAGGCGCACTCCAGTGTCTGTGTCTATGTCAGGGATAATATCTGCTGCCGGCGTCTCCATTACCTTGAAGACTCCTCTTTTTCGACGCTCAGGGTGCTGGTCGACACTGGTGTGGACAAAATAGTCTACGCTTGTGTATACCGTTCGCACAGCGGATATCAGGAGACAACCAGGCTATTTGAACATCTGTGTGAGGCCGCTGATGAGGCTCAACTAAGGTACCCGTCTGCCCAACTGGTCCTTCTGGGGGACTTCAATGCCCACCATAAGGAGTGGCTGTTCCCGTACAAAAAGACCGACCACGCTGGGAGAGAGGCACTCAAACTCGCTTTGTCGCTAAATCTTACCCAGCTGGTAGACCCGACGACGCGTGTGCCTGACGTTGATGGCCAAACGGAAAATTGTTTGGACCTTCTGCTGACAACAGAACCAGACCGTTACAATGTGTCAGTATCTTCAACATTGGGTACGTTTGACCATTGTCTGGTGAAATCTGTACTGTCGTGTTCACCTCACAAGCTCAGCCCTAAGGGCACCAGACGGGTATTGCGGTACAAGTCAGCAGCTTGGGATGCGCCACTTCTGCATCTTATCCGTGGTGGCAGGCGTGTTTTTCTACTAGCGATCCGTCGAGCTGTGCGATCGAAATCTCAAAGGTAATATGTCAGGCGATGGAATATTATTTTCCATTTTCTGACATTCCTTTAGAGAGTTAAGCTCGTCCGTGGTTTAATGTCAAATTCAGTCGCTAAGGCACAAAAGCATTGACTTGCGTGGGCCGATGCTCGGAATTTTAAAGCTCCGGACACGCGTGACAATAAAAAGGCATTCAGCAAAGCCGCCAAGTCCTACAAAAAGAGGCTGCGCGGGGCACGTTTCGACCTTGTTAGCCGCATCGGATCAAAACTAGCTTCGTACCTACTTCAAGTGGTTTTTATTCCAAATAAACCATGCTTTTAAACGGATTATTTATTTTCGATCAAAATGCAATTTCCCTTTTTCATTTCAAAAACAAAAATTGCCATTTCAAATGTCTAAACTACCGTCAAAAAACGTATTTCTTCTTTATCAGCAGTTCAAACACCAAAGAGTCAGCAACAATACTCTACGCTATTGGCTACTCATGGGGTGCCTGACTCACTAGTAAAACCACCACTTTGTTAACAGGCCTGCGCAAGATTCCGCATTTGGTTTTAACATCCACTATGCGGACCCGACTATCACGTCCAGGGATGACCCCTAGGAACATGTCTCTAGGTCAAACCTTCTTCGGAGAAGTGGAGTTAACAATCAGAACTAAGTCCTCTACCTTGACTGTACTAACCGCATCAGACGTCCACCCATGGCGTACCTGAAGACTGGGGAGGTACTCACGTAACCAGCGAGACCAAAACTTATCGGCTAATCGTTGCGCCAGTCCATTGTTTACGCAGGTTCAAGTCGTCGTCTGAAAACTTTCCTGGTCTCGGTAATGGATTCGAAGCTCTAAGCAATAATTTTGAACAAAAAAATTTGTTGTCTGTAAAGTCGGTTTACGGTGATAGTTTTGTTTCGTGTGTGCAGCCGGCGTCCATCGATTTACTAGACGTAATCACGTCAAAAAAACTGACTTCAAACAGGAATGTAAGGTTCCCATGTAAGCCATCAACAGATCCTGGTTTCCTTATCATGGTACCACCCTAGGGATATCTCCTTTCCAACAAAAAAAGAATTATCAAAATCGTTTCATAAACGACGAAGTTATCCGCGAACACACATAATATATAGGATGACTTTTAATTAGTTCTTGATAGCAAAGGATATAAATGTACTCGTGATTACAAACAACTTTCCCAAATAAACTATATGTCAATTTGGTCCTTCATACATTTTTGTTGATTTGATAACTTGTTATGTGCCGAGGACCAAAAATTTTTTTTCTGATTATACGTATAGTTTCTTTGGGAAAGTTATAATCATGAGTACATTCATATCCTTTGCTATCAAGAACTAATTAAAAGTCACCCTATATATTCGAATTGAGAAACCTCCTCCTTTTTTGAAGTCGGTTAAAAAATGATTAGGAGTAAGTGCCTCTTCTGCATCAATGTACAGTGAAACGTGAGTAAGAGGACGACTATTGACTATATTTTCCGCTTCAATTAACAATGTTAGGAGAACCTCTTGCTTTGGTGACAAATGACAATGTAAGCAACGTCGACGAAAGTGTCGTCTTGATAGACCTCACTTATCTCTCTCAAACGCCACCCATGTGAGCGCCATCCGGCGGATTAAAAGTCCACCACACGCCTAAGGTCACTCACCCTTTGTGACAGGTTATTATCCGTTAATATTTCTTCAACGGCCCTCCGCAGTTCCTTAACTGCACTTCGAAAATTTTTCCCGTTTTCGGAGTGGATCTGATTGGAAATCCTCGTCGGGCTGCCATCCTACGGATTGCTAAAACAGTCGAATCAGTCAATAACGAAGACGCTAACTCAATATGCACTGCACGAGTGCTTAAACAAGCGTAAATCACACCCCAACGTTTTTCCTTTCGACTGCCAATAGCAACGGTCATCGGACCGAATAGATCTATACCACAATAAGTGAAGGGTCTACAATGATGTTGAAGTGTATTTTCTGGAAGAGCGGCGACCATGGGCTGAGAAGGTCGGCTTCTCTTTGCTTTACACGTGACACAGTTTCCAATATTACTTCTCACTTAAAAGAGTAGTTAGCTAGTTCTTAGCCGTAAGACATAATAAAGTTGGCGTAACTCATTAAATAATGTGTTTGTGTTGTTATGTCCTAACTTCTTATGATGATATTCTATCATCAGCCTGGTGACGTTGTGCCTGGCATCTAAATAAGATAGGTCTTTTGAACTCCAACGGAAGATCTCTGCTCGAATCTAATCGACTTGTAGCTATAAGTAACCCATAAGCATCTAATTCAGGATTCAATATGATCAGTTTACGTGATGAATTTAGCTTTTCTCCTTTTCTTAGGGCAGAAATCTCCTCAAGAATTTCTACTTGAGCCTGTTTTATTACTAATCGCTCTGCGATATGCTCATGTTGTCTATTACTTACCTTCTCTACATTTATAAAGTACTTACAGAAAGTATTTTCTTCAAGTATAATATAGGGAGAGATTTTTATGATTCTTTTTTTATTTGAAAGCTAGTGCTTCCCGTGTGGTCCCATATAAATTTTATCAAAATCGGTGTAGCACTTTAGTAGAAAATTAACAAAAACCAAATAATGAAAAATGTACTAATTTGTTGCGATGGAAGTCGGTTTTTTAACGTGTTTAGCGTTTCCAATTATTTAAAATATACATTTACTATTTCATAAGACTACGGAACCCAACTTCGCGCCAGTCCAACTCGCACTCGCACTTGGCCGGTTTTTAAATACAAGTTGAGCGCTCTATTAACATTAACAATTCAGTCGCCACAAGAGAAGGCCCCAGTCACGTCAACTATCAAATGCGTTGCAGCCGCAGTCTATACCTACAGGCTTTTATTGAGTAGATATAATAATTAAGCACATTTTTTTCAAAGCTCTTTTAATCTTTTAATATGACTTTAAAAAAAAGGAGGACAGTCATGTTCAAAGAATCTAAAACATTTGATAGGTAAGTATTATTTTCTTAAGTGCCGGTACCGGCTGAAAAATAGTGGGGCCCTAATTTGTTTCGTACCCACCTTTAATTTCATTATTGTTGGTTAATTTCATTTATATACAAAAATATTATTTCATAATTTTGAATGAATTTCTTTTTGTGAAAACTTTTATTTTTGGTGATAATTCGTAGACGTGCCGTACCGTGTCACGCGCGGGGTGTCGTTGAACATGTGTTTCAAAACTACTGAGGGTTTGCTAAAACCATTTTTCGGTTGAGGGATCGGTTTCCGACATGTGAAGCTTTAAACTGCCAATTTTGCTTCTTCGTTCATTATGCGAACGGTCAAGGAGTTGCGTTCCCCGCCGGCGCGGCGGCGTCTGTATTCCCCGACTTTAATAATTTAAGATTCTTCAAGACGAGGGTGAATAGGCACTATTTGAGCATGCGTGTTACATCCTCGGCTGCATCGGCACTTACCGTACGGTGAGGTGCTAGATGCACTCATTATTAATAAAAAAAAATGTTGATTAGATTTGAGTGTCCCCCACCCCCGCTACCAGCTAAACAACTATTTCAGGACATTTGAAAAAAATAATTAAATAGTAGAACACAAAATCAATTTAAAAGGAAAACTATGAATGCTATGTAGGCTCTCTTAGTTTGTGAGTAATACGAGTAGTCGACCAGCTTAAGGTGTGCAGTTGGATTTGTAATTCATACATTTCATCATCAATTTTTTACAAAATTAAAATTGCTTTACGCGTTTGGAAGCAGTAAGAAAATTATTGCCTCCTGGAATAACTTGTCCCAAACAGCTGAACAACGGTGTCTATGGCAGTTCAGGCTCCCCCCGTCTTGTCCCTCGGCCCCCGTACCGTTGCCCTGTCTAGACATCCTCGTTGGCGGATTGAATGGATTTTTTACACTGTGATACATCGACGCAAAGAATAGGACAGTGTACCTTGCAGGTGAGCTTGAGTTTCTGTCCCTCGACGACGTTGGTGTTGTCGTTCAGCTTGGCGTGCGGCCGCCCGCGCACCTCCCACGAGCGCTCCTGCCCCGCGCCCGCCGCACTGCACGTGTAGTTACCTGTCAACAATATGTCAATTTCAGGCGTTTGATCAGTGATAACATAATATCGAATGTAACTCTAAGTTCAAATTCCACAAGGCGGCGGTGACGTTGAGACCGAACGCTCTATTCTCCATTTTTACATGTTTTTATTACATTTCTTCAGTTTCAAATGTAGTTAAAAAAATGTGTTCAATTAAAATGTAAGGTGATCGATTTGTGTGTTGGTTTCATTCAACATTAACTGTTTGCTTTCAATAATGCCCCAAACAGGGTTTAGATACATGATTTTTTTTATTTTAAAAATTGTACTCCATTAAATCGATTTTCAATACTTTCAGTACCTATATGTCGAATAGGGTTAGGTTCTGGATGGCCTTATGGTTCACGTCTTTAACTATTTCCGTCGTGGGCGTCGAAATAACAATGTAGCTATATCACAGGGGTCCTCCTTCAATAGTCTTGATCATTCGGCAATCGAAATTGTACAGGATGCCTTGGATTACGATGGATGCAAACGCGTTGATCCCAGCGATGGCGCGACACGTCCATTTTGCTCGCAAATCACCACTACTTGTGTTCTGCTCGACGCTTCGTCAAAAAGTGTCTGCCTCGAGACTGACGTCCAGCTAATATGGCTTCTCCACAGATCTAATAAATTCTCAAGTCAGTGCTGCCACCTTAATCACAAACAGCCTTTCGTTGATACGTCATCTTTGCTACCACAAACGATCGTCTCACGAGTACAAGCGATTGTCACGCCACCACCGGTTTCACCCAGGTACTAATACCTGACGTTTCATCCAAATAAAGTTTAACGATTTATGTAAACGTATCTAGAGCTGGTATTGGTCGCGTTTTCAATGACGCTCCGACATATATTATATATTTTTCCGTAGTGATAACTTTACGAAGGCTTTCAATAATTTGAATTGAATATTGTTGTTTGACCCATGTCAGGGCCTTAATAGGGTAAACCACCCAAATTGCATTCGCCCCTTTTACGTAAATGTAAGACAACAGAAGGTCCTAATATACATGTAGGTAGGTATATACTTTGCTAATGGACTGTACCTGTACCTACCATTTAGTCTGTACCTAACATTACGCCACGGAGGCGGTTACAAAATATACCACCACTTAAAAGATTACATCAGCTCATATATACGTCCCCACCGAGGGGCTCGAGCCTATCCTAAATTAGGGCGTTCGGGCCTTAGTCGACCACGCGGGCCCTGTGCGGGTTGATCAACTTCACACACAACCTTCGAGTTTCTTCGCAGATGTGTGCAGGTAGAGATAAATCTCATAATCTCTAAATTTTATACCTATATCGTGGGGGTGCTACAAAATTACTGATCCGCCATGATGGCGGCGCCATCTTTAGAAGTACGCCATATTGGCTTTAGAATGACGTCACTCAGCATTGTTCTCCAAACTAAACGTGTATGCAAAATTTCAGCTCAGTCGGAAACCAAGAAGTGGTTCTATTTAGCTTCCAAGATATTATGTCCCAAACTAACAGACAGACAGACTAACTACGTGAAATAAGCTTGTGAAATAGCGGAACTCCTGTCCCGTTAGTACGACCGCACCATCAGAGATGGCGCTCCTGCAGTTACATAGCAATGTTCTGGACAACTGTCATTGCGATTGAAACCTGCTTGGCTACTATCGACTTTAGATCTTTACAGATAAACAAAAATCAGGTTTCAAAATCGCTTCAGGCAGGAATGCCGTGTTCCGACTTCCTCGTTTATTAAAAATGGATTTGCTTTCTTATTGATGACCGTGACTAAGTGGTTGTCGAGGTATGACGGTCTACATACTAGAACCGCGCGCCGCGCCACCTGGACCACGCCGCACGTCGCCAGCCGGAGCGCTGGCCCCTGCATTGAATTACTACTACTTCGTATAGAACAGCTAGTCAAAACTAATGTGTTGCTCTGCTCGGGGTCGCGAGGAGTGATGACAGTTGTCAACAACACGCGGCGCAAAGTACTGGTTCGCGGCGTCGGTTCCATACGTAGTAGTAGTAATTCAATGGGCCCCTGCCTGCATGTGCCCGCGTCCTGACTCCTGACCAGTGAGCAGTGAGCAGTGAGTGAGACATACCGAAGTCGTCCTCGTGTTTGCGGCCGGTGATGATGAGCTTGCCGGGCTCCTTCTTGAGGTCCACGCGGTCCTTCAGCGCCGGGATGTCCAGCACGTTGGTCCCGTTCGCCTTCCTGCGACACAAATTGCACTTGCACTTTTTGTTTTGCATGTTGATCATATAGGTCAATTTCCTTACTAATAATATTTCCTTGGTCACAATTTCTTTCTTTATTTGGACTAAAACTTTATAAAACACGTCCGTCGTTTAATTACTATCCAATGAACACAACAAACACTACATTTCACATACTAAGCTACATTTAGTACTATTAAAACTAAAGAAAAGAGGGAACTTGCAGGGTCACCCTCACCCGGCCAAGCAAGTGAGCTCAGTAATAAAAGGTTTAAGGTATGAGGAGATGTAAGTCCCCGGGCCATGACGGGCTTAGCATCAGGTGCTCGCATCGGAAGCACGCCGGCGCCGGCGTCCATCTGCCGCGAGTGTTGGCCATGTTTTTCACACTGTGCGTGGGACATACTTATCTACCCGAGGATCTAATGAGAACGGTGGTCGTGCCAGTGCTGAAAAACAAAACCCGTTTCATTGGCAACGATCATAGCTAAGGTGCTGGACGCACCGCTCGATAGGCTCTTGGAGAAACACCTGAAGCTGAATGATGGACAGTTTGGGTCTCGACCTGGACAGTCTACTGTAACCGCTATCCTGTGCCTCAGCATGCCGTCCACTACTACACCGACACAAAAACTCCTGTATTTTCCTGCTTTCTGGATCTATCTAAGGCGTTTGCTCTATAGTATCATAATATGTGGTATTGTGATATAAACTTGCCAATGAAACGGATCTCCCTGTCGACATCAGAAATGTTTTTCAGTATTGGTACGGCCTCCAACAGACGGGGGTTTGACCTGGCCTAAGCTCTTCAACTTGTCTACGAACAGACTAATCGAGAGGCTTCAGCGGCTCCCAAGTCGGATGCTCTATTGATAGTGTTTTTGTGAACAATATCAGCAATGCCGACGATATGGTGCTGCAGAGCCCATCGATCGGTGCCCTTAGAAAATTAGTAAGAATATGTGAGGAATATGCAGCAGCCCACGGTCTCAGGTACAATACAAAAAAAGGCGAACTGCTTATTTTTAAGGAGGGCAACAAAAACTACGTGGATGTTCCGCAAGTCACCTCGAGCAGTGCAGTACTCGACAAGGGAGAACAGTTCAAGTGCCTGGGGCATTGGCATTGGGTTGTAGAGGATATGTCAGACGTCATAGATACGAGTATAGAGACAGAGCGCAGGGCTCTGGCCATGAGAACGAACATGTTGACCCGCAGGTTTGCACGTTGTACGGAATCTGTGACACTTTGTAAGGCCTACTGGCAGACATTCTACACGTGCGGCCTATGGGTCAACTACACTCATAACGCGATTCAAGCCCTGCGCGTCCAATATAATAATGGCTTGAGGATGATGTTGGGGCTTCCGCGCTATTGTAGTGCATCGAGTAGGTATGTTTGCCGAGGTTCGCACGCAGGACGGTTTATGCGCCGCCGTAGTGCGCAAACGGAACGCCTCTCTGAAGCGCCGGGGGCGCCGACACCGTTCTCAACACAACCGATAGGTCGGACAGTGCTGTGCTGAGGCATTGGGTGAGGTCACATCTCTCCAGTGCCAGGTTCTATTCCAATTACATTACTGCCGCGGTCTATAATGACTACTTTACAGCGTGCAGCAAGGGCTGCAATGATGGCCAAGCTGGAAGGCCTAGAGCGCAGCTAGGCTAGCTCGAGGCAATCATAGCGTGACCAGCGAAGCAGTCATTGTGAGTCAAGGCTTGTATAGTGCTTTACTCAAAAATGCAATTACCTAATCTAAATAAAACCAGCAAGTAATTTTAATAAAAAATATATTAACCTATTAATATATTATGTTGAAACGTTCAAATAGCGGCTGGCAATGTTTTGCCGGCCTGTTTGAGCGGCCAGCAAAACTTTGCCGGCCGGTCCTTGAAACAGAACGGCAAGGTCGACTTTGCTCAAACAAGGTGTGAAAACAATGACCACATTACATGCATTTTTGAGTAAAGTTATTTTGTGTTTAACTAACATAGGCTAAGACTATTGTTACTGCCATATTATGGATGTTTGTCCGAAATAAAATTACTTTTTTTAATTTTTTTATTCATAATTGGTCAGCCCTTGGCATCATCTCACCTGATGGTAAGTGACGATGATGCACGCAATGAAGAACTGGCTATCTTATCTCCAAGCCGGAACACAGAAATGTTACTAACACTGATGTTTGGCGGCAAGACTTAGATAAGATGGTGGTAGCTAGTCAGGTGGGCTTAGAAAATGCCCTACCACCAACCAAATAATGACTAATAATAATAATAATAATAATAAAAATAATAAAAAAAGCGCGTTTAGAGAATGCGAGGATAGTTTTTACTTGAAGTAATTAGACTTGGGTTCCAATCTCGGCGGAGTCGTCACATTTACTTTTGGTTTTTAGCTATCCGTACGTGAAAAGAAAAAAGCAGCCCTCATAGCATCAATTATTATACGAGTAGATCCCCTCATAGGATCGATTAATATTATATAGTACTCAGGTCTCTTGCAGCTCTGGAAACATTGAAACTTCCAAGTCAGAGCAATAAAAAGTAGTAGTAGTTTTTCATTTGCACCCAAATGCGTTTTGGTGCGGCACTCGGAACCCTCACATTACCTATCCAATTTTATCTAGATACGTCGCATGTGTCATCCTCGACCATCGACGCAAAAACGCCTGTCTTTCAGTGTTCTACCTACAGGATTCATTTCGAAATGTGCCCTGGAGCTTCACGACCTCATTCCCCCTCTCCATTTCATCATCGGACGACCAGGCGCGGAGGACAATTTCACCCCTTTGTCTTTGATGTTCCACTTTTACGCACGAAGCGTTTTGTTTCTTCGTTCTTTATGCGAACGGCCAAGGAGTGGAATTCCCTACCGGTGTCTGTATTCCCCGATTCGTATAATTTAGGAATCTTCAAGACGAGAGTGAATAGACACTATTTGAGCATGCGCGTTACATCCTCGGCTGCATCGGCACTTACGGATCAGGTGAGGTGCAGCCACGCGCCACGCGCACTCAAATTGTTAATAGGTAGAAAACCATAAGAAAATCCTTTTTCCCACAATTACGAGTACAATATATAAGTCACTACAAAGCTTTTGCAGACATTGGAGAAGAAGACACTTCTATTTCGCGTTTTCAAGAGCAAAAACATTAGAAAGATGTTGTTATGTAGTGCGTTTGGCTGTGCGGACCGGTGACGGCAGAGAATAATATGATTAATTTAAAAGGAAAATTATCACGGCCAAGTAGGCTTCCTCAGTTTAGGAGTAACCGTCGACCTACCCGAGCGTGCAGTTGGATTTATAAAAAGCTTTTCCATACAAATGTTCTGCACTTCCTGCGAAAATAACTTGTTTTTTTTTAATATACATTTATTTCTAACCCTCCGCATGCCTGGTGGATGAAAATCACACGGCGTGCCTGGTGGGGCCCAATTAGAATGACTGTTTTTAAGTAGAAAAATATACAAATACTATTTTTTTTAATTAGCTACGATTAGTTTTATATCTATTTATATGAATGAGTCAAAACTTTAATCAAATATTACCAAATTAGAATATTTATTAACCTTAAGAAAAAACCTTTAAAACTGCAAAATTATTCTTCATCATGTTCTTGACCGACGTTTTGGAGACAATTACCACACTTTGATCACTTTGATCGCGTGTACCTCGGAAGAAAGCCGGCTTAAAACTGCGGAGAGGCGATTATTAGCACGTACGGTTCATTTACGGAAGCTATCGAGAGTGACAGGTCACTCAACTTTGTATTTGTAAAGTTATGACAGATTTTGTATCGAGTGGGGTCCATTGGACCCCACCAGGCATGCGGAGGGTTAAGACTCGGATCCCTACTTTGCGCGTAGACCGACACTCACTTGGCCACTTTTTTTCATCTATAGGTCAAGAATAGTCAAGATTTAAAAGTTGATATATTTGATATGGTTACCATGTGGCACATGCCTGATCCATCGAGTTCTCGCAGTCGCGTATCGGGAATCATATCGCTAGTTCATCACTATCAGGCATGCGCAGTGCGCAGTGCGCAGTGCGCAATGCGGACGCGCCAAGCGATACCTACCTCCGTGTTGTGTGTTGTGTGCTGTGTGCCGAGAACAAACACACCACAGTTGTCGCGTTGACATGCAGACATCTCGTTTATTAGCTACATTTCACGTCACGACACGAGCACATCTCCCGACTATTACGTGGTAACGGTAACCAAGCGATCATGTTTTATTCGTCACATAAGCATTTAGCATTGAATAAGTATAACGTTAAATTAATGAGAAAGTCATAAAAATCAGGACAGACTGAGCTATTCTAACACGAACAAACAAGCTTCCTTATATATTAAAGGGCGTTGGAACATTTTGGAATGGAGAGTGGCAGAGTAACAATACATTTACATAATATAACACGTCACTCAATAAGTCCGTAGGATAACAACCTTTTTTTTGTATTTAAAAAAAGAACAAGTATTTTTTTTATAATTTCAACTAAAACGTCGCCTGAAAAATTACAATCAATTCCTGCCAAAACTTTAAAAAATATGAGCTATAAAAAAAGATAATTGTGAATTTTCAATACAATGGAAAAATACCAATTTCGAGTGTTTATAAAGCATTGCTTTTTGATGGGAAAAAATACTGTCCGGACAAAGCAATGGCTTGACAAATGTTATCCGGAATCTTCTCTTTCTAGACAAATGATAAAAAAGTGGTTTGCTGATTTTAAACGTGGTCGTACGAGCACCGACGATGCTCACTGTTGAACAGAACTCAGAAGCAACGCGGGCTGAATATTCGAGAAGCTGTCTAGATATATTCAGTCACAAAAAAATATATTTTTCGGACCTAGCTCCGTGTGATCACTACCTATTCCCCAATTTGAAAAGTTGGCTTGGAGGACAAAAGTTTTTGACAAATGAGGACTGCATCGCAGGTGCAAACGGCTATTTTGCAAACCTCGACAAATCGTATTTTTTGGAGGGGATGAAAAAATTTAAAACTCGCTGGAATAAGTGTTTGGCCCTTAAAGGAGACTATGTTGAAAAATAAATGTAAATTGTATTAAAAAAAAAATTGTTGACTATTTAAAAGGACTTATCAAACAGCCCTCGTATACACCGGAGTCCAATCGGCAATCTGCTCAGTGGACAGCTGTCGGTGAAAGCCGACCAAAGCGCCCAAAAACGCAAATTTCGGCTGGAAGAGTTATGGCATCGTGTTTTGGGATTCTCATGGAATTATTTTTATAGACTATCTAAGAAAAGGAAAAAAGATCAACAGCGAATATTATATAACATTAAAAACTCATTTAAAACAAGAAATAGCACCAAATAGACCTCATATTCAGAATAAAAAGCTTCATTTTCATTAGGACAATGCACCTGGTCACAAGTCCGTAGCTACAATGGCCAAATTAGAAAAGTTACGTTTTGAACTGTCGCCTCATCCTCCATACTCGCCAGATCTAGCACCTAGCGACTTCTATCTTTTTGCAAACCTCAAAAAACAGCTAGCTGGAAAGAAATTTGCCTCTGACGAGGAACTCAGAAACTCAAGCGTATTTTGAAGGGTTGGACAAATCCTTATACAAGGCATAGAAATGTTAGAAAAACGATGGAGTGCCTTGGCTCTAGAAGGAGAATATGTCGAGGAATAAAAAAGATTTTGGTAAAAAAAAATATTGGTTATCCTACGGACTTATTGAGTGACGTAATACTTACACACAGTCAGAAAAATCAGTACAGACTGAGCTGTTACTAACAAACAACTGTTAAACAGTTTTCGTCTCGTCCATGTTCATTTTAGGAACCACCTGCTGAGAGGCACACCTCGTACTGAGGCATCGAGCATTATACCTCGGTCACAGCGTGAGGATCCGCCCAGTGGTCCATTGCCTTTGATGATTGCGTCAAAGCAGACACTACTAGTGCTACTAGTCACCGGGCTCGCGCTCCTTGCCCGCCCCTCGGCCCCCGCACGATTGCCCTGTCTAGACGTCTTCGTTGGACGACTGTATGGATTCATAGACTGTGCCTAGGTCTTCCAGAGCCTCAGCCATGACCACGATGTCGTCATTGATATTAACGCCGAGCCCACCCCAGTCCAGGAACTTTAAAACATCTTCCAGGGCGGCGGTAAAGAGTTTCGGAGGTATAACGTTTCTCTCTCTCACCCCTCGCTGCAGACGGTTAGGTTTCGAATTCTGGTCCTAGAGACGAACCGACCCGGTGGCTTCAACAAACACTTCAACACCTATAAGTACCTATAGTCAATTCGGCACCGCTGGAGAAACTGTAGCACAGCCCAGATTGCGACCAAATCAAAGGCTTTCTGTAGGCCACAAACGCCAAACATAGTGCCTGATTGTACGATTTAGATCATCATCATATCAGCCGGTTACTGTGGTTCTCCTGTGGATCTCCTCATTTCTGATTCGATCGCGTAGGTAAATTCCGATCATAGCTCCCTCCATTGCACTTTGGGTGACCTTGAGCCTTCTTATGTTAGTTATGAGGCCATTTTTATTGTGAAGTGTGCAGATTGTTTTACGTATCCCCTTACAATCTTATATAGAAGGTCGATTAAATAAGGTATTGTACCTAATGTTTGGAAATCCGCATTTATTACGCCAGTCTTTAAAAGTGGTAGTAAAAACGTCAAAACTATAGACCTATCTCAATATGCCCCAACTCGTAGTACAGCACGCCACCGAGCGCCGCGTCCGGAACCGCCTCAGCGACCGCCGACTCCGTGTCTGCAACGCAGTGCACTGGCACTAAAAGTGGATCACTAACCAGACGAGAGTGGCGGGGTCGTCGGCCAGCCCGCGGCAGTCCAGCTCGAGAGGGCCGCGCAGCTCGTAGTACAGCACGCCACCGAGCGCCGCGTCCGGGACCGCCTCAGCGACCGCCGACTCCGTGTCTGCAACGCAGTGCACTGGCACTAAAAGTGGATCACTAACCAGACGAGGGTGGCGGGGTCGTCGGCCAGCCCGCGGCAGTCCAGCTCGAGAGGGCCGCGCAGCTCGTAGTACAGCACGCCACCGAGCGCCGCGTCCGGGACCGCCTCAGCGACCGCCGACTCCGTGTCTGCAACGCAGTGCACTGGCACTAAAAGTGGATCACTAACCAGACGAGGGTGGCGGGGTCGTCGGCCAGCCCGCGGCAGTCCAGCTCGAGAGGGCCGCGCAGCTCGTAGTACAGCACGCCACCGAGCGCCGCGTCCGGGACCGCCTCAGCGACCGCCGACTCCGTGTCTGCAACGCAGTGCACTGGCACTAAAAGTGGATCACTAACCAGACGAGGGTGGCGGGGTCGTCGGCCAGCCCGCGGCAGTCCAGCTCGAGAGGGCCGCGCAGCTCGTAGTACAGCACGCCACCGAGCGCCGCGTCCGGGACCGCCTCAGCGACCGCCGACTCCGTGTCTGCAACGCAGTGCACTGGCACTAAAAGTGGATCACTAACCAGACGAGGGTGGCGGGGTCGTCGGCCAGCCCGCGGCAGTCCAGCTCGAGAGGGCCGCGCAGCTCGTAGTACAGCACGCCACCGAGCGCCGCGTCCGGGACCGCCTCAGCGACCGCCGACTCCGTGTCTGCAACGCAGTGCACTGGCACTAAAAGTGGATCACTAACCAGACGAGGGTGGCGGGGTCGTCGGCCAGCCCGCGGCAGTCCAGCTCGAGAGGGCCGCGCAGCTCGTAGTACAGCACGCCACCGAGCGCCGGGTCCGGGACCGCCTCAGCGACCGCCGACTCCGTGTCTGCAACACACCGCACACGCACTCATTGTAACCGACTGCTCTCACTTGGCTGCTGCTTCATGAAACGGAAGACATGTAGGCGAATGCCGCGCTACAGGAACCTTGTAGGTATGAGACACTCGTAGAGAGACATACGAGTAGGTCCGATCGACTAAGATAAGAATAAGATAAGATAGCTTTATTTGTCCAATTACAATTTACAAATTTAAATTGAATTATATAATAATTATATAATATTATTATTTTATTATATAATTATTAATTCGAGTATTTAAAATTAGAATAAATGTTACATGATTCTTATATTTGAGATTAATTTCGAACTTCTTTTATTTTATTTTTTCATTTTTTTATGGACCCCAGTCGGGTAAAAGCCAAGGATATGCCACTATAGTCTAAAGAGCCAAGTGTCTACTTTTGGCTGTATCTAGCCAGCGCTTGCCTGCTATTGCTGCTATTTCGTCTACCCATCTGGCGGGCGGGGGGCGGGGGGCGGGGGGCGGGCGACCTCTCGCTTTGCATTGAAGGTAGGTACATGAATGTGTTTTTCGTTTGAGTGGTTTTCCTCGGCGGGTTACGGTCGAGCTCTCCCGCGGAGACCGGCCGCCAGCCGCCAGCCGCACTGGGAGATGAGGGGTGGGTAGAGGGCCCGGGTCTGATTGCTATGAAATGTTGTGTTGTAGTATCGTCGTTTTGGCTTTGAGAAGTGTCAAGTTATTCAGGTACCTATTTCGAATAAATATCTTATTCGTTTCAAAATGAAGCGCCAGTATTTTTTATAATTTTATACAGGTGTTCGGCGCACGGGTGGACAGAACTTACTGTTCAACGATATGCTACGTGTGCGTAAAGAAAACTAAAGATAGTTAGTAGTTTGCTTACTTTTTTAATCCGCCATTTTGAAAAATTTCCAGAAACTAAATCGACAAAAAATACTTACTATAATATTATAAATTTTATGCGAAAATGTGTTTGTTTGTTTTTACCTCAACCAATCTTCGTGCAAAATAGTTCCTGGGGGAACTAACAACTATTTTTTGGATTACTTTTTTAACATCGCAGTGGAGCAACGGTTCCTTGTGAATTTTTGCCTAAAGATGAAGGCGTCAAGGAGATCGAGGGGGTGGGACATGACATAGACTAATTAGCATAGCCTGAGTCAGCGAGGGATCTAGGGGAACTCGTTTCCCGGCGCGCGCTCGCGCACGTCGCGCACGTGGCCGGCGCGCGCTCGCGGCGCCGCAACGGAGCAACGGATTGACGTGCTTTTTAGGGTTTCGTAAATCCGTACCTCAAGAGGTAAAAAAAACAAAAACCTTATAGGATCACTCGTGTATGTGTCCATCCGTCTGTCACAATTTGCTTAGAAACTACTGGACCGATTGAGTTGAAATTTGGTAAAAAAATTCAAATAGGTGACCCAAAGGTGTAACGAACGACCGACTTACGAGTACCTAATGTGTACCAAATTTCAAATCAATCGGTCTAGTAGTTTCAGAATAAATTGGCTGTGACAGACGGACGGACAGACACACGAGTGATCAGACTTACATAATTAAGAATTTTATGCTGGTTTCATGGAAATATTTTTCACGTGTTTTTAACTCAAAACTACAGGAAGTCTTAAAGAAAGAACCATTTCTTTCGCGAATTTCTACATAAATCGCCTCGTATAGTCTCTATAAATTTCAAATGAATCTCAAGTCTCAATCCTGCTCAAATATCATCTTTACACTCCTAGTCATACATAACGGTATAATTATATTAGATCTACGGGAAGTCTTAGAAGGATAGGAGAGAAAGAGACTGGCCTGTTAACCGTACGAACCTCCGTACCTGGCTGGCTGGCGACCGCTCAGACCGCTCAGACCGCTCAGTGCGCACTAGCAGTATCTTCTACGGCCCCCAGCACAGAAGAGGGAAGGAGTTCTTATAATACAATAGCACTACGTCTCCTTATTGTGTTGTATCACACAATATGCAATTTAATGAAAGTCAAGGTAAGTTTAAGCTCCAGTTTGATAGTGAATGTTATTTCAACTCAAAAATAAGACAACAATGGTAATTATTCTCCAAGCTTATTAAATACAAATATTCACTAAACCAGATATAGGCGATAGAAAAAAAACACGATTCTATGGCAGGCAGTAGTTAGCAGGAAGGCGCACAGGCGGCGGAGCACTCGATTGGATGAATGAATGGTCGTTATGTGGCAGTCGTAACGTCACAAATTATTAATTAAACTAGCTGCGCCCTCTGTTCTGTCTACACAGCCAGCCAAGTGCGCGTCGGAGCACGCATGGTGTTGGGTTCCGGGGCCATTAGTCCCTATCTGTTTAGTACCACAAGACACCCGAAATAGTTTCATTGGAAGTTCCCGCTGAGACCTACGTCAATGGGTCAATGGGTCAATGGGTCAACGGGTGATTTCAAATTGTACGTCGAATAGTTCAGAAAGTACTTTGACGGCCTGTAGCATGCTGCGAACAACAATATACCAAAATATTATCTTGGGAAACATATGTCACATACCAAACTTCAAAAATGTAGGAGAAGACAAAGATATAAATATTTCAAATAGCTATGTAAATATAGGGCAATAATGTGTTTATTGTTAAATTAAGAAGATTCCTTAAAAGACGCATTAGCTCCGACTGCATGAGGTTGTTAGAGTGTGCAGCAGGGCCAACAGGGCCAGCAGGGCCAGCAGGGCCAGCAGGTGGTCTTTCTGTATTGCTGCAATTGGCGAGAGGGCGACTACGACCGGCATGCGGCACTCTCTGCAGTTTGCTACTTCAAAGTTTGTACGGAAAATCAAGATTAGATTGACTTTTAATTTCGGAAAAACAAATGATTACATACGTGTTTAGTGTTTTCCCGAAAATCATCCCCCTAAGGGGTGAAACATGAAATATAGCTATTTTGGTCTTTAATAAAATTAACACCTACACACAAAGGATTTTTTGAAGTTCAACCCTTAAAGGGGAGAAAAAGGGCTGAAAGTTTGTATGGAATTTCTAAAGTTCTAGCTAACTTGATGAACTTTATTTGACTTTTGTTGGTGAAGCACCAGCACCAGCACCAGCACCAGCACCAGCACCAGCACCAGCACCAGCACCAGCACCAGCACCAGCACCATCGAGATCGAGTGCTTATTGATGGTTTACGGTATTCATTCGTGGCCGCAGTTCGCTTGTAGATGAATTTTGAGAAGGTCGTCCGATATCGGCGGTAGTTCCGCAAAACAATGACGCTATGCGTGAACTAATTTTGCAAGACCGCCACGTGATTTATCAAGAGAGTGAGGCATCCTTGTGCATTAGTAGGACAAGCACACATACAATATTGCATGAACATTTAGCAGTCGGAACGATTTGTTCGCGATGGATTCCCCATAATTTGACAGCTGCTCAAAAACAGGCTCGCGTCAATTGGTGTAAAGAAATGAATGCGTTCTCGCGAGTCGCTCCGAGATAAGTTCAAAGATATTAATATAATGACTTTCCCGAGTCAGTACCTTTATGAAAATATAATGTATGTACGTAAAAATCTGCATCTGTTTTCAATGAATAGTGACAGGCACAGTCGTAATCTTCGGAATAGGAATAAACTTCAAGTAACTTATACCAAACTTAGCAAAATTTATAAGTCCTTCGTGGGACAATGCTCACTCATGTATAACAAATTACCTGATGATGTCTTAAATTTGTCAGAAAAACAGTTTAAAAATTGTGTCAAAAGAACTCTTTGTAAAAAAGGTTATTATAAGACATCCGAATATTTTAATGACAAAAATGTGTGTCTTCTATCAAAACTACTAATCATGTTTAATAGTAATAAAATGATAGAATTGACATGGAAGCGACAAGACATGACAAATTGAGTACTTTTTTTAATAAATATTTTTATCTTAGCATTAACATGAGTGGTGCAGATGGTGGCGCATCGGGAGCCGGGTCGTTCCTTTCCCTCTAATATGGTTGTTGGGAGCGATGGCTGACTCTCGCGTTATACTCGTGACCGGGTGCTGCAGTCCGTCAGAACTGGCCTACTCTTGTCAAAGATATCAATGACATTCAATAATTTTATGTGTAACTTTTCGTGTCATATTGTTTTCATGTTCTAATGACATAATCTGGTTTATTTCTAGGAATTAATTTTGACATTAACTAATAATTTTTTATTTCTTGATTTTTCACAAATTAAATTATGTTATTGTTATTTTATGACTATCAGAAAGAGTGTAATTTGCACCTCATCATTACAGCTCATATACGTCCCCACCGAGGGGCTCGAGCCTACCCTGAATCAGGGCGATTAGGCCTTAGACGACCACGCGGGCCCAGTGCGGGTTGGTCGACTTCACACACAACCTTCGAGTTTCTTCGCAGGCGTGTGCAGGTTTCCTCACGATGTTTTCCTTCACCGTTAAAGCAATCGGTAAGTATGTACGTAAGTTTTTTTGAAAAACTCATTGGTACATTGGCCATCCAGATTTGAACCCGGTACCTCTGGTTAGATGGACCGAGTCGTTACCGGTTGAGCCACCGACGCTTCTTTTTCACCTATTTTGAATAAATACCTTGAATCTTGAATCTGGAGTGGTTGAACTTTTTTTAAAATTCGTTCAACCGAATGAAAAAATATATATATAGAACTACAAGCAGAGATATGCTATATATAATGGTAGGTAGATAGGTTACATACTTCCTAAAAGTGAAGCAAATAAAAGATGCTAATTGGCATCTCTTTTCTTAGTAGATAGCATTCGGTGCAACGGAAGCGAACTGCCTCTTATAATGTGTGTGTAAATAGGTTAAATTTTCAAATTTTGTTTGATAGTGCATAACCCATCTATGGTTACAAATCTTTGACTACAAGGACAATTGTCTTGAAAAGCAACAAAGCCATTTTTGTCAATAAGATGATTGTTCATAATTTCTAATCCCGAAATATAAAAGGCAACAATCGTCAACTTCAGATCAAATAAAATTGGTATCTTATAGTTAGATTTCGTTAATTATAATATAATTTTTTGCAGTCTGTATTGTTTAGTTGCATGCAATGATGGCACGTGTTCTGATTGCGAGCCCATAGCATGCTACGTAATTAGCTGTTTTTCGATAAAAACAGATTACGTCGTGATTTTTAAGGTTACGTTTCCTTAGTTTCACAGGTCCGGTCCGCCGCCGCCGATAAATAAGTGAGTGCTGATTTTCGTTAGAGTTACGAAACCGCTATTTCATGAAATGCGAAAAGTATTGGGAACAGTTAATGAATTATAAAGAAAAATCACGTCTAAGTAAGCTTTGTTAGTTTAAGAGTGATATTCGACTAACTTAAGAAGTGCATTTATAGTTGTAAAAAGTCCAACTCTTTACAAAATGTCCAAATCCAAAGTGAAGAGTTACCTTAGTTTTTTTTAATTTACATTTTTAATGACTACGGAAGCCTACTTTATACATGATCTGATTCACTCTTAGCTAGTTTTATTAGATCTATTTTTATTGAAATAAATAGGTAAATAAATACCTACCTAAAATTACCTAAGATTTTATTTACCTATTCTTTTTGCGTGCAATACATATACCTACAACAAAGCAATTTTATGCGACTAGTCTCGACCCGGCGCGGCGCATAAAACTGGCAACGTCGCGCGCGGCGCGCTGAGCGCTCGGTGGCGGCCCGGCTTGCGAGAGCCCGCCCAATAGGGCCAGTAAGCGTACCTATGTATATTTTTCGATAGGTATAAGCGAGTGACGGGGCACTGCTTAGGTTAACGAATAGAAATAAATACGAGTCCTAGCGTTTCTAAAAATTCAACCTCTAAAGGGTTGAAACGGGGGAATATAATATATACTTTGACTTGGGTTAACATTTTGTATATAAAAGCAAGATTAGATTGACTTTTTAACACGAAATTTTTCAGGATTACTCTTAAAAACAAACGATTACATACGAGTGAAACGGGGTGAACTAACACAAAAAAGCTAACATTAACACCAACAAAAGTGAAAAAGGGGTTGAAATTGTTGTAAGTTCGTTATTTTTTGAAGCATCAAACTTTTTTTTAGGCTTACGATTAGAACTTCAAAGTAAATCATTCCGCTAGGAGGTGAAACAGGGTAAAATAACATAAAAAAAAGACAGGAAGTATTAAAGAATACAAAAAAGAGTAAAACTTTAAAATGAAACTTGGCGCGAGGTAATAATATAAAGTGTTAACCAAGAGAACCATCATCCGACCTCGCTGGCACCAGCAGATACACTACAGAGCACAGAATCACATCGCTCGCGACGGGCGCGAGCGAGCGTATTCCGTGCTCTGTGAGATATACAGTCATGATCACGATTTCCACGCGGGCTAAGCCGCGGGAAAAAGCTAGTAGGCTGATAAACACTATACCCTCCTTTGCGTCGCGCAGTCGGGTAAAAACTATCTAAGTATTTACAAAAGTCGTGAACAATAATTTGTTCGGAACCCTAAGTACATTGCGCGTGGGCCGAAACGCACTTGGCCACTTTTGTCTTATCGACATCGACATCGACAGGACTACAATAATTATGGGAACTAAGCGCTACATACTGATTAGATAATTTTTTAATTATTTAAGAGACACATTTTTAATTAAACCTACTAGGAAGTGGCGAAATGCGTCGAGAGGGCGAATGGAAATGGTGTAGAGTGTAGAGGGCCTAGACAGATATTCTATGCACACCTGCTCGACAAGATCCCCGCGCACCGCGCACCCCACTCGCGCAGTACGGCGCCTCCGACCCCGACACGTCCTCACTGTCCTCACGATGATGATCCAATCACGCTAGCCGTAGCCGCCACGACCCCGCCCCCCCAACACACAGAGAAACACCACTCGACATTCTGTCCTCACCTCGCCGGCGAGAGCGGCGTCCTCTCGCTTCTGGCGATTACCTGGTCGCTTCTCTAAGATGGCGTCCTCTCGCTTCTGGCGATTACCTGGTCGCTTCTCTAAGATCCTCCCCCTTCTAAGCAACGCCTTATGCCGAGGCCCGTGCCTTATGACGCATAATGTGCGCAAAAAAAATCACAACTTTTCAGTTTGTGGAGCTATACAGGTCTTCTAATGATTATAATCGGTTGGTTTTACCGTTCTCCATCGCAAATAAATCCAGACAAGTGCGAGTCGGACTCGCCCACCGAGGGTTCCGTACTAATGTGTAGGTACATGATATCAATCACGACATAGCAAACTGTAAGGTATACATACAAAAAAGCCTTTTTTTTCATTCTTTGTCATAAATTGAAAACTATACATCATGAAAATAATATAAAATCTGTTTAAGCTTGTACCAATGAAGCCCTTTCATACTGTACCAATTCAAAATTTAGACTGCCGTTCCTTACATAATTGATTCATCATTACAGCTCATATACGTCCCCACCGAGGGGCTCGAGCCTACCCTGAATCAGGGCGATTAGGCCTTAGTCGACCACGCGGGCCCAGTGCGGGTTGGTCGACTTCACACACAACCTTCGAGTTTCTTCGCAGGCGTGTGCATAATTGATTACTTTTTATTTATTCACAATTGGTAAGCCCTTGGCATCATCTCACCTGATGGTAAGTGCCGATGATGCCGAAGATGGAAGCGGGCTTACCAAGATTCCCCAATGCAATGGAGAACTGGCTATCTAATCTTCAAGCCGGAACACATCAATGTTGTTAACACTGATGTTTGGCGGCAGACTTAGATAAGATGGTGGTAGCTAGCCAGGCGGGCTTAGAAAATGCCCTACCACCAACCAAACCGAGTCTTACATGGAAATAATACACCGGAATCGAACCCGCGACCTCCTTGTGTGAAGCGAATGGACTAACCATTACGTAAATAAAGATTTTAAATAAAGACTATTTTTTAATTATTTAATTACATATGGACAGTTTTCACATTTTTCCCTATACTTGTTGTAGCATAAGACGATATTACTTGCCAAATTTCATAATATGAATTTTGAATTCCTTGAGAGTGTCGAAATATACACTTTTTGCAGCATAAACGGCCGTATCCTTTTTTTACGTTAAGTTAAGACCGAAGTGTATGGTTTTAATTTCAACTCGATACCTCCACGCGCCACGCGCCACGCGCCACGCGCCACGCGCCACGCGCCACGCGCTCCCGAGGTAGACGGGTAGACGGTCTGACGGACAACAAAGTGATCCTATATACTCGTAAGTGTTCCGTTTTTTCCTTCTGAGGTACGGAATCCTAAAAATCCAAACAATAGTAACCACATTAACGTACCTCGTTAAAAATTGCTTTGGAATAGTTTATTTTTAACACGCTTTTATTAGCTTCACTTGTAACTAACTATGTAAGAAAATCTTGGAATCTTAATTTGACCCACTTGCCGGTCTTCGATTAGGATGAAATTTTGCACACGCTCTGAGTTCTGATGACAATACATGACTAGCTAAGAAACGTCATTACAAATCCAATATGGCGGCCTCCCCAAGATGGCGGACTGGCTGTTTGAAATGCACCCCCATGATATGGGTATCAAATGAAAGGGTTTGCTGTCAGGAATACGAAAAAATAGTCACGTGACTTAAATCCAACATGGCGGACATCCAAGATAACTACTTAACGTGTTCACTAAAGCGTTTTTTTTAACTAATTGATGATTATTTTATTTTATTAAAATTTGCAAGTTATTTGCTACATATTGCAAAAACAAGGTCAATAAGGCCACACTATTTTGTATTAAATTAACTGTTTTTAAGATAACCTAACCTTCGCATACAAGGCGGGGTCTCTCAGGCCCCAACAGTTTTTAAATCTAATTGTTTTTTTAATGACGTAACGGCGAGGACTGTAACTTTGAGTAGCTGGGTTTGCGACGTCGCCGCGTCAACCTGTTGGGTTAATTCAATGCTGCGCGGGCGCTTGACCGTGATAGACGTGTTAAAGAGTCAATCAGTGAGACGCATATTTGTTTTGTAAATTGTCTTCAAATATTTAAAAAAATACACAGAAGTTCCTAACACTAGTTACAATTTTAAGACTTAACATTATTTTCTGTTTTTTCTAATATAATTTATTTAGTTTTTTTTTCTAATTAATTATTTTAAGACTGATTTGTCTTTGCTTAGTTTTTCAGTTTGAATGAGCCTCATATTTCACTGCAAAATTAATACAAACCATCGATTGCAAGTGAAAATTTGCTTTTCATTGTCCTTCTACCTATCTTCTAAATTGATACAAACGAATATCAGTGCAAGTGCAGTTACAAATGACATCAAAATTTTAACTAATAGTTACTTGCTTTTGGTGATATTGCTAATTGAAAATACATCTGACGAAAGCAAGAGCTGCGAGTATCGAACCGGTATTTGTTGTGAGGCGACTAACAATTTACTTTGCGCAAATGTAGGGTAAAAGCATTTTTATTTACTTTTTATTAGTTGACGAATTAATAATTGACACAATTACTCTCCATCGACTCTCTAGAAAAGTTGTTCAAAGTGGCCACCACCGCTCAGCGCTCTGTAAGAAAGTCGTTCAAAGTGGCCACCACCGCTCAGCGCTCTGTAACAAAGTCGTTCAAAGTGGCCACCACCGCTCAGCGCTCTGTAACGAAGTCGTTCAAAGTTCCCACCACCACTCAGCGCTTTGAACAAAGTCGTTCAAAGTGGCCACCACCGCTCAGCGATCTGTAACAAAGTCGTTCAAAGTGGCCACCACCGCTCAGCGCTCTGTAACAAAGTCGTTCAAAGTGGCCACCACCGCTCAACGCTCTGTAACAAAGTCGTTCAAAGTGGCCACCACCGCTCAGCGCTCTGTAACAAAGTCGTTCAAAGTGGCCACCACCGCTCAGCGCTCTGTAACAAAGTCGTTCAAAGTGGCCACCACCGCTCAGCGCTCTGTAACAAAGTCGTTCAAAGTGGCCACCACCGCTCAGCGCTCTGTAACAAAGTCGTTCAAAGTGGCCACCACCGCTCAGCGCTCTGTAACAAAGTCGTTCAAAGTGGCCACCACCGCTCAGCGCTCTGTAACAAAGTCGTTCAAAGTGGCCACCACCACTCAGCGCTTTGAACAGTCGTTTAAAGTGGCCACCACCGCTCAGCGCTCTGTAACAAAGTCGTTCAAAGTGGCCACCACCACTCAGCGCTTTGAACAAAGTCGTTCAAAGTGGCCACCACCGCTCAGCGCTCTGTAACAAAGTCGTTCAAAGTGGCCACCACCGCTCAGCGCTCTGTAACAAAGTCGTTCAAAGTGGCCACCACCGCTCAGCGCTCTGTAACAAAGTCGTTCAAAGTGGCCACCACCGCTCAGCGCTCTGTAACAAAGTCGTTCAAAGTGGCCACCACCACTCAGCGCTTTGAACAAAGTCGTTCAAAGTGGCCACCACCGCTCAGCGCTCTGTAACAAAGTCGTTCAAAGTGGCCACCACCGCTCAGAGCTCTGTAACAAAGTCGTTCAAAGTGGCCACCACCGCTCAGCGCTCTGTAACAAAGTCGTTCAAAGTGGCCACCACCGCTCAGCGCTCTGTAACAAAGTCGTTCAATGTGGCCACCACCGCTCAGCGCTCAGTAACAAAGTCGTTCAAAGTGGCCACCACCACTCAGCGCTTTGAACAAAGTCGTTTAAAGTGGCCACCACCGCTCACCGCTCTGTAACAAAGTCGTTCAAAGTGGCCACCACCGCTCAGAGCTCTGTAACAAAGTTGACCTGCTTGGGAGATCGTCTGATCATTTCCAAACCCAACCTCATTTCGTCTGCAGCGGTCCTCTCCTATAATTATTTTCTGGTATTTTGTACCGTATGGCCATATACCTTCTGCTTCATATTTACCCATAAAAAGGAGTCTAACGGCGGCGGCGCGGCGCAACATCGGGAGAACAATGTGGCCATGCTATCGAACCATTGCCACGTCCAATCCAAGGCGAATGGTTTGCGTTCGAATACTATCTTGCAGCTCGAGCGGAGTGAGCGGGTGCTTCGTCGAGCTGCAGCCACGTACGTACCTGGGTACCTGGTCGATAATTCTAAGGTAGCTCCATGATTGCCCCACGAACTGTTGACTGTGTGGGGCAATTCGATAGGCCCAATCGAGCGGTCGTAAATGATGGCAACATAAGTTTTGTTTTTCCCGTCTCGAAAGCTCTAATTGCGCTGCAATGATTGTTTGCTGAGCCTATGATCGTGGGTTATTAGAGCCAGTATCTCCTCTTCCTCTTCAGGTTGTTCATTTGGCGGCCGCCTAATACGATTTTGTGCCAACCTTGAATGCACGTCAATAAACGTTTGTCGACTCGGCGCGGGCGCAGGCCGGCCGGTCGGGGAATCTTCGGCGGTACTCCGCCACGGCAGCGTCGGCACGTCCATTAAAAACCCATACACGAAATGCATGTCAGCAAGTGGTGTGGATGTGGAGAATACCGGTCGGCCACTTTTAAACTTAGAAAACGTGGAAGATGTAAAAAACTGAATAGCGACAGATAGCAATAAAAAAAGCGTGACAACTAAATAAAAATTCGAATTTCAAACGTACGATTCAGGTACAACAAAGGTTGGCACTATGCTTTCTGTCTCACTCACTCATCAACATAAAGCTGTTTTACTTCTTGTTCGTTCATAATTTGTGGGAGTCCACAACGTTCTTTCAGTTTAAAAAAACCGCATCAAAATAGGTCCTTCCGTTCGAGAGCTACGATGCCACAGACAGACAGACACATAGACATTGGCGTCAAACTTATAACACCCCTCTTTTTGCGTCGGGGGTTAATAACAAAAAGGATTTGTGCGTCGGCGCTTAGGTTATGTTTAAACAATAATAACTATAAATGTTAATAACTTAAATTCAAAACGTTGATGTCGTTTTCAAGGTTATGTCAATAACTTTTAATTTAATTCAAAACAAAGTGGTCTTAATGGCCTCGTTTTTGCCATTTTTAGCAAATAACTTGCAAATTTAACTATTTTTTTTAAAGTTTTTTATTCCAAAGCAATTTTGATCGAGGTAATGTTAATGTGGTTACTATTTTTGGTTTTTTGCGACGAAGAATGTTATAATACTTATATTAAATCGTAGACCTGTAGCTCCACAGACTAAAAAAATTAAAAAAGGAAGAAACAAGGGTTGGCGGTCTGTTCACAGCTTCCTTGTGCGCCATAGTGCACTAACCCTAACAACATTAGGCAACAGTCCCGGGCCTACTCGACTTTGACACTGTTACGTGACTACACACAAGAGTTTTCGTGCTGTCTCAATCGATGGGAAAGACCATCTCTTCCAATGAGGGTCGGTCGTACGTAAGAAACGATTAAGGGACTTCAACCGGAGGACGGGCGGCGCTGTCCTTTCCGCGTATTGCAACACGTCTGCGATCGCCTCTCCGCCTGCCAAGCTTAGCGATTACGGCAAAACCCCACAAAATTATTAACACACCTCCTGTACCAAAGTATATATATTAGTACTAACATACAGTATGGACACTCCCTGCCGCTCTCTAGATTGCGACCTCAGCCCCTCGTTGCCCAGATTGATACAGATTAGTTATAGTTTGGTTCTCGAACGTATAGGACTTCGCCGTGATTTTGTTTGCTCCGTCATTTGTTTTTAGAAAAGTCATTTCACGACCGTTGTACGCAGTGTCCGGGCTGTGCCTGTGCCACAGTACATGCCACACAGTGACTTATATCTTACTGGCGTAAGGACCCGACCAACGCGGGCGACAAATGGTCCCAGCGAATTGGTGCGAAAATCGAAAGTTTCGCACACTCGTGACTCAGTCGTCTGCGGGAAATTGTACAGTGCGGTGGAAAGATATTCCATATAAAAATGCCTTATTGTGTTGTTAGAGGCTGTAAAAATCATGAAAGAAAGGCTAAAAAGAAACATGGGATGTTGTATCATCGTTAAGTAACCTTACATTGTATTTTTTCTTGAAAACAAATTAAATAAACGAATTTTAAAGCGACAATTCTACCAAGGTTCTTTTAACGCTGCACTGACGTCAACTATCGCCCACGCTAGTTCGTACGAGTTATGTTAGATGGCGCTACTTTTTGCTTGTATCAAGAAAATCTAAGTCAAATTGGTGACGGGCGGATCCTTCTATTCAAATCTGTGATGCCACACAACAACTTGTAACTTGTTAGAAAGCACGTGGGCGGCCATTCCTCAAAGTGATTGTGATGAACTGATATTAAGCACGCCAAATCGTTACGAATGTGTGGTTCGTGTTAATGGTGGAAACACAGATTATTAAGTTTATTATCTTTACAATAAAAAATACCAAAATCTTCATTTTGTAAATAACAGTAAATTTTCCTTATAAAATAAAATACATAAATAATAAATTTTTCGTTATTTTTTGCCATTTAATTGTCGCCGTTACCTTGGGTTAATTTCCCAGCATTTGCAAAAACTGCATTTTTTCTTTATTTTTACAAAGTACACGGGTACGTTGTTGACTAACACATAGGAACTGAGGTAAAGAGCCGTTAGCCGACCTAAAAGACTAGATTTAGGAAAAATAAAGATGCTTTTTTATTGCAAAAAAAAACTTGATCCTGATCCTGACACACTTTTGAGCTGTGTAGGTACTCGTATGCATAGATGGACTAGAGTTTCCAGTTGACAGAGATCCAATATATCTTGAAATATATTGAAATTGTCATCAATACAGCGTACAAAAACAGCTAACTGCGCCATACCGGTTAAATCGCATGTTTCGTCCAATGCAAGTGAAAAATATCTACATCTAGTTACAAACTCTGTCAAACTCTGTGTTAATGCCCGTTGGCATATCTTCTACCCGCCTCATTACTGTGTTGCGCGACAGTGCAATACTATCTGCCATGGCTTTAACCTTTTGATCATTGCAGTTCTGCGCAAAAATTTACAAACTCTGTTTCATAATTTCCCCATCTGAAAACGGCTTTTTCTTTTAAGCTAAGAGTTTTGTTTCATACGATGTTTTGACCTGGCTTCCAGTTCTTCGTGTCGTTTTACAAAAATATTTTGCTGTGAAAATAGTTCTTTTTTTTTTATTTATAAAATCTGTTTTTAAAGCTGACCTCACTGGATACTTTTTGGAATTTCGTATAGTTTTGGTTGAAATGCCGCTCTAAATTACATTTATTAGCAACAGCTGCTGTTGCTGAGCAAATGAGCTGGCGGGCAAATTTAAATCGCTTGGCGGGCCACTTTGTGGCCCGCGGGCCTGGGTTTGGCCAGCCTAGCAGTTAAAAGTATAAACACTTTTGTTTATTATTAATTTCAAACTATAACTGCACACCATAATATTTCTTGCTTATCTTACCTTTATAAGTAGGGGCTGCAGTTGCAGCGACACTTCGACCCAATGGTATCTTTTGTGTCTATCCCTATAACCTTTGCACCCCAACCTACTCGAAGATGAGCTGCATAAATGCAGCAATACCGCTAATTGGAAGGTGCTTGTAGTCTTCCGTTTTAGGGTAGCCATCACCTAGGAGGTACATACGAGTACAAAGAGGTATTGTTCCAAATGTACTTGGTTGCCCTGTGGTTACGTGACGGATGAAGAGTTTATAATGTTTGTGTCCATCCTTGGATAGCCATATCAATCTGTGTCGTCCCTCGGCCTGTTCCTTTAATGCCCTTCTAATAGTGCTCCTTGGTAGCCATATCCCTGGTTGTGGACCACACATTGTTGTCTGTGATCCCATTCTAGCCAATTTGTCTGTTCTTCATTGCCTTCCACTCGTACGTGTCCAGGGTCCCACACCAGTTGTAGTTGCAGTCTAGCACTACCCCAGAGTCAACCTTGAAGGAGTCGAGAGCTTTAAGCACAGCTTGGCTATCGCTGAGAATATAGATGGTTTTGTCTTTGACTACAATCTCCTGTGCACATGCAATGACAGCATAGGTCTCCGCCTGGAACACAGTTGCATATTGCCCCAGACTGATACTCGCCGAGTAATCATTAGCATATTATTATATTACTATTAAATAAAATAAATAAATAAAATAGACGCCTGCACCAGCACCAGACTCCATTTTCGATCCGTCTGTATACCATGTAAGAGTGTTTGGTCCTTGTTGGTTAAGTCCTTTGCTCCATTCTTCCCTTTTCGGAACATACATTTTATATTCTTTTTTTGAATATGTGCACAGTCTGTATTTTGTCACATCGCATGCGCATAAGCCTTTCCATACCTGTGTCTAATGGTAGATTGGTATGTCTGGTTTTGGGCATGTCAAAATTCCACATGCCATTTAACGATAACCTGTGTAGCGCCTTGGCCGCCTCTGAATGTGTATTTGAAGCGGCTTTAGATTTAGCAGCATTTCCATGGATGCAGTAGGTGTTGTACGAAATGCTCCAGTAATTGCCAGGCAGGCCAGCCGCTGAAGTTTTGTCAGTGTTTGCCTGCACGTGCCTGACTCCGTACTAGGCACCACACAATGCTGCCATAAGTAATAATGGGCCTTAAGATCGTTGTGTATAGCCAGCCCCGGGTCTTTCCGTACGCAGATCTTAGCATACCAAAGATTTTTATGGCCTTGAACGTTATCCTTTCTGTATGCAGACTCCACGTTAGTTCTTTATCCAAGGTCATTGCCTGGATATTTAACGCTCGTGGACCAGTTTAGTTCTGTAGTTTGAGAGTTTCTAGACCTTCTTGCTCACCATAGGGTTTTTGAAGAAATGCAGGTCAGTGTTCTGACATGGCATGGCCGTAATCAGAATGGCATGGCGGGGGCGCGGGCGGGGTGATCAGCCAATAGGTGAGTAAGCAATACACGAGAAGTTATATCAACAACGAACTGACCGCGCGGGCTTCACTGCACAGGAGAGCTGGCGCTGGCGTGACCCGGCTCCCGCCCGCCGCACTTCAACAATAGCTAGACAAACAGGTGCCACCGCGGGCGGCCGCTCGCCGCTCTCCCTCACACACATATTCATCAGCTATCCCTGCGTCATTTATCTTTCCATCATCTTCATCTCATTCTCCGGCATAATATTAATATAACTACATTACATTATTACTTTACTAATTACGTGGACTACGAAGCTTCTAACTACGTACTTACAAATACTTTGCCTCCTAAACTACACCGTTTATGTCATTCTAACTCCGAGGGAACAAGGACACTCTGTACATGAGCACGAGCATCAAAATCTAAATTCAACTAATTTAATTAAAAATTAAAACCCGAGTGCATAAAAATGACTAAGTCACTCAGTAGCTGTTTGGGTCACATGCTCAACCGAAGAAAACACACATACATTCATTCATTCACATACACACATTCACATACACCGAAAAAAATACCCTCCTCCTGGGCAATCGAGTAGAGACTAATTGCAGGCACCTACTCCATTTGTAGATAGATTATAGAAATAAAAATGCGTTCTTATGATTTGCCTGAAACCACACTAATATACTTATTCGTGGTCAAGTATCTATAATTTAACTAGAATATATTCTAGTATATACTAGTTGGTTCTGAATGAAAGATTAATGAAGTAATTCACGTCATGCGCACGAGTGATTCCCTAACGACAACGTCGTCGTTTGCCTACTACGGACACCTGCTACGTGATGAGTGATGACAGTTTGAGTGACTTGGATACAGCTGCAAATATTTCTAACTATACAAGTGCTACGAACCTAGCGCTAACTACAAAACTACTCAAACACAAGTGCCTACAAGAAGCGAAGCTCGACAGAAGAGAGAGAGAACGTATGACTTAGCAGGCGGCACGCAGAGTCGCAGTGCGAGTGCGCGCGGTTGCAACCCACAGGCTGCCTGTCGCGGCACCGCGGCACCGCGGCACCGCGCCACCGCGCGTGCGGCGTGCGGCGTGCCGACTGCCGTTGTCAGCTGCGACCGGTAACCTTACGTGCGCAGTACACTCGGGTCGCAATGAAAATTGCTCAACTCACAAAAAGACTACAAACAAAGTAAGCAGCTGTGGCCGGGCGCGCGGCAACGCTTCTCAAAAGCTTATAGAGTTATGAACGGAACGGGCAGCGCACAGCGAGTGGTACCGTGGTCAGCTCCGCCGCGCGGGTGCAGCACGACGCGCACGGGGGACGCGCCCGCAGCGCACGTGTACAGGCCGGCGTGGTGCGCGCGCGCGCGCGGCGCCTGCAGGCGTGCGGTGAGGGCGCCGCGCGCGCCCGCCGCCGGCAGTTCGGCGGCGCGCATGTCGGCCGGCGGCGCGGCGCCGTTCAGCCGCCACTCGGCGCGCTGCTCCACGCGCAACTCGCACTCCACGGCAAGCGGCGCGCCCGCCGACACCGTCACCACGCGCTCGCCGGCCGCCTCTGCACACCACACCACGCCACGGCCAGTCAGCGCGACTCGCGACTCAATTAAATGCATATTTCAAAACCTTAAGAACGTAAGTGACAGCTGTAGCTGCTCCTAGACTAAGAAGCCGTCACACGATGACCTGAACGTCCAGGCGGGTGGCGGTGGTCGCGTGCTGTAAGGGGCCGGGCCGTTCCCTACTAATATGGTGGAGGGGAGCAATGGCTGACTCTCGGGTTACACTATCGACACGACGTTTACTCGCCGATGGGTTTCACTGTCCGTGTGAACCACGCGTGAACTGGCATGCTCTTTGTCAAACAAATTAAATATTTTTATAACAATGATATAAGGTAATTATTTAAAAAGTTATGGTTCCTTTCTGTTATTAATTACTATGATTTTAATCATTATTTATATCATTATGCTTTTGGTCTCGGTACCATACGAGACCATTAACCCGGCTCCAGGAGAGATAGGGACACCTACCCTGTTTCTCACTGGGGTAATAACTGGCGCGCGCGTCCTTGCCGCGGGGGTGGGCGCCCTGCACTCCAGTAGGCCGGAGTGTATGGGTGGCAGAGTTCGGTCAGGGACCCAGTTCCGCGGGGTATAACGCGGACCCCTGCCCAGGGATACGGGTGAAGACCTCAACGGCTGTGAAGGCGGAAGTGGTATCCACTGGTACGGCGAAACAGGCGGAAGGGGCGCAGACCTGGCAGTGAGCTAACTCCACATATTGGGGTTCTATAGGTCACACTGGAGTTGCACAGCTAAGCAGGGTTGTGCAATAGAGATGGTGGCGGAAGAGACTTTAGTGGTACAACGGCAGCACTCACAGGCCTCCAGGAGGTTTACTGTCTTGGCGTCAGGTGGCAACCGGCCGTAAAACACCAAATAGCCACTTCTATTCCTTGTCCTAATATGAAAGTACACAATAAGAGAGCGAGTATAAATGCTAGGGCGTCCCCTTTAAGCGACGGTCGATGCACCACATGCGTATCATTGCGATTGGCTACTTGGAACGTAAGCTCCATGACGGGCAGAAGTGCCAAACTAAGTGATGTTTTGAAAAGACGTCAAATAGACGCATGCTGTGTGCAAGAGACCAAGTGGAAGGGCTCAAAATCTAAACTTATCGGCAACGGCTTCAAGATTGTTTACCACGGTAGGACCACCGGCAGAAAGGGCGTGGGCATCGTGTTATCGGAGCAACTCACACAAAGACTGGTTAACGTCGACAGAATTAGCGAGCGGATTTTAGCTGTGCAAATTGCCCTAGAAAACCAGCCCTGTTTTAATAAGTGTCAGCATATGCGCCGCAAACGGGCTGCACCGACGGCGAAAAGGAAACTTTCTGGGATGACCTCAGCAAACTTATTCAAGGTAGCCCGCCAGAGGAAACCCTTCACATCGGCGGGGACCTAAATAGTCATGTTGGCGTATATAACACTAACGTTGAGAGATGGCATGGAGGTTTTGGATACGGCACACGCAACAGTGATGGAGATACCATTTTACAATTCGCATCAAGCTGCGATTTGGCGATAATGAACACTTTCTTTAAAAAGAAAGATACCCACCTAATAACATACAAAAGTGGAGGCAATACAACTCAAATCGACTATACACTAGCAAGACGAAAACATTTGGGTAATTACAAAGACTGCAGGGTCATACCTGGAGAGCCACTAACAACTTGGCACAGAATCCTTGTCACTGTGTACAAACTTCCCAAACCTATAAAAGTCAATCGAAAACTCACACCAAAAATCAAATGGAAGTCTCTAAATGAATCTAAAGACGATCCCTTCATACAGGAACTGAAAGAATACTTTAGCTCTACAGACACCACAAATCTGACACCAAATGAAATGTGGAATGACTTTGAAAATGTCTGTATAAATACAGCGGAAAAACATCTGGGTAGAACAAAAAACAAGAAGGGACCCTTTAAAGAAACTCAATGGTGGAACCCAGAGATTAGGGAAGCCGTGTCAGCAAAAAAGGAAGCCTTTAAACTTTGGCATTCATCAAAAGATGGAGATGATTTAGTAAAATACAAAGAGATAAAGAAAGAAACTAAACAAAAGGTTGCAACGTCGAAAGCAAAATCAAATAATCAATTTTATGAAAAATTAGAGTCAGCTGATTCAGAACTAGATATCCATAAAATAGCAAAAATGCGTCATACCAACATCAAGAATATACAACTGTCAAGTACATTAACGACAATTGTAACAAACTTCTAACGCAAGATAAAGACATCAAAAATAGATGGACTGAATTTTACAAGCATCTCCTAAACATATCCCACCCCAGAAACTTAGACTATAGCCGACCTAAAGAAGTTCAAGGCCCGCCCTCTGCTGTGACACCAGGCGAAGTTGAAGCAGCCTTAAAACAAATGAAAAATAAAACAAATCCCTGGCCCAGACGAAATACCAGTTGAAGTCTGGAAACACTTAGGGAAGGAGGGAGCTATCTAGCTAAACGAACTGTTCAACAAGCTGGTTCAGGGATATCCGTTGCCGGACTTGTGGCGAAACAGTTTCCTAATACCATTTTACAAGGGAAAAGGAGATGTTAGAGAATGCAGTAACTACAGGGCTATTAAATTAATGTCACACACCCTGAAAATTTGGGAGCGCGTTATAAACAATAGGTTAAAACACATCATCTCATTGACGCCAAATCAGTGTGGCTTTGTAGCTGAAAAGAGCACTTCAGACGCAATTCAAACTATCAGAATACTGCTTGAGAAGGCAAAAGCCTATAAGGAAAACCTGCATATGGTGTTCATTGACTTGGAGAAGGCCTTGGATCATGTCCCTCGAAATCTCATATGGGAATCACTCAGAGAGCAACTCGTTTATAATTTATAATTTTAATTATCAAACACTGCTTTAGCAGAGAAAACATAGAAATATAGTTTTATATTTGTTTATAAAATTAATTATTCTTATTAGTAGATTTCAGGATTATCTGCGGAACTTGGCACTCTTACTAGTAGTTTTCAGGATTATGAGCAGAACTTGGCACCCATTTAGATCTCAATACTTTTGTCGGCGTAGTGTACAACCAAGCATATTTTTAGTATTGAACTTGGCTAACATTTTTCACATTTATGTTCTTGGTGGGATAAAATCTACTGCAGGCGTCATCGTAACCTTGGAGACTGCTTTTTTTTCGACGCTCCGAGTGCAGGTCGACACTGGCGTAGACAGAATAGTCTGGGCTTTTGTATACCATTCGCACAGTGAAGATCAGGAGACAACAAGGTTATTTGAAGATGTGTGAGGCCGCCGATAAGGCTCAACTCAACTAAGGTACCCGTCTGCACAACTGGTCCTTCTGGGGGACTTCCATACCTACCTACCTACCTACCATGAGGAAAAAGAGTTATTTTTTTAGAATGAGAAGAAATGCAAGAAAAGTGCTTACTCACTTTGTTGCTAAATATTCATATTCACGCATTTAGTTGACATACTCGTATACTTCAATATGACAAAACAGTTACAAGAAAGAAAGGACATCGAAAATAATTATTAATCAAAAATAATAAAAAGAAAGAAAAAAACAATTGTACCTATATTAAAATATTTGATGAAAACTAATTTCGTTCCTTCCTTTCCCTCTAATATGGTTGATGGGAGCGATGGCTGACTCTCGCGTTATACTCGTGACCGGGTGCTGTCCGTGTGAACTGGCCTACTCTTGTCAAAGGTTTCAATGACATTCAATAATTGTGTGTTAACTTTTCGTGTCATATTGTTTTCATGTTCTAATGACATAATCTGGTTTATTTCCAACTAATGATTGTTTATTTCTTGATTTTTCACAAATGAAATTATGTTATTATTAATTTTTGATGACGATCAGAAAGAGTTTCCCGATTGCTTTAACGGTGAAGGAAAACATCGTGAGGAAAACTGCACACGCCTGCGAAGAAACTCGAAGGTTGTGTGTGAAGTCGACCAACCCGCACTGGACCTGCGTGGTCGACTAAGGCCTAATCGCCCTGATTCAGGGTAGGCTCGAGCCCCTCGGTGGGGACGTATATGAGCTGTTATAATAATCAGAAAGAGTGTAATTTGCACCTATTTTGAATAAATACCTTGAATCTAATCTGAGTGCGTCCAGTCGTTCTATCCAACCGATTTGCTTGTTATTATTTTAAATGTAAGGTATCTAAGCACGCATTCGTCGTCAACCATTAAAATCACCCAACTTTCGCCCTTCTCAAATAAATAAAAAAATGAAAGGTATTGATGCAAAAATTTATCATCAAGTATTAAAAATCACCCAACTTACGCCCTTCTGAAGTTATAACCCAAGACTCAAACGCGATTATCGTTTCTTTCGTTCTCAATATCGGTACCGACGCGGCGGCGGCGGTTTGTTTTCGTCTCAGAACTCTCGCTGGAATGAGGTCTTTCGTTTAAACTATTGCCCATCTAAAGTGGTTAGTTGGAGGGAAACTAGGTGTTAACATTTAACCTTCCAAACGGATTTTCATCAATGGACGGACTGGTTCATGAGGGTGGTTTAGTCATTTAAATTATTAGGGTATACCTAACAAGAATAAAACCTTTTTAACACGCTTTTATTAGCTTCACTTGTAACTAACTATGTAAGAAAATCTTGGAATCTTAATTTGACCCACTTGCCTGTCTTCGATTAGGATGAAATTTTGCACACGCTCTGAGTTCTGATGACATTGGTATCAATTCGGTGTAACACGATTTAACTTATTTGACAGGACTAAACTAAATTTAAGCATTCTATCCTTGTCTTTTCGATACACAAAGTAAAAGACAGAATGTGTAAATTTACTTTAATCCTGTCAATTAAGTTAAGTCGTGTAACACCGAATCGACACCAATACATGACTAGCTAAGAAAGTCATTACAAATCCAATATGGCGGCACATGCAGCGAACAGTACACCACCACAGTAGTTTCCTTCTTGCAGTACTACTATGCCCCATATTCGTATCCGCCATAAGGAGGCAGTCTAGACGTGAACAAAGCCGATGGATCTTGGGGTATACCAGCTGTAAGAACTGCGCTCCTGAGTTGTCTCCTGTTCTGACGCGTCTGTATCGACACTCTCTTATAGTCCCAAGTCCTGGAAGCTTACCAACGCAACGAGCAGCCTGTGCCCAAAAATAATGGGAATACTAACGATGAATAATTCGGACTTAATAAGGCCTACTGCACTGGGTACTTCATTATTCCAGGAAAAATCTGAGTAAGGTACCTCCCATACAATTCCAAATTATTTGTAATTTTATATTGAGGCACATATATCTAGCTTTCATCATCATTACAGCTCATATACGTCCCCACCGAGGGGCTCGAGCCTACCCTGAATCAGGGCGATATCTAGCTTTATTCTTTGCTAATAAATAAGTGTAATGTTTACTGTTGATTTGTGTATGGCCGACTACGACAGACGGTAATGACGGTAACGGCGAGAAAGTACGCACAGCGTGGCTGTACAATTCATTGTATCCACACACAACTAGCGGCCCCGGGCACTAGCTAGGGTCCCGGGCACTCCAATGTTCACGTCCGGGTGGACATTTATTTTTACGATTTACTTGGTTATGGTGTAACAAGGGTATGCATAACATGGTGTGATTCAGAACATGAACATGGTCAGCATTTCTATCAATTTCTAGAATGTAAAACAGTAAAGTTATAATGACATAAGTACAATAGTGGGACATGGTATCGCGAAGCTTTTTGTACACATTGATATGTACAAAAACAAATTCTAAAACAATATTCTAAAACTTTTTTTTCTTTTATCCGCAAATTTCCGCAGCGTACCTATGCGATGAATGAAATTTTAATACACCTTGGGTTACATTATTGAAGTTTTAGTGGATCCCTATTTTTATTAGTAATAAATATAGCCTATGTTACTCAGGAATAATGTAGCATGATGATTTTATTTATACTAATCTTTCCTCTTTATAATATTAGTTTAGATTGTTAAGCCCTTGCTAAGTGTCGATGATGCCAAAGATGTAAGCGGACTTATCAAGATTCCCCCCCCCCCCCAACGCAATGGCTATCTTCAAGCCGGAACACATGAATGTTGTTGACATTGATGTTTGGCGGCAACTCTTAGTTAATATGGTGGTAGCTTATATAGGTAGGTAGTGCGGCTTAGAAAATGCCCTTAAGCAAACAAAAAGTCGCGACCTCCTGATGTGAAGCTAATGGACTTAACCATTACGCCAGTGTAAAGTTGACTGTCTTTCGGTATTCTATCAAATTCCTTTCTGAGTGTGCACAAGAACTACACGGCCTTATTTCCCCAGCTCTATTCCACCTTCCGTCGCCGAGACGGGCGCTCCTTTAATACCGATACTCTGCCTATCCACAAGAAGTGTTACGTTTCCTCATTTATTATGCGGAATCGGACAGCATTGGAGTGGAACTGAATCTGTGTTTCCGGATTTTAACTATTTGGGGATCTTCAAGGCGAGAGTGAATCGGTATTTTTTTGAGTTTGCGCGTACTATCCTCAACTGCATCTTCCCTTGCTATCGGGTGAGATGAAGTCAAGAGCACTCCAATTTCTAACAAAAAAACAGCAAAGAGAATTGTGGAGTTTAAGTGAAAGAAAAGAATGCCGATGTAAGAATTTACTGTGTGTGACTCATTTACGGACTTGCTTCGAGTGTCGGTACACTGGCACCGTGCTACCATGCCTACGCACAGAAACGCCATAGCCATGGCGACCTACTGGACCGAAAAATAAAAAACACCGTTCAAGTACATGTCGGACCACGCATACGGTAGGGTTCCGGAGCCATTACTTGAAAACTCTTTGTCGTATGATACCCTAACTAAATAGTATAATATTCCTATTCCATGTTTATATCTACCTTTGTTAAGGACTTTGACGAGCTAATTAATTTATCATAATATTATACACAACACAAGTAATTATAAAGTACACAAGCCTTGTCAAAAAATTGATAATAACTTTATGATAAAAATTATCAAATGACAAACATCACACTACATTACTCATATCAGTATTTGCGAAGATAACATTACGATTCAAACTGTAGCTTGTAACCTAGTTCTGTACCTACCATATGGATACAAGTGAATTATGTACAGATATATTTATTGCAACTGTCGCTTGTCACCTAGCCTAGTTCTGTACCTTGGCAATATGCATACAAGTGAATTATGTACAGATATATTTATTGCAACTGTCGCTTGTCACCTAGCCTAGTTCTGTACCTTGGCAATATGCATACAAGTGAATTATGTACAGATATATTTATTGCAACTGTCGCTTGTCACCTAGCCTAGTTCTGTACCTTGGCAATATGCATACAAGTGAATTATGTACAGATATATTTATTGCAACTGTCGCTTGTCACCTAGCCTAGTTCTGTACCTTGGCAATATGGATACAAGTGAATTATGTACAGATATATTTATTGCAACTGTCGCTCGTCACCTAGCCTAGTTCTGTACCTTGGCAATATCACAGATTACTAATTAGTTACGCAATATGGATACAAGTGAATTATGTACAGATATATTTATTGCAACTGTCGCTTGTCACCTAGCCTAGTTCTGTACCTTGGCAATATGCATACAAGTGAATTATGTACAGATATATTTATTGCAACTGTCGCTTGTCACCTAGCCTAGTTCTGTACCTTAGCAATATGCATACAAGTGAATTATGTACAGATATATTTATTGCAACTGTCGCTTGTCACCTAGCCTAGTTCTGTACCTTGGCAATATGCATACAAGTGAATTATGTACAGATATATTTATTGCAACTGTCGCTTGTCACCTAGCCTAGTTCTGTACCTTGGCAATATGGATACAAGTGAATTATGTACAGATATATTTATTGCAACTGTCGCTCGTCACCTAGCCTAGTTCTGTACCTTGGCAATATCACAGATTACTAATTAGTTACGCAATATGGATACAAGTGAATTATGTACAGATATATTTATTGCAACTGTCGCTTGTCACCTAGCCTAGTTCTGTACCTTAGCAATATATAAACAAGTGAATTATGTACAGATATATTTATTGCAACTGTCCCTTGTCACCTAGCCTAGTTCTGTACCTTGGCAATATGGATACAAGTGAATTATGTACAGATATATTTATTGCAACTGTCGCTTGTCACCTAGCCTAGTTCTGTACCTTGACAATATCGATACAAGTGATTTATGTACAGATATATTTATTGCAACTGTCGCTTGTCACCTAGCCTAGTTCTGTACCTTGGCAATATGGATACAAGTGAATTATGTACAGATATATTTATTGCAACTGTCGCTTGTCACCTTGCCTAGTTCTGTACCTTGGCAATATGGATACAAGTGAATTATGTACAGATATATACGTACAAACTCCCCGAGCAGACGCACATATCCAACATGGTACACTAAAGAATTAATTAGATTTATTGAGCTTAAGTACATTCACCTAAAGAGATTTAAAGCTGAAGGTAAGGAATTCAACCGGGAACTGTTTAAATATTACAGACAGCATGTCAAGGATCTCATCAAGGCTGCTTATATAAGTTACACGCAACGTATCGCTGCTAGTATCAAACAAGATCCCAAAAAGTTCTGGGACTTTATAAAAGACCAGCGAAAGGAGAGGCGCGGTAATGAGGGTTATGTATATGGGTCTCACACTGTGTATGGTCAGGAGGCTGTGGATGCATTTGCAATTTTTTTTAGCTCTGTTTTCCACACTAATTCGCCTAAATTAAATGCAGAGGAGGCCGCATCGAAAAGCGATTCTAACGCAACCGTAGTAAGTGTGGACTTCATTAACGAATCGGATCTACAATACGCGGCCAAACGACTCAAAAGTCGCTCTTCCTCTGGGCCTGATGCCGTGCCACCTTTTTTGGTAAAAGATTGTTTATCCGTATTGTCAGAACCGTTGTTGCACATTTATAATTTAGCGCTCAATGCCTCTTCTTACCCAGTGTGTTGGAAAACATCCCGAGTCACCCCTGTTCCGAAGGGCGGACGGACATTGGATATAGAAAACCATAGACCGATAGCCGTTATGTCGGTGTTTGGAAGGCTTTTTGAGTCAATTCTTGCACGTCGTATAAGTGATCAGTGTGGAATTAGGATGAACGATTCACAGCACGGATTTCGTCCTGCGCGCTCTACTACCACAAGTCTCGTCAATTTCGTCGATTACACCAAGGCTGAAATGGACCTTGGACGTGAAGTTCATGCGACATATTTCGACTTCAAAAAGGCCTTCGATCTCGTTGATAATGACTTGTTGCTTGAAAAATTATCCTCCGCTGGATTTACAGTGAAGCTCTTAAAGTTTTTTGCTAGTTATCTTTATAACCGTCTTCAATACGTCAGATTGGACGGGTTTGAGTCTGAGAACTACTGTACAAGATCAGGGGTGAGCCAGGGGAGCAACTTGGGTCCAACTTTGTTCTTGCTTATGATTGACGACTTGCCTGACACTATCAGTACCGCCAAATGTAACCTTTTCGCTGACGATCTGAAGCTGTACATGGCGATACGGAATATTGATGATATTAACTCTTTGCAACGAGACATAAACTTTGTTGCAATATGGAGTGAAAAAAATCATCTCTCCTTCAATGTATCGAAGTGTAAGTCCATCTCATTTTCTCGGTTACAATCACCACTTGCAGTCACATACACTCTTCAAGGGTCCATTATTGAACAGGTTGACGAAATACGTGATTTGGGGGTGCTCATGGACAACGCACTAGAGTTCCGTAGTCACATCATGAAAGTTACGAAAGAAGCTAGCCGGCTACTGGGTTTTGTGATGAGGTCGAGTCGTCAGTTCCGTGATCCTGGGGTGGCTCTGCGAATCTATACTGCATTCGTGCGCAGCAAACTGGAATATGCTGCCATTGTATGGGACCCGACTGAGCATAAATATTCGTCACTGATAGAGAAGATACAGCGCAAATTCGCAAGGTGCCTATACAAAAAGTCTTACGGGTATTACCCTTTCCTATTTCCGTCTATGTTCGTGTCGGCCATGGTGGGGTTAAATACTCTTGAGTTTAGACGTAAGTGGCAGCTAATGGTACATTATTGTCGTCTTCTACATGGGAAAGTTGACAATCCCACAGCTCTCCGGAGGTTCCAGCTCCGGGTGGTTGCTAGACCTGCTCGGCTTCGACGTGCACGTTGCCGACCTGCACTGTTCGCGCTCCCGCCAGCGCCGCGCCGACCATACGAACACAGAGTGGGCGCAATGCTCCTACTCGTACCTCTAGGGCGATACAATGCATCAATGACATGCACTCGGGAATTGAGCATACTGACGTTCTACATGACAATTTGTCTAAGTTGATGAATGATATTATATTATTTTTAAATAGTAAAAATAAAACATAAATTGTATATGATTAGATAATTGCATTATAATTAAACTATTTGTAAATACTTATATTGTTAACTATATAATAATTATTTTTTATGGAAAGTTAGTGAATTGGATTTTTTCTGTAAACTGACATTCGTCTGAATAAATGAATTGAATTGAATTGAAACTGTCTCTTGTCACCTAGCCTAGTACTGTACCTTGGCAATATGGATACAAGTGAATTATGTACAGATATATTTATTGAAACTGTCGCTTGTCACCTAGCCTAGTTCTGTACCTTGGCAATATGGACACAAGTGAATTATGTACCAGATATATTTATTTAGGTACATATATCAAAATAGAACATCCAATTAAATTCATGGATATCTAAAAGAAAATAAGTTATTAAATAAGTTTCCTGAAATTTCTTTAGCCACAATCTATTTTTTTATGTGATATCTGTGTTTTAAAAACCAGTAATCTATGAGGGTTTTGATCGTAGGCAGTTGATTTTGTTCAGTTTCAGCTTCATTTTCCACCTCTGTGAACAGCTACTATTTCATAATTTCATAGAGACCCAACTCCTCAACGTCCCTCTGTCGGAAAACGAAAAAAATGTGAATGTGCGCCGAGTTATTTATCAACATTAGTTAAACCTCTATGTTCTTCTAGGAGTTAAGGATCCAAGAAGAAACTGGCCTGGCTACCTGGGCATTTAGTTGAGAGAGGAGGCTCCTAATCTTTAATCTCATAAGAGGCCATTTGGATTTAAAGAACCCCATACAAAAAAAACGGAATTGTTCACTCACACTGGATGAATAGACAAGCAGACCGATTGACAGCAGTAATGTCAAAATCTTTTGGCTAACCCTACATAGGTTCTCCAAAGATACGAAAGTAAAAAAATCAGTTTCGTTTATTTGTTGGGCAATGACATCATACATAAGGAGTGGCAGGTAGTAAACCTAAAACTGAGCTGAACTGAATCCACCTGATGGTAAGGACGGGCTGGTTGCCGCAGCCAGGCGCCCGATGCGCCGATTTTGCGTGTCATCATCATCATGGTTTTTATGGCTGTCTTAGAGGGTGAATGGTGCGCGAGCCGGAGTGTGGACATGAGTTTTATCCAGATCCCTCAGGAACTATATTGGGTTATTCTGATTAGCAGTCGATGTCACTTCCCACCCCCTCAACCAATTCTATACAAAAAATAACTTCAATCCGTTGCTCCGTTGCGACGACGCCGACATGCGCGAGGGTGGAAATGAGTTTTCCCCAGATACCTCGGAAACTATTTCAAGATATGCTCTCAGCGATAAGACCGCCTAAATTGTATGTCTTTTAGTTTTTAATTTTAATTTTGCAATGTACTTATGTTTTTGTACATCAAAGAGTTATTTGAATTGGATATGCTAATTAGTAAATTACATGTATGTCATTTCCCAGGTTGTGTGTGACCAACCTATACTGGGCCCACGTGGTCGACTAAGGCCCGATCGTCCTAATTCAGGGTAATCTGGAGCCCCTCGGTGGGGATGTATATGAGCTGATATGATGTCATTTTCTAATCTCAACATCTCTGTGCAAAAAATCACAACAATTAATTGTGCATCTTATCTGGTTTTCTTACATTAGCATTTAAACAAGGAATGCAATACAATATTATTTAGTTCATTTTTTTTCTCTTCTTATTCCTCCATAATAGTTTCGTCAAGCAAGGGGTGTTTATATAGAGTGGTGGAAGCAGGAAATGTGTGAGTTTTATTTTGGCACGCGGCACTTGGTAGCCAAACTCAATGCTAACGTAAGGGTAGAGTAGTAAATGATCTATATGTTATTTTGTTTATTTTATTTTAAGTCATTCTTTATTGATTGTAAGCTTGAAACTATTGGGATTAATAAAAAGGTATGTCCCAAAAAACAATTAGTGTAAACTGTAAATATATATTATTATGATTTTCTGTGATAAGTAAAAAAAAACAAAATATATTATAAGGGGCACCTTGAGGAAAAATAAAGACATATACACATACAGACATGTACCTACAGGGGTTACAGCAGACACACTAACCAAACCTTTACCATCATTTTGGTAGTCAAGCACATCAAATGTGTCAGTGACTTAGGAGTTAGGGCTTGCTCAGTAGTGTGGTGAGTTAGTGTTGGTAACCTTAATTGGGAAATGGATGGGTCGTTTTATACATTATGTTTCGTAATTTGAATTGGCTTCAATTTAAAGGGGCGTATTGGAAACTGCATAGTAAGTTGAACCTGGCATATAAGACATTTTGATAGAATGTGATCTGTTATTGTTTTTGAAAAGAAAATCCAATAAAATTGCTAGGATCTAAAATACATTTTATATTTATAATAATGTTTATTTTTTGACCACGCAGTACTGCACATAAACCATACAATGGACTCGGAACTTATTCAGAACTAAATGTTCAAAACATGTTCACTTAGTAGCAATATAAACAATTGACATGGAATGGGATTGACCTAATTTTAATACAGTAAAGCATTGATAATCTGTGGCCAGGCTAATCTGAAGCCACTGTAATAAAACTGCCCAACACAGCACTGGTGCAATGTTTTCTTTACTTATGAGAGGACTTTTGCCAAACTTTTGCCTCCACCTGTATGAAACAAGTTCTCAAATTCTTTGGATACACAGTCACAAGCCAGCATTCACCCTGCTCAAGAGCGAGAGGCTGGACTGCTGTGGTGGCATGAGCTACCCACTCAGAGAAGCAGAAGAACAAGGCTACATTACTGAAGCAAAAACCCAATTCTAATGCTTCTCTCCTCTAAAATAATGCTGAGTAGGAGTGGGCGTTGATTCAACAAACCGTTTTTATCAACCATTTTTTATACTGTCAATGAGTTAACCATTTTACAGCAAAACTAGTTGAATTTGTCAATTAGTTGAAAACAAACATTTAAGGAACAAATGTCTAACGAACAAAATACAGTATCAGTGGTTCTGTAGTTATTTATCAATGCTTTGGTTGATTCATTGTTCTTTATTCTACTTAAAAACCTCAACTAATCTTTCAACTAGTTAATCAATTTCTTTTAAAGTTTTCCTTGCGTTGTAGTAAAACCGTCAACAACCAACCACTAATGCTGTCCCATATGCAGCCCTAAGTGCATCCAAACCAAACTCAGCTCATTACATATATCTTAAATTATCTGTATCTATGCAATGAGATGAATTATTAATTACTAGTGACACACGCGGATGAGGGTCAGCCGCGTGACGTCACTGCGGCTCCGCTCGCAGAGCTGATGGCGCCTTCACTATCGACCGAGGCGCGCCTCGTCCACATCTGTTCGATACACGACATACCCCCTACGCATCGTCGCCTTGCTCATTACTCCCGCCTAAAGACACTAAACGTGTTCCATGGCGAGTTCCTAGGACTAAATATTGCGCACGATGACCATTATTAATGAGTGTACTCACTTTGTGCGTTCGATGGAAATACCGAGGCTAAAAATAGCAGCGCCACAGGCGCGCAGGCGATTGCTCGTTGCATGTCAAGGTCCTTCGATCAGTAGAGTACTTGCAACAAACACCAAGGGAACTCCACCACTGCAGGCACTTTGCAATAGAACAAAGAACTTAGAAAATGCAATAAATCAGCTGACACCAAACGAAAGCATACATATCCACTACACTAAAACCACTCTATAACTGACAGTGTACTGACTACTGACCGAGACCGACCATCCGTCCTATCCACCCCCAGTGTTGCCCAATGACTTTAGTTAAATGTAGCTAAATAATGTTTAAAAAGTTACTAGAACGATATAAAAATGGCAATTCTGTTGCTAGATGTATGGTGTTATAGTACAGTTTAAGAATCCACACAGTCGACCGACGGAGGGCGTCAGACAGCGCAATCGTGCAGGGGCTGCGGGGTGGGTAGGGCCCACTAGACCATTGTCACCGTTTGTATGGTGCGGTGGGCCTATTCATTGAGGGTCGTTACGTTGCATTTTTAATATCAATCATTCATGCACGGTTAATTATTATCTTTTGATTTATTTTAGTTCATAATTTTTGAAAATAATTAAAAATAATTTAACATAATTTAAATAAATATAAAAACATTTTGTTATAATTAATTTTTAATACATTTCAAATTATTAATTTTGCTACAAATATTTTTTTAATAAATTTAAAATTATTAAAAAAATAAGAGTTACAAAGAGTTTTAATAATTTATTATATAAATATATTAAATATTAATTATCGATACTTTTTTAAAATTAAAAATTTGTGTGAGTTATACGACATCTCATTCTCAACTCATCATGGTAAGTGACGATACTGACGATGTTGTCGAGGATGATACACGCAAACTCAAATAATGCCTAGTCACTCTCGCCTTGAAGATCCTGATATGGATCAGTTTATAGGTATTATTAGGGTGTTTAACATTTAAAATTAAAAATTTGTGTGAGTTATACGAAAAGTAAAGTTAGTTAAAGTTATCCGGTCGTCGTGGAAATCCTTGGGGGAGGCCTTTGTCCAGCAGTGGACGATTTCCGGCTGATATGATGATGATGATTAGGGTGTTTTTTTTACTAATATGAAATATATACTATAATCCGTTGTTGAAAAATTGGCCATCATTTTGAACTTGCTAGTAACTGGACCGATTGCTTCCAAAATCGATATCTGAAGGTCCCTGAGATCCCTTATCAGGAATCCGTTGTCAGAATTGAAAAAATTGCCGCCATTTTGAACTTTTTAATTACTTAACCGATTGATTCCAAAATCAATATCTGAAGGTCCCTGAGGCCGCTTATCACGAATTCGTGCCCGAATCAAAAAAAGAGGCCGCCATTTTTAACTTCTTTGTTACTGGACCGATTACTTCCAAAATCGATATCTGAGGGTCCCTGAGGTCCCTTATCACAAATTCATTGCCCGAATTAAAAAAGAGGCCGCCATTTTTAACTTCTTTGTTACTGGATTTTGGAATCAATCGGTCCAGTAACTAAAAAGTTCAATATGGCGGCTACTTTTTTGAATTCTGGCAACGGATTCGTGATAAGGGACCTCAGGGACCCCTAGATATCGATTTTGGAAGCAATTGGTCCAGTAACAAAAATTTTTGAAATGGCACCCATTTTTTTCAATTTTGACAACGGATTCGTGATATGGGACCTCAGGGACCACCAGATATCGATTTTGGAAGCAATCGGTCCAGTAAGTAACAAGTTAAATTTTTAATTCTGATAACGGATTCGTGATAAGGGACCTCTGGGACCCCCAGATATCAATTTTGGAAGCCATTGGTCCAGTGACTAGAAAGTTCAAAATGGCAGCCACTTTTTGTAATTCTCACAACGTATTCTTGATAAGGGACTTTAGGGACCCCCAGATATCCATTTTGGAAGCAATCGGTAGGTAAAATAAAAAGTTCAAAATGGCGGCCACTTTATTAATTCTGGTAACGTAATCGTTATAAGCATTCGGTCCAGTAACTAAAAAGTTCAAAATGGCTGCCACTTTTTTGAATTCGGGCAACGGATTCGTGATAAGAGACCTCAGGAACACCCAGATATCCATTTTGGAAGCAATCGGTCCAGTTACTAAAATGTTCAAAATGGCGGCAACTTTTTAAATTCTGGCAACGGATCCGTGATAAGGGACACCAGGAACACCCAGATATCTATTTTGGAATCAATCAGTCCAGTAACTAAAAAGTTCAAAATGGCGGCCACTTTTTTGGATTCAGACAACGGATTCGTGATTAGTGACCTTGGAGGGGCTTTAGATATCGATTTTGGAAGCAATCGGTTCATTAAGTTAAAAAGAGTGTGTGGTTTTATGAAAACATGGTAAAAGTGTAACTTTTTTTCACATTATAGACATTTACAGAGCATGCAACGATCATAGCTGCTCTTGTCTTGGAGCTACGGTACAGAGGACGAAACGATCATGTAATAAAAGTTTCACTCCTCTTAGAGCTACGGTACAGAGAACGAAACGATCATGGCTGCTCTCGTCTTGGAGCTACGGTACAGAGGACGAAACGATCATGGCTGCTCTGACGAAAAAGTTTGAGACGATGTAATAATCTCTTTGCCGTCACGCAACACACAGACGAAAAAGCTTGAGACGATGTAATAAAAGTTTCACTTTAAAAATCAAAATGACCGCCATTTTGTGATTCTGACAACGGATTCTTAATCGGTCAGAGATAGGTACCTTCAAATATCACTATTTTCATTTTTTTACGTGATGGCATTCTTTCATTTTATTGTCAAATATTGTGACAACTCTTGGTACTGTGATCAGTGACCCGTGATGTCGGCGATAACGCGATTACTAAAGGCGTTGGACGACTGTATGGATTCTTAGACTGTGGTGGTGTTACTGTGCTTGAAAAGTTGCTAAAATGTATAAGCGTCAATTTTTTTGTTGCTAGATTGCCCCGAAAATACGTTAGATCTAGCTACTAAGTCGCTAAATTGGCAACACTGTCCACCTCACCCACAAAATCGATTGAACGATTGAATGAAAGTTTGAGAAAGAATAGAATGAATGAGGTTCAGTTCCAAAACGAAAATAATGGTAAGTCATCTTTGGTAAAATACATAACTTTGTTTTGTGCTTTAGTTATTGTTCGCCTTGAGGTCAAATCAAGGAATTTCTATATCTAACTTAAATGAAAAACTAGCCAAGTGTGAGTCGGACTCGCACTCCGAGGGTTCCGTACCACCACGCCTGTCCACATGACTAAATAGTATAGTAACAATGATAAGTTATTCACATTACAAACAAAAGACTCAAAAATACAAAACACGTTTATTGTATGCCTCGTGTTGACTGGCCGCGGCCGCGCCTTTAATAGCTCAGTTTCGTTCACCAGACGGCGCCGCAGACAGCAATCGCGTTCTGCACAGGGTAGTTCTCGTCGAGGAGAGGCTATGACGAGCCCATGTCAAACAATCGTTCGAATTTCACACGTTTATTTTCCTGGAACAACAACTCCGGCGCTTTTTTTTTTTTTTTTCCCCGTAAGATGGTAGTTGGGGAGAGAGGTGAATACGTTTACGTATACCTGTGCAGCGATAAAACTGCACCGGTTATGTGGGACTCACAACTGTCGAGCCGCACTACCCACTAACACCCCCCGAAGAACTTTGGCAGCAAAGCCGCCCTAAAAGTATATCGGAGCGACGCCCCCCCCTAGGGAGGGGGATACTTACTCCGGCGCGCAGGCCGGTTATATTTATCCTAAAAATTGCCTATCGCAACTAGTCTGCCGTACAGCGAGGCAGCGAATTAAAAAAAAAATACTGTATGACTCAAAATAATGTTCTGACACACTGAAAAATAAGTAATTTCTTTAGAAATTAGATTGAATCTTTAGATTTAACAAAACTCTACATTTCCTCAGAGATTTGTTACCATAGATTGGTTATGCACTAACAAACAACATTTGAAAATCGAAGCCATTTACACACACAACATTACAAGCAGTTGCACCGATACTACTAAGAAAAGAGATGCCAATTGGCATCTTTTTTTTGCTTCACTTTTTGGATGCACGTAACCTATCTACCTCCCCTTATATATAGCATATCTCTGCATTTCCTGATATTTAGGATATCGGAATAATCTTAGTTAAGGAGTTATCAATTAATTATCAAGATTATCCTCATGCTATCCTTATCATATTCTGTGTTTCATCTAGACACGCGGCAGCGTGTCAAGCCAAGTTCAAGCAAAAGGACTGGAGAACAGCGCCGTGTGTAATATTACATGAACCATTTGGAGCCACTTTTGACCCCTTCATAACTCAAAATCTATTTAACACAAACATACCAAACTTGGTATATTTATTGATACCAATAAGATTATCTAGAACCCTAAATTTCATAAATACAGCTTAAACGGTTATTGAGATACAAACGTCTAAATATCGACATATAGATCAAAAACCTAACCCACTTCCAGATGGCCTAGAAAGTTCAAATTTGGCATCCAGTTAGGTAATTGTGTGTATACAAAGGAAAAAATCAGAAAACAGTATATTTTTTTAGATTTAAAATATTTTTAAACAATCGATTTTGTTAAGTGGCACCTAGCGCCTGTCAAAATTATTAAGCAAAAACTTCTTCTTTCTTTTTATTTTAGGCACACTGCAATTTCATTGAATGTACTCAAAGTTTAGCAACGCTCCCAGCAGAGTGAGTTCGTGTATTAAAAACAATGTCATTGAAGGCACACTCAGTTTATCAATCCTTTAGTTTAAAGAGTTTTTAGCAAGAGGTGCCGGAAAAGTTGAAAGTGCTTTTTGATCTTTCGATGTCAGCTCTTCTCACTCAGAGCGAGTTCGCGTATTAAAAATAATATCATTGAAGGCACACTGCATCGTCAGTCGGTCAGTTTGTCTTGTGGCTGTGTCAGGTGCGTTTTGGTGCTCTTTGAGCTGACTTGTTTTGTGGTATTCAATGATTTTGAGGTCGAGTTGGTGTTTGAGGATTCCCATTCGTTAATACTGAGCCTAACTTTATTTTTGGCTCCGGATTTCACTGGTGACTTTTTGCAGTCGTCGGCACCAGTCACCTTTGGGGGAGTCCTAAGTGTAGACATCCTGGAGGGATGCGTCAGTAAATAACAATATAAATGTATAGGTAAAAATAAGAATTCAAAACGACTCTACCTAGAGTCACTCAAATAGATTAATTATAATCAAAAGTACTTAATTATCTAAAAGCTAACACAGTGTAAAGAAACAAAAGAATATATATGTAGGTAGAGTCGTTACTATGGGACCCAATAAGACCCCGTCAATGATAGAATAGTCAATGGTAAAAACAATGTTAAAATATATCCTAATAGGCGTCTGGTGAGATCGCCGTCAACTTGTATATACACGATAAAAATAAACACTATAATTACTGTATACAGAAGGTATACAAAAGAAATTTTTGATCAAAAACCGAGTTAAATAAAATTTTCTCTACATAGAGTAAGGGTAGTCACCAAAATTTTTGTGTAAAGAGATATAGATAAGCCCTTACTAACAGAAAAAGAATCGTCTAAATCGGACCAGTGGTTGCCGAGATAACTTAGGTTATGTATTTACAAGATGGCGGCCACAAATTTAAAAATGCTCTAAAACACGTAATTTTTGTCGCACGGCGCTGCGGTTTTTTCTGGGGTACTCAGCCCGGCACCGCCTACCCTCCTACTGTATAAAAATGGTGTTCAAAATTTTTGTTCTATGTAGAGCTTTTAGTCGCTCATAAAGTGAGGAGAGCAGTAACAATGCCAGTACCGAAAACCCCGTCACAATCCGCTCGCAAATGCCAGAGTTATAGGTGTTTTAAAATTTACAAGATGGCGGCCAACATGGCGGCCAAAAACTAAAAGTTCTCTTATCTCCCCTGTTTTCAACTCAAAATAGTCGAGTTTGGGCTCGTTAGAAAGGGTTCGTCACACTCTAGAATTATACAAGGCATTTACAATTTTAAAAACAACCCCTTATTTAATAAATGCAAAAAACACAGAAATATTTACAAAAAATTACATAAAAATATTAAAAATAAAATATAAAAATCCAGAAAAAATATGTTATGTACAACTTATGAAACTAAAATTTTCTGCATTAATTTTTTTTGTCTGGGTTCGTTTATTATATGTCGGGGTCACAACCCTTAAGTAGATAGTTTATGCCGGTTCTAATCCAGAGGATGAGGATGACCAATCAGCGAGCAGTATGAGTATGACATCATACTCGATGACGGTGGCGGCGGCGGCGGCGGCGGCGGGTCAAGTGACGCGCAACGTTAGCGGGGGCGGGGGCGGGACACGTGATCGTTTTAAAAAAATAATTCTACGCTAATAAAAAATAAAGAAAAGATAAAAAAATATAAAAAAATAATTATGTATTGTCCACATGTAATAGATGACGCTAGGTGTGACAAAAAAAGCTCTTTTGAGGAGGATCGAACCCACGCTCTCTCAGTTAGTCAGATGTACTACACCACTGGACCGCGATACCTTATAACGTTAGTATTGAAATATTGATATACATGGGTGATTATGACGTATGTGTGTGGGTAGTAGCGGGTTATAACTAGCCACCGCCTACGACTACGCCTGCGCGGATTTCCTCCTCTTCTATTAATTATGTTATAGCACAGTATATATATTAGTACTAACGTACAGTATGGACACTCCCTGCCGCTCTCTAGATTCGACCTCACCCCCCCCGTCACTTAGATTGGGTGTAGATTGAGTACCAAACGTAAAGGACGAGCTACGCAAGCACTTTTATTCACTATATTCACTTTGCGCGCCGCTGTGATTTCGTTCACAAGCATAAAAACCAACCAGTTAGCGAACGTAAAGGCCCAACTGAACTCTTTTTTTTTCATACTTGTCTTATGTTGTAAATAACCACCGCTCGAACAAAAAACACCACTTTCTGAATACACCATACACATTATGAGATTACATTGTAAATGGTAACTGCGACGTGGACGTATGAATTAACACTGAAAACTGCTATTATTTTATACATCTTTTAACACTTTTTCCATAAAATTGCGAAATTGATAAAGGATTTTGTCACAGATTAAAAATCGACATGATAGTTTTGTTGCTTTGTGTAGAGATGGGATGAAGTGAATGACTGTATGAATGATTTTGAACTGTTGTTGCGAGGTAAAAATTGGGTCATCTTTGAGCTCAACTGTACAATAGAGTACATAGATTTGGCAGTCCGCGATTTTTTGGTAAGAGATAGGCTTTAGCTGAACATCCATACCATATTTCAAGGTTAGGAAACCAGCGGTTTTTGAGTTATGAATTTTTGAAAATTGTATTTTTAGGTACTCTTTGGTCTTTGTTTTGTGAGTTTATGTAGGACCAAAGATGACTTATTACTGATTGTATAATTTGATTCCAAAGATTCATAATATGGGGTTAAAACCCCCAACAAACCTTCGGGATCCGAGGGGGATGTGGGAGTATCAGAGCGGGGAAAGCACGCGGGGCCGACAAACTCGGGGCTCCTACTTCTTCATTCTCATGTTAAACCTAACACTACGACTGTGCGGGGAGGCGAGCTTAGCTTGCCTCCCCGCACAGTCTCCGAACCTAACGGATCCGAGTCAGGGTGCTCCGAAAGTCCGAGCTCGCTTCGCTCGCTCCCGCTTCTATTTAGAACTCCCCGTACCTCACTCGCGGACCCCATATTATGAATCTTTGGGATCAAATTGACTTAGACCTTGACCTTGACGGATTACCCCCTGGTTTTCGATTTGTTACCCCCAAGCTTGTCTGCCCTCAAGTCGGCCCAGATAGTTTATGCCGGTTCTAATCCAGAGGATGAGGATGACCAATCAGCGAGCAGTATGAGTATGACATCATACTCGATGACTGCGGCGGCGGCGGCGGCGGGTCAAGTGACGCGCAACGTTAGCGGGGGCGGGGGCGGGACACGTGATCGTTTTAAAAAAATAATTCTACGCTAATAAAAAATAAAGAAAAGATAAAAAAATATAAAAAAATAATTATGTATTGTCCACATGTAATAGATGACGCTAGGTGTGACAAAAAAAGCTCTTTTGAGGAGGATCGAACCCACGCTCTCTCAGTTAGTCAGATGTACTACACCACTGGACCGCGATACCTTATAACGTTAGTATTGAAATATTGAGATACATGGGTGATTATGACGTATGTGTGTGGGTAGTAGCGGGTTATAACTAGCCACCGCCTACGACTACGCCTGCGCGGATTTTCTCCTCTTCTACTAATTATGTTATAGTATGTGTAAAGGGGGTTACTGAGAGACAGATAGACGGACATACGAAAGGTTTTGGGGTTCCATTATGAGCTACATCGCGGCGGCAGCGGCGGCGGTAGCGCATGGACAGCGCATCGGCATCGGCAGCGGTGTTGCGGAATGAAATCTTAATAAAAAATTTAAATATAGAAAAATAATTACGCTGACACATTTTATTCCGTCTTTGTACGCTTATGAGGTTATTTCAGATATTCTGATGGTATGCAGTTGCCACTCGAAAACTTTATTATCTCAACCTACTAAGTATTTGTTTAAATTGCTGGGGCTGGTTTTTTCTATTGTGGTGATGGTGATAATGATAAGGTGAAGTGTTTTTCATGTGGACTTAAGACTAATTGAATAGGACATATTTGACGATCCTTGGGAGGAACATATGAAATTTTCTCCATTATGTTTTTATTTGGTAGCAGATAAGGGTTGTCGTTATATTCATCATCATATCTGCTCATATATAAGTCCCCACCGAGGGGCTCGAGCCTACCCTGAATTAGGGTGATCGAGCCTTAGTCAACCACGCAGACCCAGTGCAGGTTGATCGACTTCACACACAACCTTCAAGTTTCTTCGCAGGTGTGTGCAGGTTTCTTCACGATGTTTTCCTTCACCGTTAAAGTAATCGGTGAGTATATGTACGTAAGTTTCGAAAAACTCATTGGTACATTGACCGTCCGGATTCGAACCCGACACTTCTGGTTAGGAGGACTGAGTCATTACCGGTTGAGCTACCGACTGTCGTTATATTAAATAAATACAATAAATATTAACTTTAAATTTTTATTATACCTAATCCCACTCATCTACTTCTCTTCTTCTATCTACCTCGCGACGTCTAAAACAAATAAAAATAGCTTTAATACTTATGAAGGAAGGCTTGTATAAAAGCAAAAAATGCTAGTTATAATTCTTATATACTTACAAGTGCAATCTTAATCTAAGTAACAGTAAAAACCGCATTAGATATCCGTAATTTATTAATATACAGCCAGCATTATATTATTATATTAGGAGGTAAAGTAATGTAATTTTTTAATAATTTGTATGAACATTTTGATTTATCATCTATTATAGTGACTGGTTGACCGATTGACCAACCGTATGGTGGTTTGGTGGTTAGCATCCTGGTTGCTTGAGCAAAGGTCGTGGGTTCGATTCCCACCTGACTAGGTTGATCATATAACAGGTCATCATCAATTTAGATCTAAGTATTTTTATCTTTATTTGTATATCTCGATATGTTAAACAAAACTGCATACGACTGTACTTATTTTGCAAGTGTAGATGTCAAAGGTGTGTCTACGCAATGAAAGATACCGCATTAGTATAAGTATGATAAGATAAATGAGGAAAATTTCAATCAGTGACTTACAGTGATAGTGTCTTAAGGTGTAAGTGAGTTACAGTAATATAGAAGTAAACATGAATTTCTTTTTATCAAATTTTTTAACAACCACTATCGTTGTTACACTCTCATCATTAAATTTAGACTCTAAAAGAGTTGATTTCACTAAGAAATTAGATCCTGCGCAATTGGTTGAAGTATCATCATGTCAGGATCGGTCGCCTTGGTACTTTACAAACATTGTATCTAATAGCTCACGTTGTACGATATCTAACATAAGGATTGTAAAAGTGCATAAAGTAACGGGTGTGACCAAAAAGAATATATACAAGTGGAGACATAATACAAATATCACACCTCTCAACATCTGCGATAACAATTCTGACTGGGAAATAAAATATGTTGATATTATAGATGATGATTCGATAAAACGGAATCGCCGTCATTTAACATATCAGTGGGAGAATAATGAAAACGAGCGTATCTATATGTTTGAAAATGAAGCGGTTAACATTCATATGAAAGTCAAGTTCCACAATTACGACGAACCAACAGCAGAGAAGGGAAAAGTAGATTCAAAAGATTTGAACATTCCCTATGCGTGTAGAAAGTATGAAGTCGGCTTATCATACTTTATCTCATGGGCTAATGCTGAAAAACATATTTTAAAATCGTCAACAGAAAAATGTGAGCGAAAATCACATCAGTAACTGATCTTGTTTTTCTTTTCCCTATGTACGCTCATAAACTTAGATTAAATAATTTGTAAAAAAGAAATAACCCTCCTTTGTGTCACCGTAATCGGGTAAAGTTTGGATTTCCTTTTAAGATGTAAGAATAGGTATTTGAAGTAATATAAATAACCCTCCTTTTATCACCTTAGTTGAGTAAAGTGATGATTTTCTTTAAAGTTATAATCATAAGAAACCTATATTAATGTAAAAATATAGATTACTAGCTGTTTCCCGCGGCTTCACCCGCGTGGACCACGTTTCTATGACTTTTAGAGGGTGCGCAGTGCGCGAGCCGCAAGCGGCTCGCGAGCGTGGTAAAAAGTAGTCTATGTCTTAATCCAGGTCCTAATCTGTCTACCTACCAAATTTCAGCCAAATCCGTTCAGTAGTTTTTGCGGGAAAGCGTAACAGACAGACTTAGTTACGCATTTATAATATTAGTAGGGATTACAGGAAAATATAATTTAATTAATTTAAATCATTTTATTTAAAATCAGTTTAATCATTTATTTAGCTCATATAGGTAAGAAAGGGACCTTACTTTACTTCAACTACTTACCTCGATTTCAACTACCTACATCACACATTCCATCGGCTTGGTCTATTATTCTGGTAAGGTGGGTTTAATAGTCTAGGGATTAAATAATACAAATATTATTTTAGAAAATACTTTTATTTTTATTAATTTAGACTGTTAAAGCAGGCTCTTAGCTGTTAGAACAGGCTGTTAGATGTTCTGTTGAACAGACTGTTAGCTGTTAGACAGGTATTAACAGGACATAGTTGCTCATTGTTCCATTAGCTGATAAGGGATGACCTTGAACATGTTTAACAAAACAGTATATCGTTTATACAGGCTCTTAGCTGTTTGAACAGGCTGTTAGCTGTTGAACAGACTGTTAGCTGTTAGACAGGTATTAACAGGACATAGTTGCTCATTATTCTATTAGCTGATAAGGGATGACCTTGAACATGTTTAACAAAACAGTATATCGTTTATACAGGCTCTTAGCTGTTTGAACAGGCTGTTAGCTGTGGAACAGACTGTTAGCTGTTAGACAGGTATTAACAGGACATAGTTGCTCATTATTCTATTAGCTGATAAGGGATGACCTTGAACATGTTTAACAAAACAGTATATCGTTTATACAGGCTCTTAGCTGTTTGAACAGGCTGTTAGCTGTGGAACAGACTGTTAGCTGTTAGACAGGTATTAACAGGACATAGTTGCTCATTATTCTATTAGCTGATAAGGGATGACCTTGAACATGTTTAACAAAACAGTATATTGTTTATACAGGCTCTTAGCTGTTTGAACAGGCTGTTAGCTGTTGAACAGACTGTTGGCTGTTAGACAGGTATTAACAGGACATAGTTGCTCATTATTCTATTAGCTGATAAGGGATGACCTTGAACATGTTTAACAAAACAGTATATTGTTTATACAGGCTCTTAGCTGTTTGAACAGGCTGTTAGCTGTTGAACAGACTGTTGGCTGTTAGACAGGTATTAACAGGACATAGTTGCTCATTAGAGATAATTGGAGGTGTTTAGAAAAAATAATGTATAATAAAATAATTTTAACCAACTGTATAAAACAAGGGATGCTTAGAATATAAGATGCTTCATGATACAATAAGTTCGGTAGTTCAACGAGTAAACATATCGGCTCTTAGCTGTTAGAACAGGCTGTTAGCTTGAACAGACTGTTAGCTGTTAGACTAGTATTGACAGGACATAGGTGCTCATTGTTCTATTAGCTGATAAGGGATGACCTTGAACATGTTTAAAAAAACAGTATATCGTTTATATAAGAATGATTTATATTATTACATTAAGTTCGGTAGTTCAACGAGTAAACATGTCGGCATCTAAAGTTGACACCAAGTTAATGAAATAAAACAAGTATATACCTATTACATGAAAATTGTTGTTTTATTTTTAAGATTTGCATGTGGAACCCTAAAAAGATGTTGCTTTTCAACTATACATAAAATTAATTATACTTTATACTGTTATCAGCGGACCGCTTCCGCCTGCGAGCGGTATTATGACTCGTAGGAGTCGTTTGGCACAGTGGTTAAGTCCATTGGCTTCTCATTATAAGGTGGTGGGTTCGATTCTCGCTCTAACTTTGATCCACCAAATTAGGTCTTCATACACTCTTACTAGAATTTATAGTAGACATGTAGAGGTATTATACCTTTACATGCTGTGACTCACCGAACTCATCAGATTTCATCATTATGTTATACATATCTGTTTAGGGGAATACCAGCTATGTGAGACGGACAGACGGACACATGCCGCGGCTTGCCAAACAGTTTTTCAAGAACTATATAATTGTTTTTACCTATATAAAAATCTGTTAATACTTTTGAGATTAAGAGTTCTAACACCTGCTTGGATAGGATTAAAAGTTTTATGTGTAAAGTAGATGATAAGAGACTATGGCTGGGGTTCAAACGGCAGCTTGGGCTGGGGGTTAGCTGCCTACGATGGTGGTGATGAGTTATCTAATTTATGTTTCTATACTATTTAAAGTATACTTATCAACAAAATTATATACATATAAAATATATTTAAGGTTTCGCATACGATTTCGATGAGAAAAAGGTGAAACTTAGCAAGGTTCCGTGATATACATATGTGTTACCTAGGCATCCCCTGTCATGTTTAAGGTTATCTGTATACCTAAGTACTTAACCATAAAATTATAAAAAATATTTAAGGATCCGCATACAAAAAAATGACCACCCAATGAGGAGTCTACCTACCTATTTTTGTGATAGTCCACCGCACCCGAGTTATCTCCTCGCTTTTAGGATTTGTAAAGTATAATACCTCTACATGTCTACTATAAATTCTAGTAAGAGTGTATGAAGACCTAATTTGGTGGATAAAAGTTAGAGCGAGAATCGAACCCACCACCTCATAATGAGAAGCCAATGGACTTAACCACTGTGCCAAACGACTCCTCCGAGTCATAATACCGCTCGCAAGCGGATGCGGTCCGCTGATAACAGTATAAAATATAATTAATTTTATGTATAGTTGAAAAGCAACATCTTTTTAGGGTTCCACATGCAAATCTTAAAAATAAAAAAACATTTTCATGTAATAGGTATATACTTGTTTTATTTCATTAACTTGGTGTCAACTTTAGATGCCGACATGTTTACTCGTTGAACTACCGAACTTAATGTAATCATATAAATCATTCTTATATAAACGATATACTGTTTTTTTAAACATGTTCAAGGTCATCCCTTATCAGCTAATAGAACAATGAGCACCTATGTCCTGTCAATACTAGTCTAACAGCTAACAGTCTGTTCAAACTAACAGCCTGTTCTAACAGCTAAGAGCCGATATGTTTACTCGTTGAACTACCGAACTTATTGTATCATGAAGCATCTTATATTCTAAGCATCCCTTGTTTTATACAGTTGGTTAAAATTATTTTATTATACATTATTTTTTCTAAACACCTCCAATTATCTCTAATGAGCAACTATGTCCTGTTAATACCTGTCTAACAGCCAACAGTCTGTTCAACAGCTAACAGCCTGTTCAAACAGCTAAGAGCCTGTATAAACGATATACTGTTTTGTTAAACATGTTCAAGGTCATCCCTTATCAGCTAATAGAATAATGAGCAACTATGTCCTGTTAATACCTGTCTAACAGCTAACAGTCTGTTCAACAGCTAACAGCCTGTTCAAACAGCTAAGAGCCTGTATAAACGATATACTGTTTTGTTAAACATGTTCAAGGTCATCCCTTATCAGCTAATGGAACAATGAGCAACTATGTCCTGTTAATACCTGTCTAACAGCTAACAGTCTGTTCAACAGAACATCTAACAGCCTGTTCTAACAGCTAAGAGCCTGCTTTAACAGTCTAAATTAATAAAAATAAAAGTATTTTCTAAAATAATATTTGTATTATTTAATCCCTAGACTATTAAACCCACCTTACCAGAATAATAGACCAAGCCGATGGAATGTGTGATGTAGGTAGTTGAAATCGAGGTAAGTAGTTGAAGTAAAGTAAGGTCCCTTTCTTACCTATATGAGCTAAATAAATGATTAAACTGATTTTAAATAAAATGATTTAAATTAATTAAATTATATTTTCCTGTAATCCCTACTAATATTATAAATGCGTAACTAAGTCTGTCTGTTACGCTTTCCCGCAAAAACTACTGAACGGATTTGGCTGAAATTTGGTAGGTAGACAGATTAGGACCTGGATTAAGACATAGACTACTTTTTACCACGCTCGCGAGCCGCTTGCGGCTCGCGCACTGCGCACCCTCTAAAAGTCATAGAAACGTGGTCCACGCGGGTGAAGCCGCGGGAAACAGCTAGTAATCTATATTTTTACATTAATATAGGTTTCTTATGATTATAACTTTAAAGAAAATCATCACTTTACTCAACTAAGGTGATAAAAGGAGGGTTATTTATATTACTTCAAATACCTATTCTTACATCTTAAAAGGAAATCCAAACTTTACCCGATTACGGTGACACAAAGGAGGGTTATTTCTTTTTTACAAATTATTTAATCTAAGTTTATGAGCGTACATAGGGAAAAGAAAAACAAGATCAGTTACTGATGTGATTTTCGCTCACATTTTTCTGTTGACGATTTTAAAATATGTTTTTCAGCATTAGCCCATGAGATAAAGTATGATAAGCCGACTTCATACTTTCTACACGCATAGGGAATGTTCAAATCTTTTGAATCTACTTTTCCCTTCTCTGCTGTTGGTTCGTCGTAATTGTGGAACTTGACTTTCATATGAATGTTAACCGCTTCATTTTCAAACATATAGATACGCTCGTTTTCATTATTCTCCCACTGATATGTTAAATGACGGCGATTCCGTTTTATCGAATCATCATCTATAATATCAACATATTTTATTTCCCAGTCAGAATTGTTATCGCAGATGTTGAGAGGTGTGATATTTGTATTATGTCTCCACTTGTATATATTCTTTTTGGTCACACCCGTTACTTTATGCACTTTTACAATCCTTATGTTAGATATCGTACAACGTGAGCTATTAGATACAATGTTTGTAAAGTACCAAGGCGACCGATCCTGACATGATGATACTTCAACCAATTGCGCAGGATCTAATTTCTTAGTGAAATCAACTCTTTTAGAGTCTAAATTTAATGATGAGAGTGTAACAACGATAGTGGTTGTTAAAAAATTTGATAAAAAGAAATTCATGTTTACTTCTATATTACTGTAACTCACTTACACCTTAAGACACTATCACTGTAAGTCACTGATTGAAATTTTCCTCATTTATCTTATCATACTTATACTAATGCGGTATCTTTCATTGCGTAGACACACCTTTGACATCTACACTTGCAAAATAAGTACAGTCGTATGCAGTTTTGTTTAACATATCGAGATATACAAATAAAGATAAAAATACTTAGATCTAAATTGATGATGACCTGTTATATGATCAACCTAGTCAGGTGGGAATCGAACCCACGACCTTTGCTCAAGCAACCAGGATGCTAACCACCAAACCACCATACGGTTGGTCAATCGGTCAACCAGTCACTATAATAGATGATAAATCAAAATGTTCATACAAATTATTAAAAAATTACATTACTTTACCTCCTAATATAATAATATAATGCTGGCTGTATATTAATAAATTACGGATATCTAATGCGGTTTTTACTGTTACTTAGATTAAGATTGCACTTGTAAGTATATAAGAATTATAACTAGCATTTTTTGCTTTTATACAAGCCTTCCTTCATAAGTATTAAAGCTATTTTTATTTGTTTTAGACGTCGCGAGGTAGATAGAAGAAGAGAAGTAGATGAGTGGGATTAGGTATAATAAAAATTTAAAGTTAATATTTATTGTATTTATTTAATATAACGACAGTCGGTAGCTCAACCGGTAATGACTCAGTCCTCCTAACCAGAAGTGTCGGGTTCGAATCCGGACGGTCAATGTACCAATGAGTTTTTCGAAACTTACGTACATATACTCACCGATTACTTTAACGGTGAAGGAAAACATCGTGAAGAAACCTGCACACACCTGCGAAGAAACTTGAAGGTTGTGTGTGAAGTCGATCAACCTGCACTGGGTCTGCGTGGTTGACTAAGGCTCGATCACCCTAATTCAGGGTAGGCTCGAGCCCCTCGGTGGGGACTTATATATGAGCAGATATGATGATGAATATAACGACAACCCTTATCTGCTACCAAATAAAAACATAATGGAGAAAATTTCATATGTTCCTCCCAAGGATCGTCAAATATGTCCTATTCAATTAGTCTTAAGTCCACATGAAAAACACTTCACCTTATCATTATCACCATCACCACAATAGAAAAAACCAGCCCCAGCAATTTAAACAAATACTTAGTAGGTTGAGATAATAAAGTTTTCGAGTGGCAACTGCATACCATCAGAATATCTGAAATAACCTCATAAGCGTACAAAGACGGAATAAAATGTGTCAGCGTAATTATTTTTCTATATTTCAATTTTTTATTAAGATTTCATTCCGCAACACCGCTGCCGATGCCGATGCGCTGTCCATGCGCTACCGCCGCCGCTGCCGCCGCGATGTAGCTCATAATGGAACCCCAAAACCTTTCGTATGTCCGTCTATCTGTCTCTCAGTAACCCCCTTTACACATACTATAACATAATTAGTAGAAGAGGAGAAAATCCGCGCAGGCGTAGTCGTAGGCGGTGGCTAGTTATAACCCGCTACTACCCACACACATACGTCATAATCACCCATGTATCTCAATATTTCAATGCTAACGTTATAAGGTATCGCGGTCTAGTGGTGTAGTACATCTGACTAACTTAGCGAGCGTGGGTTCGATCCTCCTCAAAAGAACTTTTTTTGTCACACCTAGCGTCATCTATTATGTGTGGACAATACATAATTATTTTTTTTTATATTTTTTTATCTTTTTCTTTGTTTTTTTTATTTTTTTTAGTAGCATAGAATTTTTTTTAAAACAATCACGTGTCCCGCCCCCGCCCCCGCTAACGTTGCGCGTCACTTGACCCGCCGCCGTCATCGACTATGATGTCATACTCATACAGCTCGCTGATTGGTCATCCTCATCCTCTGGATTAGAACCGGCATAAACTATCTACTCCCTTAAACTTCAAAAAATCATATTTTAAAAACTACTAAACTGAAAAATTTAAAATTTTTAGAGATTATTCTACCACTTATTATCTATGCAAAAGTTCAATAAAAAAGACAGGTCACCGATCTTGATCGCAAGATAAAAATTTTTGAAAATTTGTAATTTTTTGAAAAGTTCACAACTCACTGAGTTTTCCAAATTTTTGAGATCCAAAAACGGCAAGGGTCTTCTCGGTGGCTCCACAATTTTTGGGCTTCATCAGAAACAGCCGCACGGCACGGGATCAATGACCTCGTGGCCACGTGGTTTCTTGTTTTTTCGAAATATTTCCTCCCCCATTAAGGAGAAAAATCCAAAACATATGTCACCTTGTAGAGCACTTTGAAGCACATGATACAACGACATAAAAGTGGTAGGTCACAGCGACTGACACGGCGCCGCACGCCTCCAAAGTTTAAAATTTTATGAAAATTTCACTTTTTTCCACTTATCTTTTCCAAATTTTTAGTACGGAGTGCACTGGTAATACCAAAAGATGCGTTACATCGGCCCGCACAAAACGGTGTATTGCACTTGGTTCTACGATAAAAATTGACCACTTTTTTGATTTTTTAAAATAAATTTCGAGCGCGGAACAGCCTTGGGCGTGTCCGTTCGGCGCGGGGGGTGGCGCGCGACTGGGTTAGGTTAGGTTAGGTTTTTTTTTTTTTTTTTTTTTTTCTACTACCTCCAACTTTATCGGAGACTTTATTTAGCTTATCTACTCTTCCATTCCAGTTCTCTCTTTTATGCTTCTCGCACTTTCATGCTTCATACTTTGTCTTTCTTTTATCCTTCACCTTTCATTACTTTTGTGGGTGGGACTCCCATCTCATTTTGCCTACATTACTACTTTTTATCCTTTTTTGTGTCTAGGTTACTTTTATCCTTTGTCTGTTTTTATGTTTCTGGGTAATAAGTCAATACAACCAGTTACTTTATTTTTCACAATCTCAAATTTCTTATCAAATTACAGTTTATCCATAAGCTACTTATTATATCTATGATTTGACAACTTATTTTCTATGCTAATCTATAATATAGTTACATTATACTATGACAGCATAGTTTCTTTATCTTGTTTTGTTTCTTTTTAATACTATTTCGGCTATTTTAATACAATACTTTATAAATTTGTCTCTGTGTTTGCCTCTCATTATATCCTTCACATTCTCTGGTTTTAGTTCGGTATCTATTTCATTTTCTATTTTTAAGCGCTCTGTAGTGTGCACTGGACATACAAATAGTATATGAGATACTGTCACATCTATTTCCGGGTCGCAAATGCACGATGGGCTCTCCTTACACCTGAAACGGTTCAAGTATCCGGAGAACCCACCGTGTCCCGTCATTACTTGTGTACTGACACTATTTATTTGCAGTTTCCGCACTATGCCATATGCCGCCACCGCGTCGGGGAAAAATATCTTCGTCACAGAAGCCGTTTCACCTGCCTTATATCTCCCGTTCCACTCGTCAAGCGTTGCCGTTCGTATGCTTCGCCTGACGAATGATACGGGACACAGATCATAATCAGGTCTTCTCTTGGAACCTTCAGCGGCCTCCTTGGCCAGTGCGTCAGCTCTCTCGTTTGCCTCCAGTCCTGCGTGAACCTTCACCCAAAACAAAGTGACAGCTTTGCCTTGGTGAGATGCCGATTTGATGTTGGCTCTGGCTTCAACGGCCAGAGGATGGAGGCAGCCGGGGTTCTTGACGGTTAGGTTAGGTTAGGTTAGGTTTTTTTTTTTTTTTTAAATACTTCTACCTCCAACATGATCGGAGCCTGTGTTCGCTATTCTACTCTTTCATACCAGTTCACGCTTTAATTCCTCTCGCACTTCCATTCCGCATACTATTTCTTTCTTGCATTCATCTCTTTCTTTCATGTTCGGGTGGGACTCCCGTCTACTGGCCCTAAGGTAACTAAATTTTTTCTTTTTTATTATATTTGGGAGGCAGGGTAAATGATTGTACTCTACAACAGATTTTTTATAATTTTTGGTTACACCTGATTCCAAGACTCTACATAAGAAACATATTACTATTCTAGTATATCTTAAATCTATATTTATGTACTTATCGTTTAAATCTATGCTTATCTCTAATATTCTATATAATACTATTATATATATATATATCATCATTACATTCTATGCATATCAGTAATATACAACATATTATGATTGCATATTTACTTAGACATATTTTATGTTGTTGGACAATTATATTTTCTATTATAGTGCTATTAACTATTAATACATATTCATTATGTATATGCCTCTTTTTACAGTGGAACGGACTCAGGTCACATTTCAGCACCCTCCCGGAGTGCTCAGCGGTTTCCTTAGCAAATGAGTCAGCCACTTCGTCACGATCCAATCCAGTGTGAACGTTTGTCCAGCACAAAATAACAATTTTGTTCTGGCGAGATAAGGATATATCTCTGGATTTTGTCACAAGAGGATGGAGACGGTCTGGATTTATGACTATTGAGGATGTTGCAAGTTTTCCGCTGAAGGCTCCGAGGGGGATGGCTTCAGGTGCAAGTACGACTTCGGCTGCTAGCGATCGACACCGACAATTTGTTGTCGCAATAAAGCCACCCAGGGCGCCTTTAGCAGTACGCTACCGACGTACGGGCCAGCCCGTCCCACTTCAGACGCACCGGGCAGCTGAAACTAAAAGCATTATGGTCAGTGACATCTAGTTTGGCCTTTACACAGTTGCGGCAGGAGGGTGGGTCGCCGGTGAGTTTGTCCGCACACGTCGCGCTGAGGTGGGGGCCGCCACAGTGGCTGCACAGGTCAGCCGGCTCCTTGCAGAACCGTCTGCCGTGCCCGTACCCCAGGCAGCGTGTGCACTGGACTAAGGGAGACTGATCTTTTACGACGATGCGCTGGAGGTCAATATGGACGAGCCCCAGCTCTGTCACTCTTCGCCAGATGGTCGGCGAGGTGCTTATCACGATGTGACAGGCATGGGGGTTCCTGGCTCTCTTCCTATATTTGACCTCCAGGCGATCATCCCCAGTGTCGAGGCCGTGAAAAACACCCCTGTTCTGGTTCCTCAGAGCTTTTAGGTCGTCATCGTCTGTGTTGATTTGCAACACGTCTCTGAGGATAACCAGTGGGTCCTTGTTCTTTACTTCCTCGACACTGAGGGTCGCTCCTTCCCTTTCCAGCTTTTCCACAACTTTGTTCCTTTCTTCAGTGTTCTGGAAGCCCATGACGATTTTACGGTCTTTGGCTTTTCTGACCCTCTCTACCTTGACCCAACCCTCCTTCGCGTCGATCACTTTCCTGACTCTATCTAGCACCTCGTCCCCGGTCTCCATCTCGTCCCTGGAGGTTACCACTATGGAGTGGAGTGTTGCAGGCCTAGGTAGCGACCTGTCGCTTGCGGTGGCGGCAACAGCCGCATAGCTCCTAGCCTGCTCCATTGTCGCCTTCTGGCTCTCCAGGGACTCCTTTAGTTCTTCCATCATTTTAGTATTATTTGCAAGGAGTCTTGAGTGCTCCTCGAGACGGGTCAATAGATTGGGGTCGGAGTTGACCATGAAGGTGGCGTCGGACACAGAAGCCTCCGGCTCCACCTCCACCTTCCCCTCCTGATCACCAATCAATCCCGAAGCCCCTCCGATCTTTCCCATTTCCGGCGTTTTGGAGGCCCTCTCTGCCTCCTTTACCAGCTGGTAGAGTCGGTCTAGGGCTTCGGTGATGTTATTTTTGATCTCCGTCTTGATGTTGCGAGAAGCACTCAGACTCAGCTTACCAGAAACCAGTAGGGCCTTTGCCTCAGCCGAGCGACTCTCATAAGTTTTACCTTTAGTTTCTAAGGAGGCTCTACTTTTGTCAATTTGTGACTGTGTCGGCCGTGTTTTGGTGCTAGTAGAGCCGGTCTGTCTCGTTGAGGTCGAGTCCGTGTACGTGTCCTCCCACTCGTTAATGCTGCGCCTGACGTTGGCTTTTTGCGCAAGCTTGGGTGGGGACTTCTTGGCGTCGGCATCGGTCGCTTTCAGGGGAGTCCTGGCTGTGTACATGATGGAGGTATGCGTTAAACAAGAACAATAAAAATACAATAATAAATTTAAAAGTTATTAACCCTAAAGGAATAAATAAAATTTTTATTTGGCTCTACCTAGAGTCACTAGGTAACTAATTTCTTTCAAAGAAAAGGGTTAATTGTCAATTACTTAATGCTTACACAATATAATATAACAAGAATAGAAAATATAAATTTATATAGAGTCGTAGGAAGGGGCCCAATAAGACCCCGTCAAATTTTATATGGTCAAAAATAATAATAAAATAAAATATAATATTCAATAGTCAAAAGAGGGCTTAAAATAAAGTTTTTCAAAAATTTCTCTACGTAGAGACAATGTAGAGTCAAAATTATAGTCGTTAATTGTAGTCTTAAGTTAACACATATAAACAAAGAAAAAATTTTTTAAAACGGACCAGTACTTCCTGAGATAACTTAACTTAAATATTTACAAGATGGCGGACAAAATGGCCGCCATAAACCAAAATTGTTGTGGAGAGCTTAGTTTTTAGCGTAGAACACTGCGGTTTTTTGCAGTGCTCTCAGCCCGGCTCCGACTACCCTACTGCAATGGAAAACTGATGTTAAAATTTTTGACTCTAGGTAGAGTTATAGAGTCACTTGCCGTGTGGGTAGAGTGGTGGAGATGCCGAAGCCGAAAACCCCACTCGAATCCGCTTAAAACTGCCGAAGTAACACAAGTTTGAAAATTTTCAAGATGGCGGACAAAATGGCCGCCAAACCTAAAAGTGTCCGTATCTCCTTTATTTCTGCACTAAAAGAGCCGAGTTTGGGCTTGTTATGTAGGGATTTTAAAATTACACAATTTAAGGATGGATTTAGAATTTCAAAAACAACCCCTAATTAATTACATGAAGCAAATACAATAGAAATTTCAAAAAACTTCTAAAACTCAAAAATACCTAATCGAAAAATTCAGATTTCCTTAAAAACTACGTTCACCCAACCCGTCCTCGAGATACTGATAATTTTGGTGTCCAAAAAGCAATTTTGAGTTTGTACTTATAAATACAATTTTATATTTGAACCTAAATGAAAGAGTGTATTTTTATTAAAAAATTTATATCTCGAGTTCGGGCAAGCGTAAAAATTTTTCAAAGGTATTAAAATAAAGAGGAAGAGTTACTTAAGTTAATACTTAAATAAAATTTGGTGGTCGCCGCGCAGAATTTTCCGGGAACGCAGCGGGGAATCCAGGGAAAAATTTCAGCAACTTCGGATGGTTGTTTCTCAGCCAGTTGTGGCCCGATTTTCAAAATCTTTTCGGTGTTAGGCTCCTACATGCATGCCCCTCCAGATGGCATCACAGAATTTTGCAGGTCTTCCAGATCTCGAAAAATCGGCCACGTGGTGATTACTGAAATTCCCCGTTTTCACCCGGAAGGCGTGGCCAGAAAAATCCAATTTTTTGCACAGGTGTGGGCACCCCTAGGAGACATTCGATGGCAAGATAAAATAGTGGGGGTAAAGATCTGTATCTTGCAGCGTATGCGGTTTTCTGCTCCGAGCACGTGGCTAACCTTGGTGCACGCTTGAAAAAAGCTGAAAATCACTGAAAGTAGCACTTTTTTCACTGCAATCCAGGAGATTTTTGTATCCAGGGGTCACTTAGACTTGTTGTCACAATCCACGAAAATTTCAGAAAAATCCGAGCACTTTTGATATTTATAGTGATTTTTTGAGCGTGGAGCTGCTCTAAAAACGATCCGCGCGCTGCGGGGGGTGCCGCGCGACTGGTTAGGTTAGGTTAGGTTAGGTTAGGTTGGGATGCAAGTCGGGTTCCTCCTCGTGTGCCAAACTGCTGCTTGTCCCTTTGGATACGTCTGGAGGGAACAGCAGCATCTTTTGGCCGGTGCATCCTGGGCGCTTGTCAATTATATCTCCTTGTGGGATATAATTGACTCGCGGCGAATACCCGACAAGCGGGAGGTATGCGTGTTCTGGGTTAAGTCACAGACACGCATACGGGCGCACGCCTCGCTCTACTTTTAGAGTGCTGGCGTAGCGTGGAAGTATACCGTAATCCTTCGGGGGCGGGGGCCTTGCCTTAAATGGCCGGGCTGCGAGGAGACAACCTCTATAAAAAATATTGCGGGCGAGGAGACAACCTCGTTAAAAAACATTGCGGGCCGTGAGAGGAGGGTTTTGCCCTCAGCTCACGGAAAAGGTGGGACTGCGGGGGAGGAGGAGTGTCGGTATTGCGATGCGCCGCTCTCCCTATCCTCCGCAGCCGAGCGGGGTTGAGGAGTTGGAGGCAGGACCGTGGAGGGAGAGGAGTGTTGGTATTACGATGCGCCTCTCTCCCTGCCCTCCGCGGTTCTGCCTGGGCCTGCCGAAAGGTGGGCGGTCGCCGGTGGGGGACTGGAAGTAAAGGCTCTGCCGGTTTCCCAGTCGTCTGCCACTCGGGCGAAGCGGGAGTGCCGTGGGGTTTTAGCCGGTAAGAGTCCGGCATAACCCGTCGGCCTCCTCCAGCGGACGGGTATCCATGAGGATTTCCCCACGTAAAAAAAAAAAAAAAAAAAAAAAAAAAAGGTTAGGTTAGGTTAGGTTAGGTTAGGTTAGGTTAGGTTAGGTTAGGTTCAGCGGGGCGGAGGGCGCTCGGGGAGCGCCCAGCTATGGAAGAACGGGAGGCCGTTCGGCGGGAGGCGAGGGCCGCAATCGTCCAGCACTGGGCAGAGGACCTCGCTAACGCGACATTCGGCCGCCGAACGCTGGACGCGCTTGGGCCAGTCTTGCAGGACTGGCTCGAGCGAAGGCACGGTTTCCTCTCGTTCCGTCTGGTGCAGGTGTTGTCCGGGCACGGCTGCTTCGGATCGTACCTGTACCGGATTGGAAGAGAGGGAACCCAATCGTGCCACGAATGCGGTGCGGCGGTGGACACGGCGCAGCACACACTTGAAGTGTGCCCGTCGTGGTCCGAGCCACGTCGCGACTTAGTTGCGGCGGTCGGGCGGGACCTCTCGCTCCCCAGCGTGGTCAAAGCCATGTTGGAGGGCGAGGGGACATGGGCGGCAGTTGCCTCCTTCTGCGAACACGTTATATCACAGAAGGAGGCGGCGGAGCGCGCACGGGAGGACGACCCTCTCGCAGCGCCGCTCCGCAGGCGGAGAAGGGGCAGGAGAAGACGGTTGCACGACCGTCTTCACCCTGCCGGTGGTGATTAGCGGGCGACAGGCGTGGGGGCGCTTTCGCCCGCATTGCACTAATCACCACCCTCGCCGACGGGAATGGTTGAGCACTCACGGTCATTCCCGGGCCCCTCCCTGTGCGGAGGGGCGTGAAGGGCCTGCTGTAAAGGTGGGCAGTCGCCGGTGGAGGACTGGACGTAAAGGCTCTGCCGGTTTCCCAGTCCTCTGCCACTCGGGCGATGCGGGAGTGCCGTGGGGTTTTAGCCGGTAAGAGTCCGGCATAACCCGTCGGCCTCCCCCAGCGGACGGGTATCCATGAGGATCTCCCCACGTAAAAAAAAAAAAAAAAAAAAGATTAGGTTAGGTTAGGTTTTTTTTTTTTTTTTTTTTTCTCTACTACCTGACATTATCAGAGCCTGTTTTTATCTAATTTTCTCTTTCATACCAGTTCTCGCTTTTATTCCTCTCGCACTTTTATTTCTCATACTTGATCTTTCTTTCATCCATCATCTTTCGCTGCCATTATGGGTGGGACTCCCATCTAATTTAACCTAATCTACTTTGCTACTTTTATCCTTTTGTTGTTTTTATTTATTTAGGTTACTTTTATCCATTTTGTTTGTTTTATTTGTTGGGGTGACAATAACACATGCAAATTTCTTTTATTTTACACATTTTCTTATCTAGGCAATCTATTTATAAACTAATGTTACAACTATATTTTCTTACACTTATTTTTACACTTATTTTTATGCTATTCTCTAATATATTACACAATATTATGACAGCATAATTTCTTCATCTATTTTTATTTCTTAAAACTACTTTTTCTGCTACTTTTACACAATAGTTTATAAACTTCTCTCTTTGTTTACTTTGCATTACTTCGTTGACGTTGTTTGGTGTCAATTTGATATTTAGTTCTATTTCTGCATTGAGGCGATCCGTGGCATGCACGGGGCATTCGAACAAAATGTGTGAAATTGATTCCTCCATTTCTGGATCGCAGATGCACGATGGGCTCTCCTTACACCTGAAACGGTTCAAGTATTCAGAGAACCCACCGTGCCCCGTCATAACCTGTGTGGTAATACTACTGATTTCTAATTTCCGTACTATAAATTTCCGTGTACGCCGCCACGGCATCAGGGAAGAAGATCTTCGTAACTGATGCCGTTTCGCCTATGTCGTATCTATGGTTCCATTCATCAAGCGTCGCTGTTCTTATGCATCGCTTGATGAATGAAACAGGACACAAGTCATAGTCAGGTTTTCTCTTGGAACCTTCAGCGGCCTCCTTGGCCAGTGTATCTGCCCTTTCATTTGCCTCCAGTCCCGCATGAGCCTTCACCCAGAACAAAGTAGCAACTTTGCCCTGGTGTGAAGCCATTTTGATGTTATGTCTGGCTTCAACAGCCAGGGGGTGGAGGCAGCTGGGGGTTTTAACGGTCAAGAGTGCTGCCATGGAGTCGCTGAAGACTCCAAAAGAAGAGTATGCCCCATGCTGCAATATCAGCTTCGTAGCCCTATTTATTGCCAGGAGCTCTGCCTGGTAAACCGTACAGTACGTTGGTAGAGCAAGTTTGAGGGCCTTGGTCTCGACCCCACTACTCCAAACAGACAGCGCGGCGCCGACCCTGCCCCCAATCTTGCTCCCATCTGTGAAAATTTGTACGTCAAGTTCACTATACTTATTTACTTCTTCTTGGTTCACCAGGCTCACGAGCTCCAGGTTTTCGCGTTCTGCAGGATGTGGGGCTTCTATTGCTGGGGCCATCCGCTCGACCTCCCGGTCTCCCAGGTTCGGCTGAGGAACTCCTCTCCTGGCTTGGTATAAGGAAGCCGCCTCATGGACTCGGAGGTCCAGAGGGAGCATTCCAGCCAGTACCAATACCGAGTTGAGGGAGACCGTGCGGTAGGCTCTACACAGCTTTTGAGCGACTCCTCTCTGCAGTGTTGCAAGTTGTTTTATAGTTTTTAGCTTCTTTGCAGCAGGGGCCCAGGCGCTGGCGGCGTACAATACAATAGGTTCAATAGTTGCCACGTAAATTACACGGATCACCTCTGGATGCAGTCCCCAACTCACCTTAGCAGCCTTTGCTAGTTTTTTATACACGCCTATAGCTTTTTTGCAAACGTTTGACACGTGGGTATTAAACGTTAGCTTTTCGTCGATGGTAAGACCGAGAAGCTTCATTTCTTTAGACATGCCGATGTCGACCCCCCCCATGCTCAGGCGCGGTGTGTCGTATTTCAGCTTCTTAGTTATCGTTATTGCTGTAGTTTTGTTGGGAGCAAACCTAAGTTTGTTCTCGACACCCCACGCCAGAACATGCGCGAGAGCGGCACCGGCATGCCTCTCAATTTCTAAAGCTGTACCACCATCGAAGGCCAGGACAATGTCGTCAGCGAAGGCTTGACAGTAAACCCCCATACTATCTAGGCTTTTCAGGAGAGGGTCCAGTAGAAGGTTCCACAGTATTGGGCCTCCGATGGAGCCCTGTACACAACCTTTGTTGGTGCTCTTCCTATATTCCTCTCCAGCGTACCTCACCGTTACTTCCCTGTCCTTTAAGTAACTGTCGAAGACCCTTCTCAGGTTCCGAGGACACTTTTCCTCAGCCAGTCGGACTCTTATGGCCGGCCACCAGGCGCTGTCGAAAGCCCCCTCTATATCCAACGATACCAGTGTGACTATTTTCTTCTGGTCCAGCATGAAGCGGGTATGTTGTATTAGGGTATAGAGGGAGTCCTCGGTGCTCCTCTGTGGCATAAATCCGTACTGGCGAGTACTCATCCTCGGCAACAGGTAAAATTTGAGGCGGGCCACCAACATCTTCTCATAGATCTTTCCCATTATTGATAGTAGTCCAATTGGTCTATAAGACTTTGGATTGGTGTAGTCTTCTTTGTTGGGTTTTTTCAAAACTACTATAATAGCCCTCTTCCAGGGCTTTGGGAAGTGGTGATACTGAAAACACTTGTTGAGGAACGCTAGGAAGAGCTCAGGGTCACCATTTATACTGTGGCAACATATATCGGCGGTAAAGCCGTCTACCCCTGGTGCTTTCTTTGGATTAAACGACGCGCTGGCAAACTGCAGTTCAGCCATTGTGAACGGTGGGTCACAAGAGTCATCTTGCTCCCCATCGTTCACTTTATCCGCTTTAGTTCTTATTTTGCAATGCGAGGCACTATCACCGGATGTGAGATCTTCGGGGTAAAACGTTTCCGCGAGTAGTCTCACGGAGCCCCTTGCGTCTAATGTCTCCCCATTCCGTTCTAGTGGTAAGTCCTCTTCCCTGCGCGTCGTTCTGCCAATTACTCTGTAGATACCTTCCCAGACCCCCTCCCTGTCCTGCTTGCAGCAGAAAGCCTTCCAGCTCTCGGTTTGAGCTTTGGATGCTTCTAACTCATATTCCTTTTTCTGTTCCAGGTATTCTTCGACTACCTTCGACCTGCGGTTTGGGGCGGCACAGCGTATTCTACGTTTTTTGGTGGCAACGGATCTTTTCATAGTTGCGAGTCTTTCGGACCACCACGGCAACGTCAGTACCTCCTTGACTTTTTTGGTTGGCATGGCTGCAGAACAAGCCTCATCAATTGCTTTGGTCCAGTTGTTTGTCGCTATGTCGATTTCCTCTGCAGTTCTTATTTTATCTATCTCAGCCTTCGTAAAATTGCACTGGAGCAGGGAGTCGACAAGCTTCTCACGAAACTTGGACCAGTCAGCTTTCTTGGTGTTGAACTTTCTGGTTGTTCTGCAGATTTTTATGCCCTTTGATTTTTGGAGTCTGATATCAAAGACGATGCCGTTGTGGTCCGAACTCGTGAGTCCCTCGTCGATAGTCCAGTTGTCCACCAAATCTAGAAGATCTGTAGAGCAAGCTGTTAGGTCTACGTGACTGCTGTACCGCTTTCCTCCCCGGATGGTGTCGAAGGTAGGAATTTCCCCTCTGTTCAGAATATGAAGATCCAACTCACCGAGAGCTCCCATCAAATCCTCCCCCCTGCGATCACAGGACGGACTCCCCCACCAAATGCTCTTTGCATTAGCATCACCTCCAACAAGCCACCTTCTGGTATTAATGTTGCGCTCCACCTTTTTTAGGTGTGTCAAGTAGGAGTCCATGGGCTCCGGTTCCGGCTCAAAGTAAAGGGAGACGAGTGTGACCTCCCAGGCACTGGTTTGGATCCCCACCACTACGATGTTGTTAGTGGTGAGTTTTGGGTACTGAATGACATTTATGTCGGGATCAAAGACGGCAATTGCCGCCTTTACAGTACCCTCTCCTGTGCCAGTGTTCTGGAAGATCCTCACTCCTTTGTAGCTCCTCATCCCTTTTGCCCCGCCCACATATGGCTCTTGGAGGAGCGCAACTGCGACTTTGCGATTCTTCGCTTCAGTAAGCAGTTCGAAGGTGGCCAGTTTCTTACGCTGGAGGTTTGCCTGCAGCACTCTGTAGTGGTTTTGTTCGCCCTGGACGCCCTTAGCAATATGCCACTGACCGCCGGGCTATCTCATCCCATCTCCTGCGTGTTGGACAATCTGGGCTAAAGGCGTTGTGCTCAGTGCACTCTAGTTTAGCCCTAACGCAGTTCCGACAGCTCGGCGGTTCATTGGCTATTCTCTCCTCGCACTCGGCGCTAAGGTGGGGGCCGCCGCAGTGGCTGCACAGGTCAGCCGGTTCCTTGCAGAACCGTCTGCCGTGCCCGTACCCCAAACAGCGCGTACATTGGACCAGCGGGGAGTGGTCCTTGGCGACGATCCGTTGGAGATCAATACGGACGAGCCCTACCTCTGTCACCCTTCGCCAGATGGTAGGCGATACACCTACCACTATGTGGCAGGTGTGAGGGTTCCTGGCTCTCTTCCTGAATTTAATCTCCAACCGATCGTCCCCAGCGTCGAGACCATGGAAAATACTCCGGTTCTGGTTCTTCAGGGCCTTGATAACGTCTTCATCTGTGTTGGCCTGAAGGACGTCCCTGAGAACCACCAGCGGGTCCTTATTTTTCATCTTCTCGACGCTGAGGGCCGTTCCCTCTCGTTCCAACCGGTCCACGATCTTGTTCCTATCTTCCTTTGTCTCAAATCCCATTACTATTTTTCTGTCTTTAGCCTTCCTGACTCTTTCTATCTTGATCCATCCTTCCTTGGCATCGACTGCCTTCCGGACTTTGTCCAGTACCTCCTCCCCGGTTTCTTGGTCATCTTTGGAGGTGACCACGATGGAATGCAGGGTTTTGTGTTCCGGTTGCGGTTTTCCACTCTTAGTAGCGGCTATGCTCGCATAGGTTTTCATCTGCTCTACGGTCATTTTGTGGTCCTCCAGTGACTCCTTTAGTCTTTCCATTGTTCTCGTGTTTTCCAGTAAGAGCTTTGAGTGCTCCTCGAGACGCGCGACGATGTTGGGGTCAGAGTTGACCATAAAGGTAGCGTCGGAAGCGGATGCCTCCGGCTCTACCCCGGCCACCCTCTGCCCCTCTCTTTGCATCCCCGAGGCTCCCCCAACCACCCCCACCTCCGGCGTTTTGGAGGCAACCTCTGCTTCCTTCACCAGGTAGTAGAGTCGGTCAAGGGCCTCGGTGATGTTGTTCTTAATATCGGTTTTGAGGTTCCGAGAAGCACTCAAGCTCAATTTTGCGGTCACGAGGCAAGCCTTGGCTTCAGCTGTGCGGCTCTCGTATGTTTTGACTTTGGTACCTGGGGAGGCTCTACATTTTTCGGTCGGTTTCGCGGCCTGACTTGTTGTATTCGGCCTTGTCGATCCAGGATTGGATGACTCCCATTTATCAATACTACGTCTGACATTGTCCTTTGGTCCAGATTTATTCGTCGGCGATTTTTTGTGTTCGGCGCTAGTCGTTTTCAGGGGAGTCCTTACCGTAGTAGACATCTCGGATATGTCGAGGTATGCGTCCGTTTAATAACGAAATTATAAAATAGATATAATCGATAATCGATTAAAAATAATAATAAAATTAAATGTCGACTCTACTTGCAGACTCTATCTGAACAGTATTTAGAAATTTATAATTTTATATAGTTTGATATCTGCAGTCAATATGCTTAAAAACTAACACAATATGGAAATAAGTAATAAAAAAATAAAAAAAAAAATTTTGTTGGTAGAGTCAGTTTAAAAAAAAATTTTGGGGCCCAATAAGACCCGGTCAGTTTCAGAGAGTCAACGAAATAATGCAATAGCAGAACAACAAAACAATAATAAAATAATTCAATAAGCGTATACTAACTAATGGCTTACTCTATGTAGAGTCCTAGACTCTACTATATACAGGGTCGTAACTAATATACTATATGCACAAAATATACAATTAATAATTTACAAAGACAATTTCTAGAATAATAGGGTGCCCTTGAAACTTAAAGCTACAAAAAGTATTAAGGTCAAAAGTTTCTGAGTTTATGGCTCTACCTAGAGTCCGTCTCTACGTCTAAAAAGGTAGCTGTTGCTGAGCCCCACAAGACATAAAAAATTTCATTGAAAAAGGTGTACTGGATCCGGAGATATCGGTCTTTGAAATTTTTCAATATGGCGGCCAAAATGGCGGCTCAAAACTAAAAGTGATTTTTTGACGTCAATTTTAAGCGTAGAAGGACGGGAAAAAGGCTAATGACATGGGCTCATTAAGAAGCATAACAATTACCATTAAAAAACAATCAAAAATTTTGGAGCTCTACATAGAGTTTTTACTTTATTATGTGATAGAGTAACTGCTACTATTACAAACACAGAAAACCGCGTCCTTCTACGATCAAAATTGCCAGAGTAAATTGCAAAAATAATTTTCAAGATGGCCGCCAAGATGGCCGACTGAAATTTAATATTGGTCTATCTCCGCTTCCCTTGGTCCAATCGGGGCGTTCTTGGGTTCCTTTGAAAGGTCTCAGCAAGAGCTATACGATGAACATATGCAATTAAATAATTTATAAAAACCTGATTAAACATTGACAAAAAACACAAAAAATTTAACAAATGACACAAAAAACAGTGATATAAAAGAAAAATTCTGCGTTTTTTCGCCGTCAGTCCTAAAGATACATAAAATCTAAAATTTAAAAAATAGTTTTGTGGTTCCAGCTAGTCTTCTTCTTCTACCACGTGGCAGGTACAAAATTTCAAAAAATTGTAGAACAAAAAGTTTCAGGGGGATGTTACGGAAATTTTTTGACCACGTGTTAAGCTCAATGAGGACTATTTTTTGGGATTTTAAAAATATGTGGTCAAAGATTTCAAAAAGAAGATATTAATTTTCAAAAATTTCAAGAAATTTAAAAAGTCTGTAGCTCACGAACCAATTTGAATTTTTCTCCGGTCTAAACGGCGAAATGCTTCGTACAGCAGCTCAAACAGAACCACATCTTCAAAGTCAGCCGCACGCTTCTGGGTCTGCAACCTCGTGCCACGTGGTTTACGGGTTTTCGGTTGCAGTCCCCCTTTGGCCGGAAAAATCTAATTTTTTGCAGTGACGTAGTCTTTCCAAGTCCCGATGTTTTGACTCCAAAAAATCAGTGTGTTACAGCGACTAATCAGCCAGCGTTCTCTCTCGAAGTTTCATAATTTTGAAAAAAAATTTGTTTTTTCACCAATAAAAATCGCACTATTATCGTGTCACTGAAACTGTTTTCCCTTTGGCCGGAAAAATCTAATTTTTTGCAGTGACGTAGTCTTTCCAAGTCCCGATGTTTTGACTCCAAAAAATCAGTGTGTTACAGCGACTAATCAGCCAGCGTTCTCTCTCGAAGTTTCATAATTTTGAAAAAAAATTTGTTTTTTCACCAATAAAAATCGCACTATTATCGTGTCACTGAAACTGTTTTCACTGGCAGGTAGGATTTGTCACTACGCGTACAACGGTGTATAACACGATACTATTTCTTTAAAAAAATCCAATTTTTATGAATTTTCAAAGGAAAATCCAAGCGCGGAGCAGCGCTGGCAGAGACCGTTCTGCGCGGGGGGTGACGCGCGACTGGTTAGGTTAGGTTAGGTTAGGTTAGGTTTTTTTTTTTTTTTTTTTTTCTACTACCTCCAACTTTATCGGAGACTTTATTTAGCTTATCTACTCTTCCATTCCAGTTCTCTCTTTTATGCTTCTCGCACTTTCATGCTTCATACTTGTCTTTCTTTTATCCTTCACCTTTCATTACTTTTGTGGGTGGGACTCCCATCTCATTTTGCCTACATTACTACTTTTTATCCTTTTTTGTGTCTAGGTTACTTTTATCCTTTGTCTGTTTTTATGTTTCTGGGTAATAAGTCAATACAACCAGTTACTTTATTTTTCACAATCTCAAATTTCTTATCAAATTACAGTTTATCCATAAGCTACTTATTATATCTATGATTTGACAACTTATTTTCTATGCTAATCTATAATATAGTTACATTATACTATGACAGCATAGTTTCTTTATCTTGTTTTGTTTCTTTTTAATACTATTTCGGCTATTTTAATACAATACTTTATAAATTTGTCTCTGTGTTTGCCTCTCATTATATCCTTCACATTCTCTGGTTTTAGTTCGGTATCTATTTCATTTTCTATTTTTAAGCGCTCTGTAGTGTGCACTGGACATACAAATAGTATATGAGATACTGTCACATCTATTTCCGGGTCGCAAATGCACGATGGGCTCTCCTTACACCTGAAACGGTTCAAGTATCCGGAGAACCCACCGTGTCCCGTCATTACTTGTGTACTGACACTATTTATTTGCAGTTTCCGCACTATGCCATACGCCGCCACCGCGTCGGGGAAAAATATCTTCGTCACAGAAGCCGTTTCACCTGCCTTATATCTCCCGTTCCACTCGTCAAGCGTTGCCGTTCGTATGCTTCGCCTGACGAATGATACGGGACACAGATCATAATCAGGTCTTCTCTTGGAACCTTCAGCGGCCTCCTTGGCCAGTGCGTCAGCTCTCTCGTTTGCCTCCAGTCCTGCGTGAACCTTCACCCAAAACAAAGTGACAGCTTTGCCTTGGTGAGATGCCGATTTGATGTTGGCTCTGGCTTCAACGGCCAGAGGATGGAGGCAGCCGGGGTTCTTGACGGTTAGGTTAGGTTAGGTTAGGTTTTTTTTTTTTTTTTTTTTTTTTTAAAATACTTCTACCTCCAACATGATCGGAGCCTGTGTTCGCTATTCTACTCTTTCATACCAGTTCACGCTTTAATTCCTCTCGCACTTCCATTCCGCATACTATTTCTTTCTTGCATTCATCTCTTTCTTTCATGTTCGGGTGGGACTCCCGTCTACTGGCCCTAAGGTAACTAAATTTTTTCTTTTTTATTATATTTGGGAGGCAGGGTAAATGATTGTACTCTACAACAGATTTTTTATAATTTTTGGTTACACCTGATTCCAAGACTCTACATAAGAAACATATTACTATTCTAGTATATCTTAAATCTATATTTATGTACTTATCGTTTAAATCTATGCTTATCTCTAATATTCTATATAATACTATTATATATATATATATATATATATATATATATATATATATATATATATATATATATATCATCATTACATTCTATGCATATCAGTAATATACAACATATTATGATTGCATATTTACTGCTTGTCCCTTTGGATACGTCTGGAGGGAACAGCAGCATCTTTTTGGCCGGTGCATCCTGGGCGCCTGTCAATTATATCTCCTTGTGGGACATAATTGACTCGCGGCGAATACCCGACAAGCGGGAGGTATGCGTGTTCTGGGTTAAGTCACAGACACGCATACGGGCGCACGCTTCGCTCTACTTTTAGAGTGCTGGCGTAGCGTGGAAGTATACCGTAATCCTTCGGGGGCGGGGGCCTTGCCTTAAATGGCCGGGCTGCGAGGAGACAACCTCTATAAAAAATATTGCGGGCGAGGAGACAACCTCGTTAAAAAACATTGCGGGCCGTGAGAGGAGGGTTTTGCCCTCCGCTCACGGAAAAGGTGGGACTGCGGGGGAAGAGGAGTGTCGGTATTGCGATGCGCCGCTCTCCCTATCCTCCGCAGCCGAGCGGGGTTGAGGGTTAAGGAGTTGGAGGCAGGACCGTGGAGGGAGAGGAGTGTTGGTATTACGATGCGCCTCTCTCCCTGCCCTCCGCGGTCCTGCCTGGGCCTGCCGAAAGGTGGGCGGTCGCCGGTGGGGGACTGGAAGTAAAGGCTCTGCCGGTTTCCCAGTCCTCTGCCACTCGGGCGAAGCGGGAGTGCCGTGGGGTTTTAGCCGGTAAGAGTCGGGCATAACCCGTCGGCCTCCTCCAGCGGACGGGTATCTATGAGGATTTCCCCACGTAAAAAAAAAAAAAAAAAAAAAAAAAGGTTAGGTTAGGTTAGGTTAGGTTAGGTTTTTTTTTTTTTTTTTTTTAATGTTTGTTCTTCTGTTTTCCTCTGATATGGATGTCAGAGACTTTTTACATCAGAACACTTTTGGATCTTTCGATTTTTTTTCTATTGTATGGGTCATGAGCAACATAATATTAGTGTTGTCATTGTTGGTATGTGTATTTGTTTTTTATTATTCAGTGTAGATGTTGTGACTGTATATAGATACATTATATATAGGTATGTCCTCTCTTTTTTTTTCTTCGTATTGTAGTTTTTTTTTTATTATTATTATATATTTATTTATTTTTTTCTCTTTTTTTTTTTTAAAATCTTTTTTTTTAATTTTTTCTCTCTTTTTTTGTACTTAAATATACATATTCAGTAATACATATTTTATAGTACTTTTCTTACATCTAAATCTACTCCAATTTATTACTCTATGTTTTAATTTTACTAATATAAGTTCAGATTTACAGATTTTGCCCTTATTTTTATCTTGTTTTATTTCTTGCTATTGCTTTTTTAGCAACATATTTACAATAACACAAAAACTTATCTCTTGTTTCTTTAACACTTATAATTTGGTTTATTGATTTTAATTCTATTTTCCTATCAATTTCTATTTCTAGCTCGCTTCTCTTACTACAATTTTGGGGACAGTCAATTATGAGATGCATAATACTTTCTTCAACATTGGGGTCGCAAATACATCCCGGCCTATCCTTACATTTAAATTTATATAGGTAGCTGGAGAAACCCCCGTGCCCAGTCACAACCTGAACCAAGACTGGGTCTAGTTTGATTTTACCCAGAAGATGATATGCATCGATGGCGTTTGGCAGGAATATCTTTGTAATGGCTGCCGTATCACCCCCTGAATAAATCTCTTCCCAGCGGGACAGAGTCTCCACACGCAGGGATCTACGTACGAACGAGATTGGACATTTATCATAATGCGACGATGTTTTCAAATTAAGTGCTGCAGACTTGGCCAACTCGTCTGCACGCTCGTTCCCTGGTATACCAACGTGTGCCCGTATCCAGAATAAGCGGACCTCTTTGCCTTGACGCTGGATTTTATTAAGGTTCTTTCTGATGTTAAATGCTAGGGGATGGAAGGTTTCGCAGTTTTTTAGTATCTCCATGGAAGATCGTGAGTCGCTGAGTATACTCCAATGCTTTTCGACACTCCCTGTGATAATTTCAGTCGACTTCAGGAGAGCGTACAACTCCGCCTGGAATACCGTACAGTATGGCTCTAATTTATACTTTTTCGCCACTACCTCGATAGAGTTGTCCCAAATAGAGAGTGCCGCACCAACTTTGCCTTCTATTTTGCTGCCGTCTGTGAATACCATTTTTCCAACTGGTTTGTTCGGGTCTTCTGTTTCGCCTGGCAGCTCTTCCAGGCACTTAAAGTCGACCTCAATCTCACTAGCAGGGTGAGGGGCCCGCATGAAGCACACTCTCTCTTCTACTTTGCGATCACCGAGCAGTTGTTGTTGCGGTCTTCCTCGCTTGGCTTCGTACAGAAGTCTTGCTTCCCGTATGCGTAGCTCCAGCGGTAGTATACGGGCCAGTAGTAGTGCAGCGTTTAACGACACGGTACGATAGCTCTTACAGATCTTCTGGGCAAATCCCCTCTGTACCGTGTGAAGTATTTTCTGGATAGAAATCTTTTTTGCTGCCACTGACCATACACTGGATGCATACATGACGATCGGCTCTATGACCGCCACGTAAATGGTCCTAATGATCTCCGGACACAGTCCCCATGAGATTTTTGCTGATCGTGCTAGTTGTTTATATATGTTTATGGCCTTTTTACAGACATGGTTTAAGTGTTCTTTGAATGTCAATTTATTGTCTATAATTAGTCCAAGTATTTTTATTTGTTCCACAAATGCTATCTCCGTGCCTCCCATCCTCAATCGTGGGGAATCATATTTTAACTTCTTTGTGACTACCATAGCGTTGGTTTTGTGTGCTGCAAATTTAAGCTTATTTTGTATTCCCCATTCATGTATTCGGTCTAGCATTGCATTTGCTTGTTGTTCTATGTTGAGGCCTGTGCTCCCGGAGAACACCAGGACAACGTCATCAGCGAAGGCCTGTATGTGGATTCCTTCGTTATCCAACTCATCCAACAATGGGTTCAGCAAGATATTCCAGAACGCCGGTCCCCCAATAGATCCCTGTACGCATCCTTTAGTGGTCTCCTTAGTTATTTCCTGGCCTGCGTATCTTACCCTGACTCTACGGTCCTGGAAGTAACTATTCACTAAACGTCTCAAGTTAATAGGACAGCACTTTTCTTTAAGCTGACATTGCACCGCTGGCCACCATGCGCTGTCGAATGCACCTTCAATGTCTAGTGAGACAACTACACTGATGAGTCTCTTGCGTGTGTTGTCATTAAGATGTTCAGTAAGGTCGTACAGTGCGTCTTCGGTACTGCGCTGCGGTACAAATCCGTATTGCCGAGTATTCAGTAAGGGGAATATGTGCCAACGAATTCTTCTGATCATAATTTTTTCAAATATTTTTCCTAATATCGACAGGAGTCCGATTGGCCGGTAAGATTTGGGCTGTGTATAACATGCTTTGCCAGGTTTTCGCAGAACCACAATATTTGCCACTTTCCAGATGGCAGGGAAATGTGACAATTCCAGGCACTTATTAATTAATTCAAGAAATACACATGGTTTGGCATTTATAGCGGCTATACAGATATCTGCTGTGAATCCATCAGGTCCGGGTGCCTTTTTTGGGTTGAATGTCTGCATAGTTTGTATTAGCTCTGACATTGTAATGGGTGGATCCATTTTGTCCTCCGGTGTTGGAATAATGGACGTCTCTGCTTTTCGTCTTGTATCGGAGTGAACAGGGCTATCATCCCCCCTATCATCGTCAGGAAAGAATGTTTCTGACAACCATCTGGCTGACATCTCGGAGTTTAGCGTGACGCCATTTCTGGCTAGGGGTAGGTCTTCCTGTTTTTTTACGCTGCACCTGATGACTCTGTATATCCCATCCCATAGGCTCTCCCGATGCTGAGTAGTGCAAAATTTTTTCCAACTTGATATCTGAGCTTTTTCAGCCTCCTCTTCATAATCTCTTTTGGCATCAAGGAACTCTTGGATCACAAATTGTTTCCTCCTAGGGGCAGCATAAGATATTCTCCTTTTCAGGGTTGTCACCCGGTTTTTGAGTGCAGTGAGTTCAGGGCTCCACCATGGTGTTTTTGACTTTGTCACCGTATTAATTTTAGGAATAGTCTTTTTACATGCAGCGCTTATAATTTCACTATATATATTTACTTTTTCATCGAGTTTCTGGATGTCATCAAGAGCCTTAATGTCTTCAATATTTACTTTTTCTTCTAGTTGTTTTAGAATAGTTTCCCTAAAGTCTGACCAGCGAGCCTTCTTGGTGTTGTAAATTTTATTTGTGTGGAGCTTCCGAGCTTCACGTGGACTGCCCAGTGAGAGTAAAAAAGTGATGGCATTGTGGTCGGAACTTGTCATATTTTGGTCTACTGTCCATTTGGAAACCAGCTGGAGCATACCTGATTTACACGCTGTGATATCAACGTGGCTCGTATACAACTTTCCGCCTCGAATGGTTTCGAACGTTGGAATTGTCCCTTCGTTCAAGATGTGGAAACCCATTTCTTCAAGTTCCCCTGACAGTATTTCGCCGCGGTGATTTTCTGATGCACTACCCCACCAGGCGCTCCAAGCATTACAATCTCCACCAATGATTATGTTGTCTGTTTCTAAAGCTCTGCAGGCCATCCTTAATTCTTTAATATACGGTTCAATTGGCTGATCTCCTTCAAAGTAAAAACTTATGATTCCGACTTTCCATGCATCTGTCTTCAACAGCGCCACTGTGAGGTTTTCTGTTGTGGCCAGTGGCTTCTCACAGATTTCTATATCATTGTCGAAAACCAAGATGGCTGCTTTAACTGGTTTATCGGTTCTCTGAACACACTGCACTATTCGCATGCCTGGACATGGTTTGACTTCGCCCAGTGCACCCACATAAGGTTCTTGAATCATGGCCCAGCTGGTTTTCTTCTTATTGGCCTCTAAAATGAGCTCCCGGAGCGCTAGTTTTTTCCTTTGTAGGTTAGCCTGAGTAATTTTATAGGATTTTGAAGAGGATCCGACGTTCTGATCCATGTTGTCGACTCTGGAGACCTTAGCAATATGCCACACTTGACCTTGCTATAAGGTCCCATTTCTTCTTTACTGGGCAACCCGCATCGAATGCATTGTGGCAGGTCTTGTCGATTTTTGCCGCCTTGCAATTACGACATGTTGGTTCAGCTCCCGCTAGCCAAACAGGACAATCGGCTCGCATATGCGGATCTCCACAATGGCTACACAAATCAACAGTCTCTTTGCACAGTTTGCGTCCATGACCGAACCCCAGGCAACGTGTACACTGGACTAGAGGTGTTTGGTCCTGCACTGTGATCCGCTGAAGGTCGATGTGAACCGATCCTGCTGCTACCAGTTTCTGCCAAACCAAGGGCGAAACTTGTAGTACCACGTGAGATTCGTGCGGATTTCTGCACTTTCTTCTGTATCGTGGTACTACTCTATAATCTTCGGGATTAACATCTCTCAGAAGGTGGTCGTTTTGCTTCCTTAGTGCCTGAACTATCTCTTCGTCAGTATTGTAGGCTAGGACATCCTTCAGCACAACAAGGGGGTCCTTGTTTTTTGCGTCTTCGACGTTGAGCTTTAGTTTCGATGTCTTAATCCTCTCTTTGATTTTATTTAGTTCATCCCTGGTTTGACAGCCAATAATAACTTTTTGGTCGCGGGCTTTTCTAAGGCGGTCTACCTTTAATCCAGTAGTCTTTGCGTCGACTGCCGTTCGAATTTTGTTTATGACTGCGTCACTGGTATCCTTCTCTTGCTGAGAGGAGACTATAATAGAGTGCACAGAAGCTGCCATGGCGGTAGGTGCTCTGGCGGTTACCTGCGCGTAGCTGGCCATATTTACTCCCGCAGACTCCGGTACTGTTTGCCATTTTTTAATTCCATCATCTAGCGATTGGATTTTTCTGTTTATCTCCTCAGTCATTTTCTTCTGCTCCTTCAGATCTGATTGCAAGTCTAGGTCTACTGCTGCATTTGTATCCTTTGCTGTCCCTGCACCTCGCTTTTTTATATCTTGGGCAATAGGATGTAATAAGTTAGAGAATTGATCAAGTTTAGATCGTATGTCACCCAACTCAAAACTTTGGAAATCCCTTATTGCTTTGGCTTCTTTTAAAATTCCTTCGTTTTGATCTCGTAGCCCTGCCAGCTCTTTTCTAGAGCTTTCTAGATTTTTAGAGTTTCTGGCCTCGAGATCGGTTATCCTTTTCTCGTAGGTGGCTTTAGACTTGTACAGTTCAGCCATGTGCCTCATTCTGGAGTCTGCAAGTCTTAATATCATTTCATAGAGCGCTTGGAGTGAGGAAACTACATTGTCTCTGATATCCCTTTTTAAGTTACCCGACTTCTCTAGTTCACATTTTGCGTCCTGGAGGATCGTGTTAGCTTGTCTGGGCAACTCACTAAGCATACCACCCCCCAACATAGTTATGGAGTGGGCGGAAGCATCGTCATTGGACTTATAGGAGTCATCAGATCCAGGTTCCGGCTCTAAATTTGCATCTTTTATGAGGGCATCCTGCATTTCCTTGGCCTTTGCCTGCCGAATTTGCGTTTGTATTCTTAGAAGGCTGGAATCTGACTTGGGGGCCCTGTATTTAAATTTTGGGGGTTTCGGGTCCACACTCACTGACGGGGTTGAGGTTAGAGGAAACTCCTGGGACGAAACTTCTTTATTTAGATGGTCATCGCCCATGTGTTTCGATGCCCCTGCAGTTTTATGTATTTCCGGGTGGTCATCGGTAAAAGACTGGGTTAAAGGCACGCTGGAGGTTTTGGTTTCCTGTGGCCTCTCCAAATTTGTAGCTACAGGAACACTGGGATCCTTAGTATTTTTACATACTTTTGCTGAGGAGCCCTTTGTGCCTGATGTTTTCTTAGAACCTGTAGTTACCGAAGTCTTACCTGATTTTTGGGAGGCAGGTTTTTGTGCCTTTGGGGGTGCAGGTGTTTCATCCTTGCTTTTGTTTGAAAGGAGGGATTTACCGGACCCCATCCCCGTAGACATTATGTTAAGAAAGCAAAAATTTTTATTTTACAAAAATGTCACAAAATACCCGCCAACAGATTTTATTGTTCTGATTATTCAAAAAGACAGCCCTGGCTGTGCCAATGTCACCACAAAAAACCGCGTCTCGATACGAGCACGGGTTCCGAAGTTATCCTCAATTTAATCTTTCAAAGATGGCGACCAAGATGGCCGCCGTCAACTTCAAACTGGGTTTTTGAGCTCAGTTTTGGCCGTAGAGAGACGGGAAAAAGTCCTACAATATGGCCGCGCTTAGATCTACTATATTAGCTACAAAAATAGAGCCAACAGATTCTCGACTCTACATAGAGTTTAGCCCTTTCGTTAGGTAGAGTCTTCGCCTCTATTCCAGGTACAGAAAACCGCGTCTCTCTACGATCAATATTCTCAGAGTTATGGCTGAAATAAAAATTAAAGATGGCGGCCAAGATGGCCGACAGAAATTTAAAAAGTTCCTAAAATCGGTTCCCGTGGTCGTATCGGGCCGTGATTGGGCTCGTTTTGTAGGTCTTGATGATAGCTATACAATAAACCCATACACGTAATAATAGAATAAAAACCTGAATTAATTTTAACAAAAAACACACAAAAATTGACAAAAATGGCCTAAAACTAAAAAATTATACATAAAATTTTACTTTTTTGGTTATAATTATTTAAAACTAATGTTAACTAAATTTTAAGATGATGTTCAAGAGTTCTAGCAGTTATTCTTCTTAGACCACGTGTCGGCTCCAGAAATTTAAAAAATCGTAGCTCAAAATTTTTCAAGTCGATGATACCCTAATTTTTTTATCACGTGTTCTATTCACTTAAAGCAATTATTTGAGTCATTAAAAACAATATGTCACAGCTCTCAATTTGGAGATATTATTCTTTGAAAAATACACAAAATTTAAAAGTTTTTTAATTTGAAAACCACTTAACTTACAGTTATAATCCAAACGGCGATAATTATTGTCCAGCTGCACCAATGAATCGATGAACTCAATTTCAGCCGCACGCCCCTGGATCTAGGACCTCATGGCCACGTGGTTTTCAGTTTTTCTGATTTCGCTCGGGTCCCTTCAGCAGGAAAAATCCAAAAAGTTGTAGAGATGTGGTGCTCTGCTATGCCCATATTACGAAGCAGAAAAACATGTAGGTCACCGCTCAAAAACAGCCGGCGTACGCACTCAAAGTTAATTTGTTTTAGAGAAAATCACTTTTTTGATGATTATAATTACACCAGAAAACATTCGGAAAAAATTTTTAAACAACAAGGTAGCACTTTTAAAGACGCATCCAACGATGTATAACACTTCACTTTTGCCGCAAAAATACTGTTTTTATGAATTTTTAAAGGAAATTTCGAGCGCGGAGCAGCCTTGGGCGTGTCCGTTCGGCGCGGGGGGTGGCGCGCGACTGGGTTAGGTTAGGTTAGGTTAGGTTAGGTTGGGATGCAAGTCGGGTTCCTCCTCGTGTGCCAAACTGCTGCTTGTCCCTTTGGATACGTCTGGAGGGAACAGCAGCATCTTTTGGCCGGTGCATCCTGGGCGCTTGTCAATTATATCTCCTTGTGGGATATAATTGACTCGCGGCGAATACCCGACAAGCGGGAGGTATGCGTGTTCTGGGTTAAGTCACAGACACGCATACGGGCGCACGCCTCGCTCTACTTTTAGAGTGCTGGCGTAGCGTGGAAGTATACCGTAATCCTTCGGGGGCGGGGGCCTTGCCTTAAATGGCCGGGCTGCGAGGAGACAACCTGTATAAAAAATATTGCGGGCGAGGAGACAACCTCTTTAAAAAACATTGCGGGCCGTGAGAGGAGGGTTTTGCCCTCAGCTCACGGAAAAGGTGGGACTGCGGGGGAGGAGGAGTGTCGGTATTGCGATGCGCCGCTCTCCCTATCCTCCGCAGCCGAGCGGGGTTGAGGAGTTGGAGGCAGGACCGTGGAGGGAGAGGAGTGTTGGTATTACGATGCGCCTCTCTCCCTGCCCTCCGCGGTTCTGCCTGGGCTTGCCGAAAGGTGGGCGGTCGCCGGTGGGGGACTGGAAGTAAAGGCTCTGCCGGTTTCCCAGTCCTCTGCCACTCGGGCGAAGCGGGAGTGCCGTGGGGTTTTAGCCGGTAAGAGTCCGGCATAACCCGCCGGCCTTCTCCAGCGGACGGGTATCCATGAGGATTTCCCCACGTAAAAAAAAAAAAAAAAAAAAAAAAAAAAAGGTTAGGTTAGGTTAGGTTAGGTTAGGTTAGGTTAGGTTTTTTTTTTTTTTTTTTTTTTTTTTTATCTTACACCTCCAACTTTATCGGAGACTGTGTCTTTCTAATTTTCACTTTCATGCCAGTTCCCGCTAGTTTTCCTCTCGTACTTCCATTCCGCATACTATTTCTTTCTGTCATTCTTCCCTTTCATACTTTTTACGGCTGGGGTTGCCGTCTATTCTGTTGACTTTAACTTAGTGGTTTTATGTTCGGTAGTTTTTTAGTTCCCTTTGTTTTATTCTGGGGGTAAGGTAAGGTACAACAAGTGGTGAGTTTTATTTTCTTTCCACAATATACAGTAATTACACATTTAAATACATTTAAAATATATCTTATACTTATTATACTACTTTACTTACAATCTATTATTTATCTTGCTATTTGTATCTATGACTATATTAATATATCTCAATATATTAGATAATCATAATTCCTAATCCGATTTATTTCTTTTATTAACTATTTTTACAATTTTAGTTATATAATCTATAAACAAATCTCTATATTTATCACTTTTCAATAATAGTGGTAGGTTTTCTGACTCTACCTTGATTTTCGTTTTTTGTTCAATTTCAAAGCGAAATCTACCAAACACAGGGCAGTCTGTCAGCAAGTGTAGTACAGTTTCGTTTTTGTCGGGGTCACAGATACACGATGGGCTCTCTTTGCACTTGAATCGGGTCAAGTACTCCGAGAACCCACCGTGTCCCGTAAGTGCTTGTGTTAGTTCTTTTGTCATGTGGGTTTTACGGACCGTTCTGTACGCATCAATCGCCCCGGGGAAGAACAACTTGGTAGTTGAAGCTGTTGTTCCTGCTTTAAATCTGCTGTCCCATTCAGCAAGCGTTTCCGTGCGGATAATCCTTTTCACGTATGATAAGGGACACTCATCATAGTCCGGCCTCCTTTTTGACCCCAAGGCAGCTTCTTTAGCTAGGGAATCAGCTCTTTCGTTTCCTTCTAATCCCATGTGAGCTTTTATCCAGAGCAAGGAAACGCTCTTGCTCTGAGTGCTTGCTTGGCGTATGGCGTCCCGTGTTTCCGCTGCCAAGGGATGACTATTGGCGGGATTTGTTACCGATTGAAGAGCTGCCATGGAGTCACTAAGGATTGCGAAGTTAAGTTCTTTTCGACGCAGTATTTCCCTTCCAGCTTCGCAGAGGGCGAGGAGTTCCGCCTGATAGACGGTGCAGTAAGACGGCAGCGAAAGCTTAATTGTTTTAGTTTCGGTATTTCCTGCCCAGATGGAAAGGGCGGCCCCGACTTTGCCCTCGATTTTGCTGCCGTCCGTAAAAATGCGCACTTCGTAGTGGCATTGGTTTTTGTACTGTTCTTCGTCCATCAGGCGTCCCAACCTCAGGTTCCTCTGTTCTGCAGGATGGGGTGCGTTGGCTGCTGGTGTCATTCGTTCGACCTCCCTGCCACACAGCATCGGCAAGGACACCCCCTTTCTTGCCTCGTACAGCGAGGCAGCCTCTTGGATTCGGAGGTCAAGGGGGAGTATCCCAGCCAGTAACAATGCTGAGTGCAGGGAGACCGTCCGATAAGCTCGGCAAAGCTTCTGGGAAAAGCTGCGTTGCATTGCGTCCAGCCTTTTCCGGACCCCGATTTTGTTTGAAGTTGGTGCCCAGGCGCTTGATGCGTACAAAACGATGGGTTCCACAGCAGCAGTGTATATGCATCTTATTACATCCGGGTGTAAGCCCCAGCTAACCTTTGCCGCTCTGGTTAGTTGTTTGTATACTGCCGCAGCTTTGGAGCATACATTTGCTACGTGTTTATTAAAGGTCAGCCCGCGGTCAATGGTCAGACCCAGCAGCTTGATTTCCTCCGACATTGCAATGCTTATCCCGCCCATGGTCAGGTGTGGGGTGTCGTATTTCAATTTGCGTATGATGAGCATAGCACTAGTTTTTTGAGGGGCAAATTTAAGTTTATTTACGGCACCCCACCCCCGGACATACTCGAGAGCAGCATTGGCTCGTTCCTGGATTTCATTTGCTGTGGATCCGTCGAAAACGAGGACCACGTCGTCAGCAAATGCTTGGGCGTAGTCCCCTCTACCTTCTAGACCCTTCAGCAGAGGATCTAGCAGGAGGTTCCACAATATGGGTCCTCCTATAGATCCCTGGACACAACCCTTCTCTGTTTTCCTCTTCCATTCGGCTCCCAAGTACCTAACCGCAACAGTTCTGTCATGCATATAACTGCTCATGACTCTTCTCAGGCTTGATGGGCATTTCTCTTCAGCGAGCCTCACCTTTATGGCCGGCCACCAGGCGCTGTCGAAGGCTCCCTCTATATCCAATGACACTAGTACGATGAGTTTCTTTTCGTTGAGTTTAGTACGAATTTGGTGCATTAGGGTATAGAGGGAGTCCTCGGTGCTCCTCTGCGGCATGAAACCATATTGGCGAGGGCTCATTCGCGGTATGATGCAAAACCTGAGACGGGCCACCAGCATTTTTTCATATATCTTGCCCAAGACAGGCAAGAGACCAATCGGCCTGTAAGATTTGGGCGTTGCATAGTTTTCTTTGTTCGGTTTGCGGAGAACCCCAACGGTGGCCTCTTTCCATATGCGAGGAAAGTACCCAAGCTCCAGACACTTATTTAAAATTGCCAAGAATTGGTCTGGGTCGTTTTTTATTGATTGGGCGCATATATCCGCGGTTAGGCCGTCGGAGCCGGGGGCCTTTTTGGGATTAAATGAGGATACTGCTCTTTGTAGTTCGTCGATTGTAAACGGAGGGTCCGGCTGACCATAGTTTTCCGCGTTTAAACTCTCGGCCATCACTCTTATTTCCCTATGTTCTTCCCGGTCTTCCGACCTGTTGTCTTCTGGGTAGAAGGTTTCGGCCAATAGTTGGGCTGACTCTTTGGCATCCAGTGCCCTGCCGTCCTTTTCCATCGGTATGTCGTCATCTCTTTTCCTTGTTCTGCTGATTACCCTGTATATACCTTCCCACACCCCTTCAGTATCTTGTCTTTCACAGAAGCCCTTCCAACTTTCAACTTGTGCTTTTGCAGTTGCTAGCTCATATTCTGCTTTCTTTTCCAGGTACTCGTGGACAACTTTCGCTTTCCGGACAGGCGCTGCACACCGGATTCTTCTCTTTCTGGTGGCGACATCACGCTTCATGGTTTCCAATTCCACAGTCCACCATGGCAGGGTGAGTTTTTCAGCGTGTTTTTTCGCTGGGATTGATATGGTACATGCTTTAGTTATTATTTCAGTACATGTTTTGATCACTTCTTCGAGTTGCTCTATATTGTCTACTTGGTTGACTCTATGCGTTGATATACCGTTTTGTTGTTTAAATTGGTCCAGTTTCTCATGAAACCGGTCCCAATTTGCTTTCTTTGTGTTAAAGATTCTGGTAGTACGGTGGATCTTATATCCCGCAGACTTTTTTAAATTTACCTTAAACTCAATGCCATTATGGTCTGATCCTGTCAGGTCTTCGACAACGCGCCAGCCGTCCACCAGGTAGAGGACATCCATCGTGCATGCCGTTATGTCTACGAAGCTTGTTAAATGTCTGTCGCCACGGACTACATCGAAAGTTGGTGTTTGTCCACTGTTGAGTACCTGGAAATCCAGCTCGTCGAGCATCCCCATCATTTGTTCTCCTCTTTCGTCCGTTTCCAAACCTCCCCACCATATACTTCTGGCATTTATGTCACCGCCGACTATAAACCTTTTTGACCCCATTTTTTGGGCTATTTTCTTTACATGTTTTAGGTAGGGCTCAAGTGGATTATTTGGTTCAAAATAAATCGAAGCGAGAGTCAAGCTCCAGGCATTAGTGTGGATCTTAACTACAACTATATTGTTGTTCGTGAACTCTGGGTATTGCACCACGTTCAGTTTTGGGTCAAATACCGCTATCGCTGCCTTAACGAATCCATCGCCTGGTTTGTTATTCTGGTATATCTTTGCCCCCTTTTGTGAGTTCATATTTCTTGAAGATCCCACATAAGGCTCCTGTATCAGAGCTACGGCTGCCTTACGCTTTGCAGCTTCCAACATGAGCTCTATCGTGGCCAATTTTTTACGTTGCAAGTTTGCCTGGAGCATAACGTAATGATTTGTAACTTGGGGGAGTTGTAGGTCCTGGGCGCCTTTAGCAATATGCTACCGAGGCTCTAGCTAACCTGTCCCACCTCCTTCTAACCGGACAGTCCTGGCTAAAAGCATTATGCTCGGTGCGTCCAGTCTCCAGTTCAGCTTTGGTACAGTTCCTGCAAGTTGGTCTCTCCCCTGCCATCCAGTCTGCACATTCGGTTCTTAAGTGGGGACCGCCGCAGTGACTACACAAGTCCGCAGCCTCTTTACAGTACCTCTTGGTATGCCCGTAGCCCAAGCAGCGGGAGCACTGCACCAATGGGGACTGATCCAAGACGCGGACCCGCTGCAGGTCGATGTGGACCATGCCTGCTTCCAAGGTACGCTTCCAAATGGCAGGGGAGGCAGAAACGACAATGTGACAGACATGCGGGTTTCGGGCTCTACGTCTATATTTAATTTCAATTCTATTGTCTGCCTCTTCAAGACCATTAAACACACTCTGGTTTTGTTTCCTGAGTGCCTTTAGGACGTCTTCATCGGTATTTACCGCCAGAACGTCCCTAAGCACCAGGAGCGGATCTTTATTCTTCATTACTTCCACAACCAGGTGGTTCCCCGCCTCCTCTATGCGGTTTTTAACTTTCTGCCGTTCCTCCTTGGACCTGCAGCTCATAATAATTTTCCGGTCTTTGGCCTTACGGACCCTCTCCACTTGCACCCATCCTTCCTTTGCGTCCACTGCCTCCCTTACCTTGGCGAGAACCTGGTCTCCTGTGTCGGTTTCATCTCTGGACGTTATGACTACAGAGTGCAGGACGCTTTTCCGGGGGGAGAGTTCCGTGGTGGTGTGGCCTGCCGTTACGTTTGCATACGTCTTGGTTGCAAGAAGGTCTTGGTGTTGTTCGAGCTTATCCTTTAGTTCCTCCATCCTCCTGTTATTTTCCGTTATTAGCTTCGAATATTCCTCAATACGCAACATGATGCTTGGTTTCGCACCGACCATAAAAGTAGCATCGGCAGCGTTAGACGCCTCTGGCCCTGCTCTTTCCAACGTTTCTTTTTCCCTTTGGGTCTGCTGGTCTTCTTTTGCCCCTGTAGTCCCTGAGGCCCTTTCCGCATCCCTGACGAGTTGATAAAGTCGGTCCAGCGCTTCAGAAATATTTTGTTTAATTTCAGTTTTTATGTTCCGAGACGCGTTGAGGTTCAGTTTACCTTTGACTAGGTAGGCCTTTGCCTCAGCTGTACGGTTTTCGTAGTTTGTGTGTTTGTCTGGGGAAGCTCTATGTTTGTCAGTGGTCTTTGTGTCTTGCGACAACGTCCTACGTGGGTTAGATTTGGCAGAGACGGTCTGCCTTGTCCCGTTTGACGTGGCTGGCATTGTGTCAGTACTAGAAGATTCCCACTGGTTGATGCTGCGCCTGACGTTCAGGGATTGGGTCGTTGGTTTTGCAGGTGATTTCTTACTGTCAGGGTCTAAGTTTTTTAAGGGGGTCCTAACAGTCGACATGTTGGAGGTATGCGTCGTAAAGAAAAAATAAGTCAAATAGTAAATTTAAGTAGTCGTTCAGACTAATAATGTATAAAAGACTATCTAGAGTAACGTACTCTATGGGTTAACACTTAATAAAATGGTTTAATTTAAATTTGTTAAGATAATATAGAAAATAGTGTTAAAATTTTTCAAGGTAGAGTCATAAGTCTACAGTAGAGTTAATAATAAACAATAATTTGGACACAGATCATTTCAGAACAAAATAGTCAAAAACAACAAAAACAAAAACTAATCTAAGAAAAATACTTTTTTACTCTAGATATAGAGACACGAACTCTATTTATTTTTTAAAAACTTAGATCTAATACTAATAACTATTTATAACTATTACAACAAGAAAAAATATAACAACTAAGCAAATATAACTAGGTAGAGTAAGATAAGTGGCCCAATAAGACCAATGTCAATTTAATATAGTCAAGAATTGTAATAAACTAATGGTCAGAACAAGGCTCAATATAAATAGTTTCAAAAACTATAACGTTTAAAAATTTTAAGTTTTTAGCTCTACCTAGAGTCCGTCTCTACAACTTAACAGGTAGCTATTGCCAAGCCCTACAGTCTGCAAAAAGTCGCATGAAAATCGGCGTACTGGTTCCAGAGATAAGTGGCTTTGAAATCCTTCAATATGGCCGCCAAGATGGCCGCCAAAATCTAAAACGACTCTAGAGAGGTCAGTTTTAGTCGTAGAAGGACGGGAAAAAGACCAGCGATATGGGCTCACTCAGGGAAATCACAATAACAACTAAAAAGGATGAAAAAATTTTGGCACTCTATATAGAGTTCTTCTGTGAGGACGTAATCTTGCAGAAGGAGACCGCAGAGCGGGAAAGAGAAGACGCAGCTTCTGCTGACCGTCTTCGAAGAAGACGTCCGGGTGGTAGAAGGAGGAGGTATGCCCACCTCCTTCCTCCAACCTAAGTGACACCAGCGGGGTGGGGTCGGGGAACCCCACTTCGCATTGCACGGTGCACATGTGTGGAGCGACCAAGTTTACTGGTCGCCCCATTACGTGAGGGGGCACGGCATTTGCTGAGCCAGCCGCCGGGGGTGCTGTGGATGGATGCTAACGCACTTCCCATGGCGCCCCCTATTAAGGCGGTTGAATGTAAACCGGGGGGGTTTTAGTGGGTATTCTTGCAACGCAGGCGAGTCCCACATATCCCAGTCGCTCTTCCCCGAGCGGCTGGTTGAACTCGTAAATGAGTTTCCTCCACGAAAGGAAAAAAAAAAAAAAAAAAAAAGGTTAGGTTAGGTTAGGTTAGGTTAGGTTGGGATGCAAGTCGGGTTCCTCCTCGTGTGCCAAACTGCTGCTTGTCCCTTTGGATACGTCTGGAGGGAACAGCAGCATCTTTTGGCCGGTGCATCCTGGGCGCTTGTCAATTATATCTCCTTGTGGGATATAATTGACTCGCGGCGAATACCCGACAAGCGGGAGGTATGCGTGTTCTGGGTTAAGTCACAGACACGCATACGGGCGCACGCCTCGCTCTACTTTTAGAGTGCTGGCGTAGCGTGGAAGTATACCGTAATCCTTCGGGGGCGGGGGCCTTGCCTTAAATGGCCGGGCTGCGAGGAGACAACCTCTATAAAAAATATTGCGGGCGAGGAGACAACCTCGTTAAAAAACATTGCGAGCCGTGAGAGGAGGGTTTCGCCCTCAGCTCACGGAAAAGGTGGGACTGCGGGGGAGGAGGAGTGTCGGTATTGCGATGCGCCGCTCTCCCTATCCTCCGCAGCCGAGCGGGGTTCGGGGTTGAGGGTTGAGGAGTTGGAGGCAGGACCGTGGAGGGAGAGGAGTGTTGGTATTACGATGCGCCTCGCTCCCTGCCCTCCGCGGTCCTGCCTGGGCCTGCCGAAAGGTGGGCGGTCGCCGGTGGGGGACTGGAAGTAAAGGCTCTGCCGGTTTCCCAGTCCTCTGCCACTCGGGCGAAGCGGGAGTGCCGTGGGGTTTTAGCCGGTAAGAGTCCGGCATAACCCGTCGGCCTCCTCCAGCGGACGGGTATCCATGAGGATTTCCCCACGTAAAAAAAAAAAAAAAAAAAAAAAAAAAGGTTAGGTTAGGTTAGGTTAGGTTAGGTTAGGTTAGGTTAGGTTAGGTTAGGTTAGGTTAGGTTCCCCCCCTCCCCCGTTGTGCTGCCACCTTATCGTGGTGGGGGGGTTTGCGTGTCCTAATGACCTTCAGGGCTATACCGGATAGGGCTTCCCATACCGGACAGGCTTGAAGCGAAGGGCCAGACAAAGAGCAGCACAAGGAGGGCCCTCCGTGTGTTTCTCTGATAACAGAGAACTCACGTGATCTGGGCCAATATGGGACGGGCCAGCACACTGCCCAATTGCGGTGTGTCTGGCAGGCATACGTGCCACCGTTGGAGGAGAATGACTAGCCACATGTCTCGCGTTCCGTAAGTCGCGGCACACTTCAACGACCCTGCCTGGTGGCTCCAGCAGGAGATGTTGTGTGTTCGCCTCCCGGAGGGCTTGCCTTAATTGGCCGACCCGCGGGAAGGTAAACCCTATAAAACCCGAGAGAACCCTCGTTAAAACCTGCGGATACTTGGCGACCTCTGCAGTATGTAGCCCCTCCTCTAATTGGCGTAACGGGGAGCGATCTTATTTCGCCTACTACTCGTGGGAACAAAAATGAGCACTGAACCCCCCCCCCGCCTAGTTTTAAGTTTAGCATAAGTGACGAGATGGATGGCGGATTACCCGCCTCGATGAAGGATGACGTAAGAGACGTTACCCCTGCTGGGACCACGTCTGACTTCGTCTACATATCTGAGTCGGACTCGGATATGAGCCTCGCGAGTTCCAACTCGCGAGAGACGCAGCGGAAACGCCCCAAAGCTCCAGAGGATGGAAAGGACGCGGAAGGCGAGGATTCGCCACCTGCCAAATCTTCTCCGGCCCGTCGCGGGCGTGGGCGCCCGCCGACGACGGGGCAGTACGTCGGTTTGGCGAAAGCCAAAGAAGAGCTCTTAGTAGCCCGAAGGAAGGAGCTGGAGCTCCAAGCGGAGGAGGAAGTCGCCGCAATCGCTCGCGAAGTCCGTCTGAGGAATGTGTCTGCTGCGAGGGTACCAGTGGCGGGCCTAGGTGGCGGCAATGATGATAATTCGTGCCTCTCTTCGACCCTGGCAGATAGGGTCGAGGAGTGCACGAACGTCATTACGCAAGTTGCCACCAAGTCGAGCAACCTGAAGGGCACGTTTGTCAGGGCCTTGAAGGATGCGGCGGCGACCATTCGAGAGGCAGTTACTCTGCTCAGGAATAACACCTCTACTGAGGAAACCCTAAGACTCCAGGCGGACAACAACCGGCTGCGGGAAGAGCTGGCTGCGCTCAGGAGGGAGGTCACCAGCATGCGCGCAAGCGTGGCTGCTGCTGCTGTGAACGCCGTGCCTCCCGTCCCGGAGCAGCTGTCAGCGCAGCACTCACAGACGGAGGCCATAGCGCGCGATGTACTGTCCCGGGTTGGGACGTTAATCAGCGCGCGGTTTGAGGCGCTCGAGGAGCGCCTGCTGCCTGAGAAGCGTCTCAGGCCGCCTCTGGCAGCAGACAGGCGAAATAAAGAACCCGAGCCCCAGCCTGGATCGTCGTCGGCGCTGGATCCCCCCTCTTTTCCCTCTTTGGAGGAGGTGGCGACATGGAGTGCGGTGGCAAGAAGAAAAGGCAAGGGAAAAGGAAAGAGGACAGCACCCACGCCTAGCGCGGTGGTGCCAGCCCCCACTGCCGCAAAGGCCAAGAAGCCTGTGGCCAAAAAGCCAGACTCTGTTGGAGCGTCGATGCCCGCCTCGGTGCCTAAGCCCGCTTCAGCTGGCGTAAAACCTGCAGTGGTGCCGAAGCCCGCAAACAGCGGCGGGAAAAGGCGCAAGCGTGGTGGGCGCCAAATGCGTGCTCCCACGACGGCAGCTATAGTTATTACGCTGCAGCATGATGCCGTCGAGAAGGGAGTGACGTACAAGGATGTTCTCCTTAAGGCTCGTCAGAGGCTTGACCTGGCGGCCCTTAATATTCCGGCAGGCCTCAAAATAAGGCAGGCGGTGACGGGAGCTCGGGTCCTGGAGCTGCCGTCCGCGGTCACGGCAGAAATGGCGGATCGCTTCGCAGCAAAACTCCGCGAGGTCCTGGCTGGAGAGGCGCGGGTCGCTAGGCCTGTTAAGTGCGCAGATCTGCGCCTGGCAGGCCTGGATGACTCCGTCACAAAGGATGAGGTCCTCTCTGCAATCGCTGCCCAGACGGGCTGCCCCATTGACCATGTCAAGGGGGGCGAAATCCGCGTGGGCCGCATGGGTGCTGGCTCTCTTTGGGTGCAGTGCCCAGTGGCGGCCGCGAAGGCATTAGTGGCTGCCAAAAGCCTCAGGGTCGGGTGGAGCAGTGCGCGCGTTGAGTTACTGGAGCCGCGCCAAATGAAGTGTTTCCGATGCCTGGAAATTGGGCACACGCGGCTCCAGTGTCCCTCGGAGGTGGACCGCAGCGATCTGTGCTACCGCTGCAGTGCTCCTGGGCACAAATCGGCGATGTGCTCCGCAAAACCACACTGCATAGTGTGCGCGGCTGCGGGTAAGCCTGCAGAGCATGCGGTGGGGGGCAAAGACTGTTCCCCACCGAAGAAAGGCAAGAGGACCGCTCAGGCCCTGGTGTCACAGCAGGCGGGTCGGGAATTACCCCGACAGGAGGAAATGAGTGTTGATCCCAATGATGGATAGGGATCCACACCGTTTCCTCCAGGTGAACCTAAACCATTGCGCTGGTGCCCAGGATCTGCTTTTCCAGGCACTGGCGCAATGGGGAATTGGACTTGCCATTGTGGCAGAGCCCTACTGCATCCCGGCCAGCTGGGCAGGGGATGCGACTGGCGTGGCGGCCATCTGCGTCCCCAGCGGTGGCTCACCTCTCCTGGCGAGAGAGAGGGGATCTGGGTTTGTGGCGGTGGACTGGGGGGAGTACACTGTATTTTCAGTGTATCTCTCGCCCAGCAGAACTCTCGCGGAGATCGAGGTGGTCTTGGGCGAGATGCAGATGGCCGTTAGGCGGGCTGCCCCTCGTTCTATAGTCGTGGCGGGCGACTTCAATGCCAAGAATTTGGCTTGGGGTTCGCCTGCCACCGATGCGCGAGGAATTGTGGTTGAGGAGTGGGCAACGGAAACTGGGTTGGCTCTCCTCAACTGCGGCACTGCGCACACGTTTGTTAGCCCGCAGGGGTCATCCATTGTGGACCTCTCCTTTGCGTCCCCTGCGGTCGCGGGGGCAGTGCAAGACTGGCGGGTCGAGGAGGAGATGGAGACGCTGTCGAATCATTTATACGTCCGTTTCAGCGTCTCCTCTTCTTCCGGGAGGGTTCGGCCTCATCATCGCCCCCCCGTGGGGAGCTCAACGTTTCCGCGCTGGGCCCTCGTGGGGCTAAATGGGGATCTCTTGGAGGAGGCTGCGATCGTGGAGTCTTGGGGCTCTCCGATCGAGACAACACCTAACGGGGGCGCACTGCATTTTCGCGATGCGCTGACGCGGATCTGCGACGCCTGCATGCCCCGTGCTCGGCATCGGGGTCGCGGACGGCAGGTCTATTGGTGGTCGCCTGCCATCGCGGAATTGAGACAGCGCTGTATCGTGGCCCGCCGGCAGTTCCAGCGCCAACGTGGGAGACGGCCTCGAGAGGAAGATCTGGAGGAACAGCTGCGGAGGGTGTACGGCGACGCTAAAAAGTCTCTGCAGCTGGCCATCCTGCAGTCGAAGGACGCCGCCTGGCAGCTTCTTGCGGGGCTTGACCGCAACCCATGGGGCCGCCCCTACAGGGCCACCCGGGGAAAGCTCTGTCCCGGCCCGCCGGTGGCTGAGTCCATTGCGCCTGAGCAACTGGCTGGGGTGCTCGAGGCGCTTTTCCCGACGCCGGTTGGAGAAATCCCACCCGTGTTGGAAGCGGATGCCACCGAAACGGTACCCCCAGTCACGGAAGGCGAAATGGGTGCCGCACTTCTTCGCCTTCGTGGCCGCAGAACTGCGCCTGGTCCCGACGGGGTGCCCGGCAGAGTCCTGGTGTCGACTCTGGGGCCCTTGGAGGAGAAGCTGCGGGAGCTGTTTACGGCCTGTTTACAGAGTGGACAGTTCCCATCGTGCTGGAAGGAGGGCAAAGTTGTCCTCCTTCGGAAGGAGGGACGCTCTCCTGAGTCTCCCTCGGCTTACCGGCCGATTGTCCTCTTGGACGAGGCCGGTAAGCTAATGGAGAGAATTGTGGCCTCACGCATCGTTCGGCGTATGGTGTGCGAGGGGCCGGATTTGTCGGAGGCGCAGTATGGCTTCCGGCCAGCGCGATCCACAATTGACGCCATCCTCACCGTCAAGGAGTTCGCGGAGGAACAAGCGGCGAGCGGCGGCGTGGTGTTGGCGGTGTCTCTTGACATTGCCAACGCCTTCAATACCCTGCCGTTTGCCGCCATCGAGGATGGCCTGCGCTTCCACCGACTTCCCCGCTACTTGCGCGCGCTTATCGCGTCGTATTTGCGGGGGAGAAGAGTGGCGTGTGTGGGGCGTGGTGGTGCAGTCATATGGAGGGACGTGTGGTGCGGTGTTCCACAGGGGTCGGTCCTTGGCCCTCTGCTCTGGAACATCGGCTACGACCGTGTCCTCCGCGGTGCCTTGCTGCGCGGGCTGCGAGTCGTCTGCTATGCAGATGACACACTTGTACTTGCCCGCGGAGCGACGCATGAGGAGGCTAGTAGGCTCGCGGCGGTGGGCACTGGGTTGGTGGTGTCCCGCATCCGGGACCTGGGGCTCAGGGTCGCTTTAGAGAAGACTGAGGCCCTCTTCTTCCATGGACCCCGGAGGAGACCGCCTTTCGGGGCGACAATTCACATCGCCGAGGTGGAGGTCCGAGTCAAGACCGAGATCAAGTATCTCGGACTTGTCCTGGATGGAAGATGGACGTTCGCCGCCCACTTCCGCCGGCTGACGCCGAAACTGATGGGAGCGGCGGCCGCCCTCGGACGCCTTTTACCCAATGTGGGTGGACCGGGTTCCGTCTGTCGCCGCCTGTACACGGGGGTCATCAGATCGATGGCCCTCTATGGCGCCCCCGTATGGGTGGGAGCACTGAACGCCACGAACAAAGCGCTGCTGAGAAGACCGCAGCGCGCCATGGCGCTCAGGGCCATACGCGGTTACCGCACAGTAGCCGGCGAGGCAGCGTGCGCCCTGGCGGGATCCCCACCATGGGACTTGGAGGCAGGAGTTCTCGCGGAGGTCTATCGACGCGTCGCTGAAATGAGGCGGCGCGAAAATGACCTTGTCGCCGAACGCATCGCCAGGTGGCGTCGCCAGGCGCGCGTCATACTGATGCGCAACTGGCGAGATCGTTTGGCGGCACCCTCCGCCGGGCATCGGGTGGCAGAGGCCGTAGGGCCATCATTGGTGGAATGGGTCGGCTCCCGTAACGGCAGTTTGTCGTTCCGGATGGTGCAGGTGATGACCGGGCATGGCTGCTTCGGTCATTACCTGCACGCTATCGGGAGAGAGCCGACTCCAAGGTGCCACCACTGCACGAGCGCCGACGATACGGCGCAGCACACGTTGGCGGAATGCCCGGCGTGGGACGGGCCACGAGAACGGCTTCGCGACGTCGTCGGGTCGGACCTCTCGCTGCCGGCCATCGTGAGAGCGATGGTCGGCAGCCGGGTGGCGTGGGAGGGGATGGCGTCCTTCTGTGAGACCGTCGTCTTACAAAAGGAGGCCGCTGAGAGGGAACGGGAGGATGACAGCTCTTCCGACCCGATCCGGCGACGTCGCGTGGGACGGCGACGGGCGGCGCATGAGCGCCGCCTGCCGCCATGAGCGGGCCCCCGGGTGGCAGACGTGGGGACGTCTGTCACCTAACGGTAAGGGGCCCCGCGTAGGCAGAATGCCCCCTGGTGTCAAGGGCATTCCAGCGGAGTAAGTGCAAGACACGTGGTGTGCCCAGACCTGAAGTCTGATGGTTAGGGCGGCCGTGGCCGGTCTGCAGCAGAATCGCTTTGGCGGGTCCTGCAGTCCGTCAGATCACGGCGGTGGAGGACACCCGATGGGTTTTAGTTGGTAGACTGCTTCTTTGCAGGAGTCCAACATAACCCCCTGGCTCCCCAGCCCGAGGGTATGCGTAACGCATTTCCCATCGTAAAAAAAAAAAAAGGTTAGGTTCCCCCCCAACGGGTTCCTTGCCTTGTCGTGGCGGGGGGGCTCTTCGCTGTGAACATCACGCGGCGAAGCTAAATGGGAACCCAAGCGCGCGGCGACGGAGTATAAGCCGCGCGCCCAGGAGTCGCTCCTATCGGGCTTGCATGCAGTGCCCGAGAAAAGGATGCGAAAGGTGGTGGCGCTCCTATCGAGCTCTGGCAACAGTGCACGAGAAAAGGAGGCCAGGTGGGGCTGTGAGAGGAAGGGTTTGCCCTCTGCGGCCATAGAGGTTGGGCTTGGGAGTTGGGGCAGGACCGCGGGGGGAGAGGAGTGCTGGTATTACGATGCGCCACTCTCCCTGCCCTCCGCGGCCCTGGTGGAGCGCCGCACCACGAATGCGGCACAGGAGGGGCTGCGGAAGATGGGGGCTCGGTGTTATCCCCACGCACCGATCATCCGTTTCTTCGCGGCCAAGCTGCGGTTAACGACGGGCCTGACACCTTTTCCGTCGAGGGGCTCGGGAGGCTGGTAGTTCCCAGTACCTGCTTTCCGACCCCCATGGCCTCTTGGCAATGGACTGGGGGAGTCTGCTGCTACTACATTTGAGGCCGAGTAGGAAGGCGTACCTGGTGTTCCGGTGCGCCTTGAACTCAATGGAGGGCAGTCTTTCTGCTCCTCTCCAAGGAGGGCCAGCCTTTCTGGTAGGCAACCGCCGTCGAGTTCGCGGAAGAATGCGAAAGCGTGCCCGTGTTCTTGGCAATGGCGGCAAGGAGGAACACCCCGGTGGTTTTAGTGGGTATACCGACAGTCGGGGAGTCCCACACACCTCCGCGTGCCATCCCCTCGGCGCGCGTAGAGACGGTGCATAACGCATTTCCCCGGGTAAAAAAAAAAAAAAAAAAAAAAAAAGGTTAGGTTAGGTTAGGTTAGGTTAGGTTAGGTTGGGGATCCCCCCACAGTGCTGGCTTCCTCGTAGCGTTCCCCGGGCAACGTCGCGCCTGACCACCGTAACGGAGTGGCAGGCCGGCGGCTAACGAGCACTGTGCTGTCGTAGCTTTTCTTGCGGTACCTACGACTTTGAGTTTGCGTTCGATAAATATGTCAGAGCCTTTGCGGGACGCCTCCGGGCGTTTCTTTAAAAAAGGCCCTTCTCAGGGCCAACCTAAAGTCCCTTCCCAGGGCACACCAAAAGGCCCTTTTCAGGGCCAACCCGACGACGCTACTGCGTCGGAAGCTAGCCGCTCACCATCTGCGGCTAGCTCACTTAGAAGGCCGGACGAGGTGTTAGACTTGGAGTCTGATATCGAGTCCATGCGGGACGCGTCGGACGAGGGTTCGACGGTCGTAGAAGATGACCGTCAAGCGCGGAAGAGGGCTTACTTGCGGCAAGGGTCCGGGGTCTCCTCGGACTCGGTTAAAAGTAAGCAGAGAAGGAAACTGAAGGCTAAAAAACCTAATGCAGCTGTCACCCACAATGTTGGCTTGGAGGACGCCCAACGCCAACTTAACCTGGCAAGACGGGTGCAGCTCCAACAGGATTTGGAGGAGCAGGTAGCCTCCAAAGAGCAGCAGGCGCGTGCCGACAGGGCCAGGGCCGGGTATGGTGCGTCCAGCGTCTTGTACGCGGACCACTCCCTGGCAGAGCTGGAGCGGATGGCAAAAGAGGACCAGGAGGAGATTGTGGTAGTCGCCTCTAAGTCCTCCAACCTAAAGGGGACCTTCCAAAAGGCCCTGAAATGCCGGGCCGCAAGTATGTGTGGTATCGTTCGGGAGCTGGTGCAGCGCACGGCGACCGACGAGACGCAGCAACTGCAGGCGAAGGTAGATCGCCTGCAGGCGGAGGTCAGCCAGCTGCACAAGAAGCTGGCTGAAACCACGGCCCGGCCTGCTCAGGCCTCACAAGGACCGATGTCTGAGGCCCCCCTCTCGAACCTTGAGGACATCATCCGCAAGGTTGTCATGGAGGAGAGGGCGTTCACCAGAGCCTGCTTCGCTGGCATTGAAGACCGGCTCTTGCCGGAGAGGCGTCTCCGACCGCCGCTCGTGGCGGACAAGACGCTGAGCAGGCCGGGGCCGTCGGTGGCTCCAGCACCGATGGAGCAGCCCCAGAACCCCAATCCCTCTAAGGGCAAAGGCAAGGGGAAGAAAACTGCGGTCCCACCGGCTCCAACCACGAGCTCAGAAAAGGAGGCTGAGCCAGCTGCCACTGAAGCAGCCCCTCAAGTCCCCCAGAGGGAGGATCCTCTTCTGCCTTCCACTACCCCGTCCAATCAGTCGTGGACGGAGGTGGTCGGGAGGCGGAAGAGAAAACTCAAAAAGACGCCTTCGGTCGCCACCCCCATCACTGCCCCTCCCGGTCAGTCCAAAGTGACTGACAAGGGAAAGGGGAAGGGAAGAGGAAAAAAGTCGGCCCCCAAGCCCGCCACCGCTGCTGCAACAGCCAAAAGGGCCCCCGCCGGTGGGAGGAAACTAGTTCCTCCCAAAACCGCGGCTGTCGTGGTGACACTCACCCCGGAAGCCGCGGAGCGGGGCGAGACATACGAGTCCGTGCTGAAGCGGGCTCGTACCAACGCCGATCCCTCTCAATTGGGAATTGAGAGGGTTACATGCCGCCGGACCCAAACTGGGGCTCGAATTTTTGAGTTCCCGGGGGCACAGGGCAGCACCAAAGCGGACCTCTTCGCAACAAAGTTGCAAGAGATAATCGCGGACGCGGCCAAGGTCGCAAGACCTGTTAAGTCCGCGACCTTGGAGGTGACCGACCTGGACGACTCGGTCACCAAAGAAGAGGTGGTGGAGGCGGTAGCAGCAGCGGGAGGCTGCAGTGTCGCAGCAGTACAGGGGCGGACCATTAGGCCCGGCCGCGGCGGCATGGGTGCCATTCGCCTTGAATGCCCAGTAGCCGCAGCCAAGGCCGTCCTGGCTAAGGGACGACTGCTGATAGGTTTCAGCTCGGCTGTGGTCCGGGCGCTTGAGGAGCAGCCTCTTCGCTGCTTCAAGTGCTTCGGGATCGGCCACACCCGGGCTCTTTGTCCGTCCGAAACGGACAGGGCGAGCATGTGCTACCGGTGCGGGAATGAGGGGCACAAGGCCGCCACTTGCAGAGCCGCCACGCCGCACTGCGCGGTGTGTGCCGCCAGTGGTCGCCCAGCGGACCACGTGATGAGTGGGAGGAAGTGCAAACCTCCCACAAAGAAGGGCAAAGCGCAGGCGCCGACTCGGCCTGCTGCTGCCACCGCAGCTCCAACTCCAGCGGCGGCCGACGAGGGGGGTGTGATGTCCGAATAAATGGTAGTCGTACATCGCATCCTCCAGATAAACACCAACCACTGCAAAGCGGCCCAAGACCTGCTGGTTCAGGTCATGGCCGAGTGGTTGGTGGACGTGGCGGCAGTCGCCGAGCCCTACTCAGTCCCTGGCCGCTGGCTGGGGGACAGGGACGGCTCGGTGGCACTAGTGGCGCGGTCTTCCACGGACTCCCCTCCCCTCTCGCTGTTAGAGAGGGGACCGGGATATGTGGCCGCCGCATGGGGAGACATAGTCTTGGTGGGGGTCTACTTCTCCCCAAACAGTCCCCTTTCGGACTTCGAGAACTTTCTCGAAGTCCTTGCTGCAGTAGCCGGTAGGATGGCGCCGCGTCAGGTCTCCATACTGGGAGACTTTAATGCGAAGTCGGTGGTCTGGGGCAACCTGGCCACCGATGTTCAGGGACGCGCCGTCGAATTTTGGGCGGCGTCGAGCGGTCTGTCCCTTTTAAACAGAGGGACAGTTCACACGTGTGTGCGGCGGCAGGGAGGGTCAATAGTGGACCTCACTTTCGCCACCCCTGCTTTAGCCGCCCGCATCGTAGACTGGCGGGTGGAGCTGGTGGAGACTCTATCGGACCACAGATACGTGCGGTTCGATATCTCCACCCAGAGCCCCCAGGAGATGGCCCCCTTGAGACTATCCCCTTTTCCACGCTGGACACTTACCCGCCTGAACCGGGAGGCGGCCAGAGAGTCGGTATTTATCCAGGACTGGCTCTCGCCTCCTGTCGATGGCCTGCACGTGGACGCCGCGGCGGTCCAACTGAGGGAGTCCCTGACCGAGGTATGCAACTCCAGCATGCCTCGTTCTCGCCGTCCGCCTCCTCGACGTGCGGTCTACTGGTGGTCGGAGGAGTTGGCAGGGCTCAGAGCCACCTGTGTGGCAGCCAGGAGGGCTTACACGAGGAGCCGACGGCGGCACACACGAGACCCGGCCAACGAGGACCGCCTCTACGAATCATACGTAGAGGCAAAGAGGGTTCTTAAGTCGGCAATTGGTGCCGCCCAGGACTCGGCGAGAGCCGAAATGCTGGAGGGTCTCGACAACGACCCATATGGCAGACCATACAAGGCGGCGCGGAACAAGCTGCGCCCCTTTGGCCCACCAGTGGCTGAGACCCTTGAGCCGGCATTGCTGGACGGGGTTGTCCAGTCCCTGTTTCCGTGCAGGGACAACTTTACCCCACCAGTAATGGAGCCCCCACGGCGGGCGAGTCTGCCAGAAGAGGAGGTCCCTCCGGTCACGGAGGCGGAATTGGAAGCGGCGGCTCTCCGCCTTCGCTCAAAAAAGACGGCTCCCGGCCCGGTCCCCGCAAAGGTGGTGGCCATTGCCACCACGCAAATGGAGGAAAGGTTTCGGGAACTCTTCAGCGCGTGTTTCACGTCTGGGAGGTTCCCGAAACCATGGAAGGAGGGCCAATTGTGCCTTCTCCGAAAGGAGGGGCGCCCGTCGGGTTCCCCCTCGGCATACCGGCCCATCGTCCTGCTCGATGAGGTCGGTAAGATGCTTGAGTGGATCACTGCCACCCGCCTGAACATCCACCTGCGGGAGGTTGGACCGGACCTGTCGGACGCCCAGTTTGGTTTTCGGGCTGGTCGCTCGACGATAGATGCCCTGACCCGGCTCAAGGGCCAGGTGAAGGAGGCCGTGGAAACGGGGGACGGATTGTTGGCTGTGTCATTCGATATAGCCAACGCCTTTAACTCCGTCCCCCACTCCACCATACTTGAGGCACTCCGTTTCCACGGAGTGCCTCAATACCTGCGGGACCTCCTGGCCAGCTACTTGGAGGACCGGGCGGTCCTCGTTGTGGAAAAAACTGGCCGACTACGGCGGTTCGGCGTCGGGGCCGGTGTTCCACAGGGGTCGGTCCTAGGACCACTCCTCTGGAACATCGGATTCGATTGGCTCCTGCGGGGAACCCTCCTCCGTGGCACGAGTGTCATCTGCTATGCGGATGACACTCTCCTCACTGCCCGGGGAGCGACCTTCAGGGAGGCGGCCAACTTGGCCTCGGCGGGTGGAGCCTTGGTCGCAGGGAGGATCCGCCGCCTAGGGTTAAGGGTGGCGCTACACAAGACCGAGGCCGTGTTTTTCCATGGGCCTCGGCAGCGCACCCCACCTGAGGCCCATATCTTCGTGGAGGGCGTCAGGATCGGTGTAAAGGCCCAGATGAAATATCTGGGCCTTACTCTTGACAGCAGGTGGCGCTTCGGTCCGCACTTTAGCGGACTGTCCTCGCGCCTGTTGAAGGCCGCGGACGCCCTCTCGTGGCTCCTCCCGAACCTCGGGGGGCCCAGCGCGAGATGCCGGCGACTGTACGCCGGCATCCTTAGGAGTATGGCCCTTTACGGTGCCCCCATCTGGGCGGACACCCTCCTCAG